>JAWZYV010011846.1:0-331475 GCA_038373885.1 Cheiracanthium punctorium
CTCCATACCTAATTCAGAATACTGCAAAAGAATAAAAAGGCTGGTAACCAAGTTTAGTGATTTTGAAAAAGTAGATTCTACAGTAATTTTTTTTTTTTTTTTTTTTTTTTTTTTTTTTTAGCATAAGCAACAATAAGTAATCATACATTAACACATCACATGCCAGTTTCAACATAAGAAACTTCCTGTTTTATTTATTTATTATTATTTTTTTAATAAACCAACCACTGGTACAAAACTAGTTCTGTAAACAATGTATAAATTGACTTTTTAATCAAAATATATTTTTAAAAAATAATTAACAAACCAATTCTTTCATGTTTTTTATTGATTTATTCTAATGCATTTTATATGCACATTTAATAACAGAAACCACACCAGAAAGTGTTATCCACAAAAGCATGCACTAAAATTCATGTCAATCTAAGGATAAACCTATCTAGTCATAGTGATAGCTTCAAATTACATTGGAGACAAATTATCCATATATTTAAAAATCATGAAAAAATATCACAATCCTAAACTAGAAACAATATCTAATTTTGCAATTAGAGTTTAATTAGTTGCTGACATCTGTAAAATTTCTTCCATATTTCTAAATAAATAATGTACATTCTTTCGTGCACAGTCGTGGATTGCTGTCTAAACAGAAACGCCTGTTGCTTGCTATTCTGCAGTTTGTTTACATTCTTCACAGTGGGGCTGCGTTCGTATTTCGAAAACCCAATGAACCTCCTCAGATTACCCGTAGTTTATACGGATTACTGAGATTGCTAAATAATACATTTAGGTAAAGAAATAGCATACGCAGAACGATGCGCGAAGCTGTCACTTAGCTGACGTCAGTGATACGTCACGTCGAAATGCTCTATAACCTCAGCTCGTTTCCGTTGTTCCCTATGAAGTATGTATCCCCAAGTGTTATCTGCTTTCATGACCACCAGTGGTGTATAGAAAACTATGGTGTACAGAAAGTAATATTTTTGTATAAACTATGGCGTATACAAAAATATTACTTTCTACTAACGATAAAATTTCAAGGAGGGGCATAATCTGGCCGATTCCCCCAGACACGTATCCAGGCAAACAATTGCGGGGGGGGGGCAAACGGTAAATAAGAGCTGATTTTTTCACAAAAAGACTATATCACTATCATTTTAGTAACAAAAATGAAAATTTCGGGGGGGCCGGACCCCCTGAACCCCCCCCCAAATACGTCTTTGCATTCCCCACAATTCCCAGAGTCCAGTCGCTGGTGTTTTTTACTATTGTGTTGCTCTGTGGAGTTGGTAGGTTCGAATAGAGATTATGGCCTCAAAAAAGCGCCCGTTGAGTAGAAGTATAGGAGAATTTTTTTACTAAAATTCCATAGTTTGCCTGCTAACAATGAAGACTCAAATCTACAGGAAGTGAAAAAAGCCATAGATGAACATTTCCAGAAAACTTCAAGAAGCATATCAGGAAAAGAAACTAAAGTATAAATACTCAATATTTCATTGTCTGTGTTTTAAATGATAATATAAACGATGATATAATACATACGACATAATATCTTCTTTTAATTATGTTGGAAATTTTTAATTTATCATATTTTCATTAATATGTAATTTAAGAAATATTTCTTTTATCCCAGATAGCACAAACTTGTCCAGAACACGCCTAGAAGACTTCATATAGACAAGCTGACATGTCCATTAAACATCCAGGATTCGTCCAATTCTCGTCCATTTCACATCAATATTGTTGCAGAATTACTCTGCTTGTTTCCGGGGTTCGTCGTTCTAAAGTCCAGTTGGTGAAGACAGTTCTAGTAAAAAGTCCACTGGTCAGGATGGAACACAATTTTATTGCTTCTAGAACGTATCGTGGAACAATCAGCTGTACAAAATTCGCAAGCACAATTAAACAGTAATGTGCTTTTAACAGTCCGCTTAGATCAGAAGCTCTCACAAATGCTGTATTTCTCACACAAAATAAAACACTTTCACAGGCAAAAATTCAGTAAAAAATATTCAAGGGATATCAGACACAATCTCTTAAGACACAGCAATGAAGAATTTACACACGGCACTTTAGAAACACAGCTTCGAAAAACAAGCCAAAACACAGCTTCTATTGCACTATCAATTCACAAATCAAACGTACTGTCTCAGAGAGCTCTATTCACACACTGCACTCGATGGGAGCAAACTCACACTGAAGTCTCGGGGCAGCGCGCTTCTCTATATAGCAGAAGCAGAAGCTGCGAGCAGCTTCCAGAAAAGCCCATTTCTCGAAGATTCCACATAAAACGGGAAGTTTGATTACGTCATAGAAGAGAAATGTTAGGTTTTATGTGATTTTAAAGCAGAAAGCAGCTTTACAGGCCCCATAGGGTAAATCGCGCCAAATGAACAAAATGTCGCCAAGCTTGGCGACTTCTGGCGAATATCGCCAAATTTGGTGCCAAAAAGAAGTCCCCAAAAGTGAAGAGATCTAAGCCCTAGGACCAATATTTCTCGAGTTTTCTAGAAATCCCATATATTTGAATGGGAAACCGAAACCTCCGTATCTCCGGTTCTAATTGGCCGATTTTGATGCTACAAAAAGCAAAATTTATCTATTTGAAGCGTAGAATACGAATTTTAAACCATTTCAAGCCCCACAGCAGCGGGTTGCCCCGAAAATTAGTAACATTATGGCATTGTAGGACGCCCATATGACGTCTTATAGACATGCATATGGACGTGTTTGTCTATTTATAGACCTTTTACGGTCAAATCCTGGACATCAACAAAAACCATTTAATAATTTTTAGCTAATTTTATATAATGTTTAATTGAAATTTATCGTTACATCTTAATAACGAATTTTGTAAAAATATTCGTAACTCATTTTTTTTTTTTTTTTACCCAACCTTTAAGACCCCTTAGTAGAGTGTGCTAACCACTATACGCAGCGGGACTCTGATGCGTCAAAATGTTGATGTTGTGTATGATTATGGCAACGCTACACTAGGGCGATCTGCCAAGGGCGGTGTGCCTTGGTAGGGGGACTTTCTAAAGGGTTCTAACGCGTATTCACGTTACATCTGGATAAAACCTACCAAAACTCCAGACCAGAAACTTCAAAATGTTGAAGTAAAGATTTTTTAGTTTCGGACTGGGAACTTTGAAAAAAATATGCAGCTATTCCTTTTTGGATGTTGAGTCGCTAGAGATTTTTTTTTTTTTTTATGAGGATATGAGTTTCTTTTTACACAATACCGCTTTTACAGGAAATAATAATACATAAAAAGTATTTTAAATTTCAAAAGTTTCCCGAAAAAAAAACCCTCTAGAAATTAAAATGTTTTTAAAATTTTTGGGGTAAAATGTAATATCAATAAAAACATAAGGTATAATAAATTCATGCATCGTAAGTACTACAGTACTGGGTAAAATGAAAATCAATGCTAAAAAAGTAACTTTTCCATATTTTGTCCATTTCTGGACTTATAAACACATCCATTTTATGTCGTGTCACTGACATAGTGTGGATCATCTGGGATACGTCCATAAATGGACTTATTCTGGATATTCTAATTGTAGTTTTGGTCTATTCATGGACCTATTCTGGATTTTCCAGATTATGTCCATAAACAGATGTCTTATGGATGTCTATGTATAGACAGGATGTATTATGGATGAGTTGGAGAAGAAATAGACATAAAATGCACAAGTGTGTTATCTGGGATACCCTTTCAACTGACAAGGGGGCAAATATTTCTCCTTCATATCGTAAATCTGTAATTTGTTTTTCTGTTCTAAAATTTTTTTAAACTTTATAAATGCTATTTTATATGCTCTGGTAAATAATAAATGAATATTTGAAATATCTAGCGATGAATATGATATTCGGTTGATTTATCAATAGCTAAATATCATCGGATTTCCGAATCACAATCATTGGATATCCGACTTCTCTTCCGGATATCCGGCTCACGATTAAATAAGGTCTATCAACAGCCCACTAAGTCTTTATTTTTTAAATAAAATTACTCTCATTAATGTTTTCTTCTTAATATTTTTACTACTCACAGTTGATTTTTTTAAAAATATTCTTAAGTGCTTTCTTTTGTAATTTTAAACCACAACCAATGAAAACAGTTGTTTTGCTTTGAAATTAAACTGAAAAATTGGAGCTTAATACCTTTATTTTCTGATTCTGAAATAAGACATTAAGTTGCTTATCAAAATGTGACTTTCTATTAAATATATTTTTCTTCTAAATTAAACAATTAAACAGACCTATTTTTATTTTTGTTTTTTAAATTGTATGTTAAAACTTTATACTTATTCAGGGTACCGAAGCCCGAGCCCGAAATTTTAGCTAATAGGTATATAAAAGTCAATGACTTCATAGGTAGAATATCATAAATTTTGCCGTTTGTACAAATTAAAGACAAATATAATAGCAAAATATTACTGCATTATCTAATTCTTTATATTAAAGTTTATCAGATAATATTAATTAGTTTATTTCTCCCCTCATGAATCACTTTTTAAAATCTGTTCACAAGGAGTATGTTCAATAAAAAGTGCCCACGCCCATTTCTTATGACTCACCAACTAGCGATGAGTGCAACCTCCCCCCCCCCCCCCCCAGTTCAGAGTACACTTTACGTCACATATGGGCAACCGCCGGCCCGCGGAACATTTGAAAACTCCGTACAAACCATTCAACATCCCATATAAATCCCAATATACGGCCCGCCACTTCGCTAACATCCTAAAGTTTGGCCCACAACTTTCCAAAGGTTGCCCATACCTGCTTTACGTAAATGTTTAGACTAAGCCTAATTATCTTTTTCAGTTTTTTAGGGCATTTTTCTAATTTCCTCTTTGATTGCTTTTTTAAGTCCTTGAAGTGTTCTTACTTTACGTCTATTTAATAGTTTTTCTAAGTATCCAGATAAAAAATAATCGCAAAGACCACAGTCAGGGGATGATAGCCATTTTTCAGGAGGAAGAATTTTTTTTTTTTTTAAATCTTTCAGCCATTTTATAGTTGATTTTGCAGTAGGACTTGGCGCAGAATCTTGGTGGGAAAAAAAAGTTTCCTTGAGGGTAAAGACGTTTACTTTCTTTGATCATGTGCTTCAAAACTTTATTCTGATTTTATTTAGCATCAATTTTAGTCTTTGGTTTTACAAAATAGTTTTGTTATGCCTTCAGAAAGAAGACATTCCCATCCATACCCTAACACCTTACGGCTAATTTGTCATTTGCAAAACAGCTGCGTCTTTGCGACGTTGTTCGTATGAAATATATTGTATCTTCATTTTGCCAGTTGTGGATGACAGATGAAACAATGCTTCATCCGAAGTTATCCATGTTTTGTATATACTTTTCCGTAATATTAAATACAGAAGCCAAGAACGTTTTCTTCGTTTTTCTACAGTCTTTGCATTGCAGATATTTAATGACAGACTATACTTCGCTCGCACCTAACCTGATAGCGTTGGGAAGGCTACAGCAGCCGATTTCCGGCTTTGCTAAGTTGAACCGCGTGTATCACTTCGAGAATTCGCTCTTTGAGTTGCTTGGTGCACCACAGCTGGCTGTTAACAGGGGCGGATCCAGAGAAACCATCTGGGGGGGGGGCTCCGTCGTTTTTCATTAGGATGATACATTGATTTCCCAATACTTTTTCTCCCAATGTATAATTAGACATGATAAATCACAACTAAATAAGTATGTTGTCTCCTACAAGAACGGCCGAAAGAAAACTCGGAAGGGGAGGGGGGGCAGAGCTAGCGTGCGCCCTATACCGATCAAGTTAAGGCCGATGCTCATAAGTCATGTATTTTATGCGTTTCAATGGACGACGGGACTGATACGGGGAAAAATGTTCCGTTGTTCTCTCCATTGTGTGGGGGACACGGTTTTCAGTTTAAAACATTAATCTTTTGTTGGTAGATCCCGACTAGTCATTAAAAGTCGTAAATTTCGAAAGAAAAATGTCACCTTAACCCCTGTAGTGATGTGGCTAATCAGCAACGACCTTTATTCATGTTGTTGTTCGCGGGCCCTACCCATTAACATGCTAGTGTACAGAGTATAATTGCTGAATGCATTATTGAACCCATTTCACAGCCACCGTGCAATATACAGTGTTCACAGCATACATTTTCGCATTTTAGGATGGCATTAAGTTTTACAAATTAAGTAATTCCCATCCTTTTCTGTGAGGACTGTAGTAAACCAACCTCAATTGCTATTTACAACTATTATCCCTATTACCTGATATTTTTAATTTGAGCTTTCTTTTTTAAAACCAGACCAGCTATACATTGCCAGGTACTCGCTTTGTCTGATATCTTTAGAATATGTTTTACTTTCATAATGGGGATTTGTACCCATACGTCTGGGTGGTGTGGACAACTTATGAGAGCAGTTGAAAGAATGAAAGCTGTACAAATTGCGGAGGATTGGATTGTTCGTCTATGCTTCAGCATCACTTAAGGACGATGCTGATTGCCGCTGCGTCTAACATGACTGCAGTGGGTAAGTGAGCATTCTCGTCGCGAATTTTTAATGGCAATTCGGGGTTTACCGATAAAAGATTTCTGCACTAAACCGCAAACTCCGTCCCCTATAAAATGGAGAGAGCAACGGAAGATTTTTTCCCTGTATCAGTGTGCCGTCGTCCATTCAAATACGGTGGAACCTGCTAAAGTGATCAACTTGGTAAAGAGATCGTCTGTCTATATAGTGATAACTTTAATGCAATTTCGCTTTACAACCATCACACTTTACCACCTTTGTAAGGTGACCAGTTTTGTTCTTCCCAAGGGTAGTCCCATTAGACAGGTTCCACTGTACAAATAAAACTGGGAACTGTACTCCAGCCACTGTGGCGATAGCGAGTCAATAAAATTTGCCCCTCCTTCTGTTTAAAAATAAAAGCTCTATCATTTTTGCAAGAGAAATTATGTTTAGTCCACAAGGATTCAATTAAGTATTGGTGTAAATATTCTTGGTATACGTATATATGTATATATATATATATATAATATAGTTGGCTCTCTGTTTAACGACTTTCAAGGAACCGTGAAAATGTGAAAAATCGTCCTTAAATAAAGATCTTCCATAAACAGAATTTGTTAAAAAAAAAAAAAATCCCTTTACACTTTGGAAGGTGTCTGGTTCAAAACCAGTTCGCGTCCGCCGACCTATGTCTTCTGAGTTTTCCGTGCATTCCTCCGAAACTTAGTAAATAAGGGTTAGGACCCCTTAGAAAGCCCCCACGGAGTGCACTCCACCCATCAGCTTAGATTCCATGTGCAGATAATTGGAAGTAATCCTATACAGTACCAGCACCAACCCTTTACACTTTACATTCTTAGGACTGTGAATATTTTTCTTGATATATTGACGTGCTTAAAGATGTTACTTTTATTATCAGTATATTATTTTATTATCCATAAAAAATTATTTTAAGTTACCTAAAAAAAGGTAATAAAAACAAGCAATACAATAAAATTAGGTTTCAAGAAAATCAAAATTAGTGAGTTGTCTCATTTTCCGCCTTCCCGTTATTCTTTCTTCCAGATTTCCTCAAATGTGAAATGCGTCAGCTTCCATTTTATGAATTTTTCTAGCTAACCAGCCGAAGCCTGAAATTTTTGCATTCCAAATTTCTCTGCCAGAATAACAGCACTGCAGTAATTGCTTGATTTTATTTTATTTTGGTAATATGAACAATTATCTACATGAGGGATCTAGGCCGAGTACGGGGCGCCCCACGTGGGGGGGGGGGGGTTCTAAGGGGTCATAATCCGTATTTATGAGAAGTTTCGGAGAAAACTGCGCAAGACTCCGAACGGCTAGATTGACGGACGCGTCCTGAGTTTGAACCAGGCACTTTTCTTCTCCCAGAGTTGAGCGCTATGCACTCAGACATCGGGCCTCCAGAAATTGGAGTTACGTGTTATGTGATGTTATGTGGCAAGTCTATACTAGAGGCATCTGCATTCTGGGTGGTTGCCTTGGTCGGAGGATTTTTTCAGTGGTTCTAACGCGTATTCACGTTAAATCTGGAGAAAACCATCTGGAAAAACTCCAGATAGTTAGATCGACAGCCGCTCGGTAGGCCCAGACGTGGGACGTTCACCTTCACACTTCAGCCGTCTATCATGTCGAGTGTCTTATCCATTCGGCCATGGTGGGGCCCAGAAATTAGAATGTTGGATGCTCTTGCTTCATGCAACCATTTGCAGGCAGAAGTGCCTTGGCAAACTCTTCCAATCGGCCACATTGACTTTTCGGCCGTTTGGATTTGGATCCCGAACTAAAATTTTTGCGATGCAGCAAGAATTTTGTTTTTGCTTCTAAAATACTTTTGAGAATACATTCAGGTAGTTGAGATTGTCTTGCGAATTTCACTTTTGACATTCCCCGACCCTTCTTTCACTCTCTTAAAAAAATTTCCCCCTATTCCTGTAGCGTAAGATAAAAAAAAATCGTTGTTAAACAGAAACGACGTCGTCTTTGAAGAGAAATTTTTTACGTTGGAGTTGCTGGAACTTTGAAATATCGTCTTTTTAAAGAGATCGTCGTTAAACAGAGAGTAAACTGTATGTATACAGTGCTACTTTTTTAAATTTCAGTTCATGTGAAAATTTACATTTTTTTTTAAACTTCCCTAATCCATAATGTATTTCTAGCTCTGAGGGGGGGGGGCTCGAGTCCCCAGAGTCCCCCCCGTGGATCCGCCACTGGCTGTTAATCTATTATTTGGCACAGAACAGCTCCCTTACGGTATAGTAAGGTGACCAGATTTTTGTAGTCAGAATCGGGGACATGTCCCCGATTCTGACAACAAAACTGGGGACATTTATAATTAATGCAATAATTAACAGTAATTTAATTGAAAAACAATGCAATAATTAAAAATTGTCCCCAGTTCCATTTTTACATTCTGGGGACAATTTGAAAAACACCCTGAAAATGGGGACTGTCCCCGGAAAATGGGGACGTTTGGTCACGTTAGGTATAGGGGCTTCCTCCGCCTCCGACCTTCTTTCTCCCCTACACTCGGGCAATTCGTCCGACGCAGTTGGGCAGTGGCCTAAAAACCGCACTACAGCGGAAAGATAAGAATGTTCAATTGCGGGGTGAGAAAGCTTTGGCGGGATCGGGGGTTGCCAGGTCACTGTCCAAACCTGTGGTCAAGACTGAATTTTCCACCAATTTAATGTTACGTACTGTATTTAATGTTCTGTAAGACTGTGAAAGTTCTAATTGGTGGAATTCGTTTAATGACGATGTACGAGAAGTTTATTCTTAACTCCTTAAAATTGCAAACGTTTCTATACTAAGTGCTGATACAAACAGTAGTTTGTTAAACTGAGTATCATTTGAAGGATTTTAGACAAAAAATTAAAAACTAACGTCTTAAAATCCGCAAAAATGCGCGAACTATTCGCAGATTCACATTTCATTCTACCTTTGGCAATACTGTCAGGTTAGGCGCGTTTCTACTATAGTTTTTTCAGTTTTTATTGCCAATTTTCTTTATCTTATGACAAATTGTCGATTGCGATACCTGTAGTTTCTTTTCTAAAGTTCTTTGAAGCACAAGGATTTTTTACAACGATACGTCTTTTCAGCTTCTTTTCCTTTTCACCAAGGACTTCCTTTAGTCCACATTTCCCCCCTGGGGCTTTTGATTGCCAGCCAAATTTTATTTATTTTCGAAGTTTAGATAGTTATCCATTAGAAAAACGCCTTTTCTGAATTTTAAATGCTTTATTTATAACAGAATTTGAGCAAACATCCATCAAAAGCTTTAAAATTTCGTTTCGGGTTCGAGGATCTAATTTCGGTGCCATAAGTTACTCCCACTAATAAAGATAGCTCGAGTGGTAATTTGAACGTTTATTTTTTAAAATAAAACTGGTGATAAAGCGATTAAAATTTACCATAAATAATCATACGCTTTTAAAATTTGTCACACTAATTGGGCTAGGGGGCCTCAGCCCCCCCAAAAGAGATTGCTAAAGGGTAACATTCTGCTTTATTATACACTTTAAATGAAATATGATTTCATCATTTACTCATAATTAAATATGATCCTTTTAGCTAAAAGGATCATATTTCATTACTTAGCCCCTACCAAAGCCGGCACATTGGTTTAGAATAAAATTTTGATTTATAGTACATTTTAATTGGGCGAAATAAGCTTTTAAAAAAATTTAGTCCCTCCCCAAAAACGTTTCTGGATCCGCCACTGCCCACACTCATATGCAACAATAAAAGTTTTCAAAGGGGTTAAAACGAAAATTTCAAGAATATATAGTTACTCAAATATACATAAGGATGTTATAAAGTAAGATATTTCGGCACCCCCATAGAGATGACGCTCGGTGCGATCGCTCCATTATCTCCGCCCTAGGACCGGCTCTGCTTTGCATAACTATCCTCCTACACCTTGGCCCCCTCCGAAAAAACATACTGAATACGCCACCGTTACAGAGTCCGCATCCCAGCCATAAATCCAGTGCACAAACGAGATTAAAAACTAAAATATTATATATTATCAACATTCATAAAATAAAAGGAACATGATTCTCAAAACATAGAATTTAACCGGCATTTCCTTGAGAAAAGATACAAAATGAAAGAAGCGCGACTGTCTTTTAAAAATGGCACCAATTGCGAAAAATCTTGTCCTTAATTGCTGTCCTTTTATAGTTTGGTTAACCCATCGGAAAAAATTCCGAGATTAGGAACTATTCCTCGAGGCGTTTTGGGAGAGTTTGGACACCTTAGATCTTCCAGGGTTTTAAAATAAATCTCTTAGGGTTTTTAAATAAATTCCTTGAAAAATGGCATTGCTTTAAGGTAATATTTTGCTTTATCGTACGTCTTATGCAAGTAAAAAAAAAAAAAAAAAACTTTTTTTTTTTTTAAATTAACCCCACTTACGCAAACATTCTGCCATCTTTCATGGGCCGCATTCGTAAACGCCAAACGAGTTACACTCGTGCAACGAGTTTCTCTCTAAGGTGTTCGTAAAGGAAACTGAGTGCATTCAATTTAAAAACTAGAGCGTTCGTATACAAAACTGAGTGCGTTTAGTTTCAAACTAAATAAACTGAGCACGGAGCAGGTTCATTCAGTTGTTGAGAAGATACTTGTGCTGCACGGTGTTTTTGTTTTCAAATGGCGTCCGTTGTTATGGAAAAGTATGTTGTGTTGAAAAGTATTTTACGTTTGCTGAAGCTGCAAATATTATTTTTTCGAAGAGTAAATTCATGCATGTGTTAGAAACTGCAACGAAATTACATAATTTTTCAAAGGTAATCATTTTCTTGTATTTTTCATTTTAGTAAATTCAAAATTGCATATTTTAGTGTTGAGATTGAAGTTAATGTGAACCGTTATTTACGAAATTTAAACTTCTCATACTAAATAAAAAAAATGCAAGTTTAAGTTGAAATTTGTCAATTTTGATCAGTGCACTTCAATAATGGCCATTCTTTCTTTTTAAATCCTATTGATTTTACACCCTCCAAAAAAAGTATTCGAGCAAGAGAGAAATTTCCTACCTTGGTTTCGTATCTTAAAAATTATTTATCATAGAATATGAATTAGGTTATGTATAAATATGACTTTCCATATTTCTATGAAGTTAATTCAATTATTATTCGCAAATCTAAAATAGGAAATTTCTCTCTTGCTCGAATACTTTTTTTGGAGGGTGTACATTGAGTATGTATACTAAAAACTTCTCGATAAAAATAACAACATACGCATATTGTAAACAAACAAATCTCCTAGGTGGCGAAACTGAACTTGTTCGTAAAGGCAAAAGAAATTGATAGCACTGAACAAGCGCATTCGAGTTTTCTTACGAGAATTCGCGCGCGTTTGAGTGGCAGAAGTCTTCCATCTGATTGGTTGAAGGCCCGATGTTTTGCCACTCAAGGAGCTACGATGTTTACGTGTGACGTCAGTGTGTCAAACTTGTGCAGACTTTGGGCGCATTCGTAAACGCCAAACAAGTTACACTCGTGCAACAAGTTTCACGTAAGGTGTTCGTAAAGGAAACTGAGTGCATTCAGTTTATAAACTAAAGCGTTCGTATACAAAACTGAGTTTCAAACTAAATAAACTGTGCGAGAAGCAGGTTAATCCAGTTATTTAGAGGACACATTTGCTACACGTTGTTGTTATCAAATGGCGTCCGTAGTTACGAAAAGTATGTTGTTATGAAAAGTACTTTACGTTTGCTGAAGCTGCTAGAAACTGTAACGAAGATACAGAATTTTTCAAAGTTAATCATTTTCTTGTATTTTTCATTTTAGTAAATTCAAAAATGCATATTTTAGTGTTGAGATTGAAGTTGATGTGAATCGTTTTTAGCGAAATTTGGACTTCCTTTGCTAAATACTCTTGGAAAAATGTTAGTTTTAGTTGAAATTTCTGAATTTTGATCTGTACTCTTCAATTAGGGTCACTCTTTCCTTTAAAAATCCTGTTGATTGTATATAAAGTATGTTTTAAAAACTCTCCTCATCAAAAATAACAGACGTGAAATGTAAACAAACACGTCTCCTGAAAAACGAAACTAAATAAACTGAAGTTTTTTGTAAAGACAAAAGAAACTGATAGCTACTGATAGAATCAAACCGGGGCCATCGTGATTCCAGCGGGCCTGCTTGAGCACTCCGAAAGAGGCCTACGGACGTATCTTCAATGGTTAGATTCAGCAGTTAGATGACGTAGCTAAGTGCTGGAACCAATAAGTGAGCATCCGTAGGCCTCTTGGGATGACTCATTGGACTGCACAAGCAGACCCGGTAGAATCACGATGTCCCCGATTAAACACACGCATTTCAGTTTTCTTACGAAAACTTGTGCAACGAGTTTGTCGTTTAGTAATGCACAAGTTGAAATTCCTTCCACTCTAAAGAAGAAAAATAATAAAAACTGGTCTTTTGAACAATACTGCTTTTAACCAACATCAAAGAACGCAGCAATATTAGTAATTCATTTATTTAACCCTCTCGTCACCCTGAACCTCATATGAGGCTCCTATTTCAAATAGCAATATTTAGAGAGAAAACAATTGAATTTAGTATTTTTTTCTTTCAGTGATATCAATATCATTAATTCATGTAGAAAGTATATGAGGCTCTTAACTAGATGCATAAATCGTGCCTAGATTGCAGTACTAGTCAATTTAGATCATTTTTTACAGTTTTCGCTTCATTGTTTCAGGAGAAAAATTAAGAAAATATTTACGCTGCTTTTTTACCGTTTTTTTTTCTTTTTAAGGTAAGTATAGTTCTTTTTCTTATTCCTCAACCTTTACCTAATATGTGCATCCTTTTAAATTAATTTTAGCATAACAAAATGCTTCTAAAATGCAGAAATTATTATTAGAAAAATTATTATTATCGACATTAATTGACAAATATTAATCGACATTAGAAAAAAATATTTTTGCATGATTTATAATAGTATTTCAGATGCATTAAATGCTAGACAGATTTGTTTTCTCTGATTTTTCATAATTCGGTGACGAGAGGGTTAAGAAAACAAGTGAAGTTTGTTAATTATTCGCAAAGCCGAAATAGGAAATTTTGCTTTCACTCGAATAAGCAATACGGTTTTCAAAAGACTTTGCTGTTTTTCGAGTAGTTGCAGTTTTGGCCGGTAGATAACGTATTCTTGTGGTTGACTTGCGAAGCTTAAGAATGCCGGAATGCGTCAAAAATTTCAAGATTGCAAGGTTTTAGTTTCGCATTCTGCTTCGCAAATGCTAGTTTCGATTTTATGCCAATCAATATCCAGGCACTTTCAATCATTTCTCAGTTTACTGATTGTTTCAGTATTTTTGTGATTTTATAAAAAAGGATTTGTTTCATAGTTTTCAAAATAATATATAAAATTAAGCATAAAATTAGTAATATTTGAACGCTGGAATAGGCTGAAGAATCAGAGCTTGACATAATCCATTGATACATCAGTTGTCGAGAGTAGTGGCCGGAAGAGAAGTGCAGCGAAGATGGCTGTTGGTGTTTAATGTTTTGACTCGGATGGGTATGCCCCTAGAGCTCACTATGTTTCTTATATTTAAGTGAGCACTATTTAAATAGAGTTGATGGTAAGATTAAAACCTGGCTAGATCTTCCTCTGCCATGCCATGGGTGCCCAACAGGGCAAGGAAAATAGAGGAAGTAGCTCTTCTGTTGGTAGTGGCAGTCATGGGGGCAAAACTACAAAACATAAATCAAAATCTAAGGATACTAGAATATCATCGGGAGCTGCGAATATATTTACAGAACATAATGGTAAGTATTTCTTTTTTTCAAGCTTTAAATTTCACTGATAATCTGCCTATTCATCAGATTCGACAGTTTCATTTGTGTACAGAGAAATTTAATATTAACTTATATCTTCACTCTATAATTTATAGTTTCTGCTAATTGATTTTGTGTATGCATCCTTAGATATCTAAAGTGCCTGAAAAGAAATAATCAGTTGTTAAAAAAAAGCAAAAATTGATGTTTGTTATTGTGATTTTGCTGTGACATCTATATGTTGGTCAATTTTCTATATCTCTAACACGAATCGTTAAATTGTGACATTAATTTCATGTATATATCTCGTACGTTTTAATCTGTAAGGGAACGACTTTGTATAAAATTTGATGGCATTGAGATGCTGCTATTCCTTGTTTTTAAAACGTACAATTACACTACAGATTACAATTTATTGTTTTTCCTCAGATGTTCGTATAAATTTAGATTTTTATAGCTTAAGATTTTAATCTGTCGAAACACACTACTTGTCTCTATCGTCATACCTAGGTATATTTACATTAACTACTCGTCTATTTTTTCAAAGCATATTGAGTTAGGCGTTGGTATTCATGAAGCATTTCTTCATTTTACTCTTTGCACATCGATTTACCTTTAACTACATACTTGTTAGTTGGTTTGTAGTCATTCATGTTCGGACAGGACTTTTTTTCCCTAACTTTTGTATTCTTGAAAATTATTTCCCATAGAAATAAAATGTAAATATTAACAATATGTTTTTTTTTAATTTAAATTTTTTGTTCTTGTAATGGTGGTGCAGTAAGTCAGTTATACAAAGGTGAGATACTGAGGTTTGAGTTTACCTGAATTCACCTTTAACTAAGAAATTTAATGGATAACTATTTTACTTCAGAATAGTACATATTTTAGTTGATCATAATGGACTCCCTCCTGCATGTACATTGTTTACTATTTTTATACAATTGGTATCAATATTAGTAGAATATCTTCTCACAAAGCTTTGTTTAAAAGCATTGGATAAGCAACCTGAAAGATTTCATTTAAGTTTAAAAAAGATAAAATTTTACTGTATGATTCATGACTCTGTTAATAGGATGAAATCAAACAGGGATCAATCCTTTGTGCTACATTGATTTTTCCTTAAAAAGATGAAAAGTCTATAAATGAGTGTGAGTTGCCTTTTATATAATAAAATAAAATCTGGAAGTGTGTGTCACTTTTCTAAGTTACACACATAACATTTAAAAAGCTGTTTATAAAATAACTAATTATATCAAAATAATAATTATATTAAAATGATATATTTTTGCATAAAAGTATAAGGTGAAGTGTATATTATTTTAAAGAACTTTTGTTTGGATTTTTAAATAAGAAATATATTGAAAAATCCTTGATAAATTAGAAAAAAATATTTTCCAAATGTCACACATGTAACACGGAATGGCCCACCTACACAACAGTACACACAAATGAGGAGAGAAGGTAAGGTATATTTTGTTTGAAACCTCTATCATTTTACCTTTTGCCTCCTTTGCTATTGTTCCTAGTATTACATCAGTAGCATATATGCAGTTTTCCATTTGGGGGGGGGGGGCAATCCGGTATTTTAAACCTTATTGTTACTAGAGTTAGTTTAATTGTTTTTAAAATAGCTGTTTTTTAATAATTGCTTTATATTTACAAAGCCCCCCCCCCTTTTTACACCCTTGTATTACATGTCATACTCTGCAATGCACACAAACACATAGCATTTAAAATTAGGACAACATGAGGGACATACAAAGCACACAATAGAAAGAATGAAGAATGAAAGAAACTCACGGAAAAAAAAATAGAGATGACAGAAAAATTAGAATTAAGGAAAGAAAAGGTGGTGCGATACGGTAGAGAGATCAGAAGTAAAGCAACTAGTGTGATTCTCACGCATATATTTTCTTATAATGTTCCATCATGTGATTGTAAATAACCTTATACCGATATTATCCTCAAACTTTTGTAGACACCACTAAGTATTGCTGTAATATCTTCATAGTAAAAGAAAAAGTAGCATAATTTTGCTTCATATTAAGGCAGGGCCCATAGCGGATCCAGGGGGGTACATGCTTCCAGATGAATCAAGATTAGACTAAGCATTTGGTATTTTGCTTTCATAGAGTTATTAAAACGTAATTAGTTTCAGAAATACTTTAATAATTAGCAGTAATTGTACATTAGAGCAATATTTTTTGTAATTAGTATATCATTACCAGGGTTGGGAAGATTTTGATGCATGATGGTTTTTACTGGATTTTAACTTGGTTTTTCTGTCTTGTCAAAAACCTCCTTGTCAAAAATGGCAAAAAATGACAAAACCCCAGATTTTTGGGGACATTGAATATCTGTTTTATTTCAGCTAATTATAATTTAAATAAAGATTGTATTTTGAAACAATAAGTTTTAAAAAAAGCTTATGAAAGATATTTGACAAAAAATAACTGTATTAACGTTCAAAAATATAATTTGGAAATTTACATTTTCCCAACATAATTACTTCTATTTATGTATTTATTTATTTTTTTACATTTATAGGTTTTATTTTATGATACATTCCATTATTAATTTTGAATACTGTGAAGCATTTTAATGTATTGCAAGCCTAGAAATTCTGATTAGATGATTTTCCTCATTGAGTGGGAGGAGGGAGGATGTAAAGTACACTTTATACAGCCTTAGAATTTTTTGTAAAATCTCTGTCATTGGAAAGAATACTAAAGAGAAATGAACTTGAGAAAATCTCTATCACATGCTTTTCAAAGCAGCAATTCTGATTGCTAAAAAGGTCATTTTACATACATCTTTATATTAATGCAAATTTTTAAATTAAATGACAGCTTTAGTTCGATAAAAGTAGCAGTGATTCTTTATTTGGTTGATATTTGGGGTGGTTATAAATTTTGAATAAATATTTTAAGATTATGCTGGCATCCATGTCTAAAAAAATAAATAAATAAAAAGTAATAATATTTTATAAGTGCAAAATTCTGATTTTAAATTTCAATGCAAAACTTAAAGGTGTGTATCAAAATTTTTAATAACTTTTAATATTTTATATTTTAAGTATTTTTTGACTTAATAGAATAATATAATAATTATATATGTTCATAATATTATAATTAATTATAGTTTTTAATAGCTAAGAAAAAATAGAAATTTTTTGTTTGCTGTATCATAAAATAAAGAAAAAGTTGGTTTTTGACAGTTTTTACCGGTAAAAACACAGTTTTTACCTTTGTCATGTCAAAAATCAATTTTTTATGACAAAAACCCAAACCTGATCATTATTCTTAAATATGAATGTAAATTGAATGTTTTAGCAAAATTTATCTCCTGAAAGTACTCAAGCGACTACATTTGAAAGTAGTTGTAGATAACTACATTTGTCAAAAAGTTGTCGCACACTAAAAAAAAAATCCAACCACTGAATAAAATCATGTGTATAATATCTAAATATGAAACTTGTCTTTATGGGAAAAAAGCTATTATATAAGCTTCCTTATTATGAGACTGACTGTAAATGATATTTTCTTTATTTTATGAAGCTTGCCAAGCTTTATTGTTTTACAGTACTAATGTAAGTTTTTGCCGCTGTATAATATCTATGAAGACTTAAGCTTATATATGCGATTCTAACCGAATAACCTTGTAGTATCAACCTCAAAATGCTGTGTAAATTCTGTAAAAGAAATTCTGAATAATATATATGAAATTAAGAAAATCTATCTATAACACAGGGACTGACAAAAATAGAATTTTCAAAGAACCAGTTTGCTTAAAGCCAGGTTTGGAAATAATGCAAGGAAAGGGTAAGAGAAGTTTATAATTTTTGGTTTTAAAACATGAAAATGTAAAGTCTTAGAGTTCTAACTCCTAGTGAATTTAGCAGTTAGTCCTTTGGACTTTATCTGAAGTATAACATTGTGTTGTGTGTACATTGATTGCAAAAAAAAAAAAAGCATAAAAATTTAGCTGAATTTGTATAATAAATTTTATGTTTACATTGTTAAAATTTCGGCTGAAAATGCTTTAAAAATGTAGATCTCTATGTAGCTTATTCTTAGTGTTGTTGCAGACTTGCAGCATACTATCTTCTTTCAATTTGCACCATTTTTCTCTCATGCTTGGTGTTTTCAAAGAACGATAATCCACATTAAACTAGTAATAGCTATATATTAACTACCTAAATAAATAAATAAGAATGTGTTAATGTTTTTGTGACAGTTTACTACTTTAGGTGATTTATAGTGAATCAGCTGTAGAAGGGGAAAAAAGGAAAGGCACTATAACTTCAGTTACTTTTTTGTTATTATTTCCAAGTTCTACAATAAGTTATTTTGTGATGCTTTTATAATATATTTCATTTTTATCTTATTATATACCATAAAAATACAAATTACGAGTATCCATTAGAAATTACATTCTATTTCAATTTGCAGTATTAGACAACTTACGTCACCACAAAACTGTGGCGTCAACTACGTGGGTGCTCCGGGGTTGAAGCACCCACAAAAATTTGACAGAATTTTAGTAACTTTTGTAGAAAAAAATGCATTAGAATTTCGAAAAAAAAAATCAAAGTTTTCTTTACAAAAAGATATAAGATATTTGCAATAAGGTCCAAATTTTCGTCTATTCTGTCACTGATAAGATGTCCAGGTAGATGTAATAATTCAGAATAATTCATTTAAATAAAAAAAAAATATTAATTTGTCTTTTGTAAAAGTTCTTGCTTCCATTTGGTTATTGAAAATGTAAAGCCAGGCGCGTAGCCAGGAAAAGTTTTCGGGGGGGGGGGGGGGGGGGATATATCCCGATATCCCCCCCCTGGCTATGCCCCTGTGTAAAGCTATTGGAAAAAATATAATGGGTTTTTTCCTAAAAATTCATGTCTAATTATCTTTCCCTACCCACCCTCGAAACATTATTCTTTCTAGAGCACCCATAAAAGTTTTGCATTGTCAGCACCTCTGCTAGAAAATACAATATTGTTGAATTTTTCTTGTTTATCATTTCTGATAGAGAAAAAGGTAAACTTGTGAAAAGTATTTTGGAATAATTCATGAATTTAGTTTTTGGTTATTATTTTGCTTATTGTTTGAAAAACTAGGTTTCTGCAAAGATACCAATCAAATTACCTGTATAACGAGTGCCAAAAAAGATTTAATTAGACTTCAAAAGTTTTTTAGAGCCTATTAATAAAAAATGTGCCATTTTTAACAGGGTTTTATAGTCCTGTTTGTGTATGGTTTAAGCATGATTATATTTCCCTTTTTATAACAGGGGCAAATATAGTTTAACATTTTATTTAATTAATTACTTTAAAAATATCGAAGTAAAAAAAAAAAGAGTAATTTAAGCATCAGTTCTCCCAACTGGTGGGGGGTGGCCTGACACCCATTTTTGGGGGGCATGAAAAAAACAGGCAAAGAGCAAGTGATAATGAATGTTTTAAGAATTCATCTTTTATTCTTATTTTTACTTAAAAACATCTATTTTTGTTTAAAAGGTTTATTCAAACTTTACCAATAACATTATTTTGCAGAAAGTCGACTAAATGTTCATTGTTGAAGAATAAAAAAACTGTTTGCTGAGGAATGTGAAGGGAAGGGGAGAGGTTGCCATTGTAAGTTATCCTTTATTAAGGACGGGGGGGGGGCACAATGTTAAAAATTTGGGTACTGCTGATCTATTTTTTATTTTATTTTTTTTTTTTTTAAATACCAGCTTGTGAAATTTCCAAGGAATTCTGTTCACTAGTTGCACATCTTCAAATATGTCCAGCAAGTAGTGCTGCTATTGAAAGATTCTTTTCCAACTTTCCAAACTAAAATTCGAAATATACTGTCAAAAAATACTTTTTCTAAACTAGTTTACTGCTGTGCAATGCTAATACAATAAAAATTTGGTTGTAATGTAGGTATTTACTGAATTGGTAGAAATTTAATAGTGTTCTACTTTTTAATATAATAAAAATTTTACTTTAGACTATAACTGATTATCTGCATTTCTAAATCATCCATAATCATTACATTCATTTACAGTCTGCATAGTCTCTGTAATTCTTATGTTACTATCACTGACAATTATGATATAAATGAAATGAATAGTTCATTTAATCAGGGCCCGATTATGACCAACAGGGGCCCCCAATTTTTTTCCAACAGGGGCTAGTTTTGAATTTTGGGGCCCCCAATCTATAAAATTGGTTTTATTTTCCATAAAATTTTTATAATAAAGATTTCAGAAAAAAGTTTGAAATTGGAGGCCCTTTTGAGCCGGGGGCACTGGGCAAAGTCCCGATTTGCACATGCGATAGTAAGGTCCTGCATTTAATTTCCTACAAAAACTGTATATAGTTTCACTTCTAATTTTGTCATAAAATTGAGTACTATTTTATAAGCTGGATATTTATATTATTACTAAATTTATTGCTCAAATATAATATAAATTGTTTTGATTTTTAACTACAATTTATTTTATATATTTTAATTACCTGAGGGGGGGGGGACACAATGAATCCTATTTTTGCCGGGAGAGCGTTTACCGCATTCTTTCCTACCTATGGCAAAAACTTGCTAACCCTGAGTGCATCTATTTTTAAATTGCAATAATGGGGTAATTCATTTACACGGTCACCCAAAAGATTTTCAATCCATTAAAGTCTATGGGTACTTTTAATTCATTAAAAGCTAGTGATCATTCACTATTTCAGCTAAGTCCAAAATCTTGCAAATTATCTCTAACTTAGCAGCTTTTGGTGAAGTACTGCCAAATTAAGTACCAAACATAGATCTTTAAAACTGAACCTAGTTTGGGAAATATCTCAAATATTTTTCAAGATATCGTAAAAACCTTAGTATTATTGCAGTATTATATATCTTTCAAATGAAATAAGATTAGATGAAGACCACTGAAAATATTTATTATTTAAGAAACATAGAATGAAATCATGTGGTGTCCACATATCAGTTTTTTTTTTTTAAATACCTGAAACATCATCCCTTCCCTTAAGAAGCTCAGATGAAACCCCCCCCCCCCCAAACCCTGAAAAAATACCAAACACCCAGATAAAACCCTAAAAACCCAGTGGGGTTGGTTTTTTTCTGAAAAATTCCGGGTTTTTAACAGCCCTGCCTTGAGGGAGGAGGGGACATTCTATTTTAATAACCAATGTAAGATCTAGGCATCTGACAAGGGATTCATTGTACTGGTGTCGCAATATTTGAATACTATAAATACAGAACAATAAAATGACTGGAACTGATGAATGTAATCCAGTGGCGGCCCGTGGTCAAAACTGTTAGTGCAGCCGGAAGCATATAAGCTGACCCCCCCCCCCTTCCTCCCCACAGGAATGGAAAATCTTTGTTACTGAATTCGAAAACGGATTAAGCCCTCACCGAGGAAAAAGAAATTTCATAAAAAATGCAAGAGATCCTATTTTACTTCCATAAAATTTACATAAATTTCAACCAGCCGCTCTTATCCTCAAAATTGCATTAATCCGTGTCTGATTCGAAGTTTCCTTAGAATTTTCTTTTGTAACGATAACTTCAGAAGGAAAGAAAAAAAAAAAAAGAAAAAAAAGAAAACTTACTTATTTTTTTATAAGTCAAATCAATCCTCCTTTCTTTTAAACTTGCGAATCGGTCAGTGATGTCCTCATAAAAAGGCGTTGTTTTAATTCAGATATCAATAATTTTAAAAGCTCTTTAAAATTTCCCATGTTTAAATAATTTTCTCGCTCGCCATGTCCTCTAAATGCCAGTTCTTGCTTACTTAAAATCAATACTGCTTTGATGGGTAATTGTCCATTCATAAGCGTCTATCCAGGCTTAACTTCTTGATAAATTCAGCAATATAAAGTCGAGAGTTTTCCGAACATATATTCTCCGTATCCCTCCCTCCCTCACTTCTCGAGCCAATCAGTCAGTCGAATTCACTGCAGCCGTCGTTTGAAAATCTTTCATCAGCTGTACTTAGCTACTAACTCCCTATGCCGGAGAGACTGCTTACAAACTCGTTGCCATGGCAACGGTGCTGCCAATTTCTTGATCGGCTATAAGGGCTGTACCAAGTCTCACAGTTTTGTGGGAAGATTAAAGGGCTTTTTTCTGAATGAGCGATCCGGCAGTTACTACAACACGTTGTTTTTTGTTTTTGTTTTAGATTTTTTAAAAATTTATCATAGAAATTCCATAATTCTAATCTGAATTTAAGAAAGTTAGTAGAATAAATTATTTTAAAGTATTTGTTGATAATTTTAAGTGCAGCCCGGTTGTACTTGCTGTATCCCACGAGCCGCCACTGATGTAATCCCTCTTTGTTGCCTTCAAAAGTAAAAGGAAGGCAATAAATCTAGTTACCTTATAAGGACAAATCAGAAGTTTTTTTTAGTATATAATTTTGAAATCATTTTTAACTATTACTTTATTTGTATATTGGGCTGTTTTCATCAAGTAATTGTTTTAATTGTAATATGTATTAATTTGTAAATTAAACGTATATTAAATAATGCACAAAATGAATTTAATTATTAATATCATTTTAACCCTTATTAAATCGTACATTACTTAAAAACGATAAGTTTTTCCATTTTTGCCCTGGTTTTTTCGAGTTTTTTTTCACTGTCCTGGCAAAAATACCAAACCCTGGCACAGCTGTATGTTACAATAATTCTAAATACAAAAACCCAGCATTTCGCAGGTAAAAGTTTTAGAGTTATATGAAATAAGTAATCTGTTATGAATGTTCAAAATGTTAAAGATAAATATTGATTAAAAAATTACCTTGTCAAATTATTAGTTGAGAAAAAGAAGTCATCAAATTACTTCTTAGTTATGCAATTTGTCTACTTTTTAAACTACTTCCATTCAAATTCACCAACCCAGATGTAAAATCTATAGTCGTACCTATTTTTGCCAATTCGGCAAAAACCTTTTCTTAATGATTTTTTTTCCCCTTGGGCTTTTTCTCTTGTGGCAAAAACATGCCAAACCTGGTTATGTATAATATACATCATAAAAAAAAACTGCAATAAGTATAAATTAAATACTTTCATATACTATTGAAACATTGTGACAAATTAGAATTTATGTAAAGGCTGCCAAGTTTTTCTGATGCATGCATTTTACAATTTTTTTTTTCCCAAAATGGACCTATTTTCTTTCAAATTACCAGGTCCTTGCTTTTCTAAAACCTTACATATACTTGCTGATTCATTTTTATGCCCCTGTGTTAAAACTTACGTGAGTGCTTTCATTATTTTCTAATATTGCTGAAAAATAAACTATCTTTAGCCTATGCCAGAATGAAAACTAAGCACCAGTAGTTTTACGCCAAACTGATACTGAAGTTCTCAGAATGGCAAGCAATTCTTAAATACGTGTCACACCTAGGAATTGGACAAGAAGAGTAAACATTTTCTAGGTCACGTACAAATTACATCTTAGTAAAATTAGAAAATTAACATATTGATAGAAGTTTGATTTTTACTGAAACACTTTTACACAAATTATTGGAAAAAGAAATTGGAACTTGAACACGGGCTCCGTAAATATAATGAAGCTATCAAATTCAAGAAGCCAATATGACTCCTGCTTAAATCATTGACACATCATATAATTTCGATTGCAGTTGAGACTTAATAAGTATAAATACTTAGCAGCACAATGTTTTTTCCCTTCATCTTTAAAATATTTTATCGCATTGTATAAATTCCTCCAAACTTGTTTTTTAAAGTATTTACTCTTTGTAAATACTTTATAAAACACCTGTTGTAGCTTTATTAAAAAAATATTAATAATAAAACAATAAATATTTCTTTATCTACACAAGATTTAAATTTGTGTTACTTTTAATGGATTATTTTTTTAATCAAATAAATAAACCAATAAAAATAAAATGAGTTTAATATTTATTCTCCAAATAATTTTGTATCTCATGTTTTGTCTTAAAATGCTTAAAAAAGTACTGCTTAACCATTTTGTAATGTTCTAAATATTACATTTAAGAAAAAAATTATCTCCTGGTGCCTGTATGGGGGCGGTGGAAGAGTACCTCTTTCTTAAAAACGTCTTTAGGTCCATAATCTGCTTTTTGAAAATATGTATTTTGCACTATTTTGTTTTTCATTGGCTGACAAAGCAGCCACTAAATCAACTGAAGGCTGACAGCTTGGCTGACTTAAAAAAAAGCCAGTTTTTATGTTTTTGATATTAGAATTTTGGAAACTCATCTCTTTCAAGTATATCCAAACATCTACCTCCATTTTCATTTTTAGCCTTTTGATTCCATTTCTTTTATTTGAGAAACATGAGTCAATTACCTTTTTTTTTTTTTCATTTAAAAATTGTTTTTGACATAACAACACAAATTATTTTTTGCCCGATGGTGGACTTAAGATTTCTTTGCTTAACTCTTTAACGCGCAGTGTTCCCGCTTTGTTAACACCAAACTCTGACGTTTTGACTGTTGCCAGTTACGAAGAACAGATTTTATTTCTATAAAAATAGTTGCGGGTGACATAGCTCCACGAGAATCCTTAACTTTTTAGCACGTCATTTCCCGTAAAAAAACTCACGATTATTTTTAACAGCACTGACATCTGCAGAAAAATGGAAGAATGCGAGAACAGCTGGATAGATTGCCCAATGCTGAAAAAAGGGCAGTCGTTGCCATCGCTCGACTTAACTACCAGCAAGATGGCGGACGATCGAAGCGTTCCTTGCGTGCCACAGATCTAGAGACCCTTTTTTGACGCAGCTGGCTGTGCCGCACAGCACAATGTTTATTTAATGCGAACACAATGTCTGAAATTAATGATGAGCTTGTAGGATTATTTAAGAACTTATTTTTGTTAAAAGTATGAATCACCATCAAATATAAAACTTAAATTATAGGAAAGAAAACTTTAATCTGTTCGCATATTTTAAGGATTATTACTTGAAGTAGAATTAAATGGAATACTTCAACTCCTTTCTCTTTGCACTTAGCACGAAAAATTAAAATCCATTTCCTTCTCCTAATGCGCCAGTTTTAAGATTCAGTCCAAAACTGTTTTTGATATTTATAAAAATTTATGTGAATTAAAAGTACATTTAAAAATAAAATGTTTAAATGGACACTTAGCGTTTATTATTGAACCAAAAATGTCCCGTTAAAAAAGCTTCCGTTACGAACCTCGGAATAACTGCCGGAGTAAGTTTTACGACGGCATGTTTCGTTTTGAAAAGTATTTAGAATAAGGGCGGCCGAATTTAGCATTGTAGGTGCGAACACCTCTTTTCTCCAGACTGAAAACACAGAAGTGGGATGTTTCTTTTTTCCCCCCTACCTCCAAGTTTCGTACATGATCAATTTTCGTCCTGTTGAAAATCGGTATTGTTTATGATTCTCCTACAAAGCGTGAAATTGATATTTGGATTTAAATAATTTTGTAATACTAAATTAACAATTTTCCTTTATCACATGGCAAAATAAGTGAAAAATTATTTATTTTTTGTGAAATTGACGAACAAATTTTTTACAGTACTCACATTTTGTCATTTTTAAGCAGGGACTGTCTTGCCTGACCTTTTTAAAATTTCGCCAACTCATTAGCCAAATTAGATTTGCCGGACGTGATTAAAAAGTACCATCGACAGTATTTTGCCCAAAACTTTTTTTCTTTCGCCAAACTATTATTTTTTTTTTTTCAATTTGCGACGTAAGCGATCGACAGCTCGAACCCTGGGTCAATCTCTGTACAAAGCTCCCTGTTCTGTAGTTATTGGATTTTAATGGCCCAATGGTGCAATGGTTAGCACATGTGCTGATTAACTGACGCTTTTGGACTGACGCTGATGGACTGATCAAATGACGCATTGAGGAGGTCGATAAAGTGAAACGAAGCATACCTGGAAACTAAACTCTTGCTATCCTCCGCATCAGGTTGGTCATCAAGCTGGGCATATGCTTCCGTAAACCCAGAGCCCATGGTCGCAAAGGCGTGAATGGATAGCGAAGCCCTTGCCCCCAAGTGCGTTGTTGCGTCATTGAGTTTTAGTTTTTACTTAACCTCGCCTAATCTCTCTAGTCTAAAAAAAAGTAACGGCCGCTGTCAAGAGCTTGTTGGGCTATCTTCTCCTAAACCGTGGGGATTTGAATTTCGTGAAACATATCCACGAATTCCGAAAATTCCGAGGAACCTGATAAGCTGACTTAAATTTCGAAGATCGAATTATTTTAGAAGATATTAATAAAAAAAACTGAAAAAGTAAAACATAATGGTTGCCAGATTTGGAATAAAATCATTCATTCCTTTGCGACAAAGCAATTCCAAGTATGTAGAATCGCGTGAAATTGACAAACATGAAGTAGAATGACACCCATTTTACGCCAAATTAAAAAGTATATGAAATAAATAACTCAAAGTGTGTTACACAAAGTTGACAGTTTCAAATAGTAAGTTCGCTTAGGCAACAGGAGTGTAGAATTAGCGATTATTCGTTTTTTCAAAACAGAATAACTAATTGTAACTGATTTTAAAGGCGCCATCTTGGCACTAAGTGCAATCTGGCAAAATGGCATATTTCCAAGTAGGGTGAATCTAAACAGGAGTTAAAAATGTTAGAACCCAATATCTTGAAAATGAAAAATAATTAAAATGCAGATTATTTTAAAGCCGGTTGGGTCCAGCTGGAGTATTTGCTACCAGAAGAAATATTTGGTGGCCTTAACTATGCCATTATAGCAGTTATAGTACACTTTGGATATTTACCAGCGCGGCGAGATGATATAATTCGTGGTGCTAAATAGGCCAATCTGCAAAGGATTATGTGAATGAAAATACGAATAACGGTTTTCATTCCGTTGAACCATTCCGGGAAACCTTACATGAGCAGTAATTATAGATTGTGAGCATGTGTAAATCTCCAAATAATAAAAAGTCGCCATTGGTGGCAAGCTATCCTAGCTGTTCCGTAGTTTTTATCAAAGAAAACGTATGAAGTACTGTTTTCTTAGAGCTAATTATTAACTATTAATTATTAACTATTAGCTAATTATTAACGCAAGTTTCCAAATTATGAAAATTCGCTAATATGCAATGTGTTCCATAGGTTTCACATAATTAAAAATAGTGTGAAATTTAAATTTTTATGTTCCAAGCAACATGCAAGAGCCAAGCAATGTGTAGCTCGGTAACATTCTATCTGATCCAACCTTTGGGTTTTGTTTGTTGAAATTATGCCTTTTTTACGAAAGAGCCTTATTAGGGGCCTTGGCCCCTAGTACAGTAAATATTACTTATGTATGTGAAATGAAAGCCGATTCTTTTGAAAGCCATAATCATTTGAAACTAACTTACTGGTGGCAAGGCTTTTCAGCTTGCTAACACCAGTATTTATTTATTTTTAAATGTATTTGTTGCAATATATTACCGTGGTCTGTAACTGTTGTGCTAAATTTTTATTTTATTTTTTATTGATGCTGATGATGATTTAGTATCAGCTTGTATATTACGTAAACGAACAAACTTAAAAGTTATAAAGACGGGATAAAGTTTATATAGTGTCAACTTCTTTCTCAAAATTTTAATGTATAAATGATGGGGGGAACTATGAGAATCAGGGTGATCGAAAAGTAATTGCGATTTTGCATTCGTTGATATTTGCCCTTTTTTTTAAAAAGAAGAAAAAGCAAATAGCTAAATTCTTGCTTAAAAAAAAGACATTATTTTGCGGTGTACCCGATAAGTTGTTTGGTTGATTCTTGTCGCATATTAGTGGAGAACTAAAATTTTAATATCTAATTATTTTTATAGTGCTATTTATTTATTACTAGCTGCGTCCCCGTTCTTCGCACGGTAGGAAACAAAAATTTTCCTTACATGAGTAATTCGAATTAATTCCAGTGATGTGGAATCTAAAAAAAAAAAGCTTTTTAACTCTTGACGTAAAATTTGCGTCATGAGTACTAACCTGGCATCATTGCAATATAATGACTCAAAAAACTACGTCAGTGTCATTCGCGATCAGAGAAGTGAAAAGCTTGACGGTTTGCAGAAAACTCCTGACTTTCAAAATGTCTTATTTCTACATCAAACTGTTTTTTAGGTTCAAGTAGTGGCATTAAATTCCTCAGACAGTACAAGAAATGGACAACCATTTTTTTAAGGGTGTATGTCGAAGAAAAAATCTCTTTTTTTAGTCTTGGTACACAAATTGAAATAAACTAATAGCACGCACCATGGTCTCCAAAAATTTCCAGATGGTTCTTCATAAGCTGCTTCACACACTGCAATAAGTGAAAAAGCTCTGGCTTTTGTGAAATTTTCAGAAAATATTCTTAAACATGGATCTGAGCTGCAAGATTTTTCGAAGAGTGACACATTTTGCGAAAATTTCCGATTTTTAAGAATGTTTTCTATAAGTTTTGTAACTGATACAGATTGATAGTTTATTTCAGTATGTAGTACAGCTTGTAAAGAGACAGTTTCAAAATTTTGAAGTGCCTGGCATAATTAGTTTATTTGTACTTATGTACCAAAATCACACGATTTTTTCGAACTGCACCGTTAAGAATTGCTGCGCACCCTCTCTTCATACGTGAAGAAGCAAATATTTTACTAAAATCATATCTGCATGTGACAAAACAGAACTTAGATTATTTGATACAAATGGGATATATTCTATGGCGATTCTTTGCAATTTACGCATTAATATACACAATAATCATTTCATATAATTGTTGCCATTAAGGAAGCTCTCCACACATATTTTATTTATGCATAGTTTTGTAAGATAGACGTATTTAGTACCGCAAAACATTTCATCTCACCGTGGGGGGAAAATATCCAAGCGGTGCCAATTTAAATACCCATGCATCCAATATAGCGATATCTTATAAATCCTCCATGGTTTTGTCTCCTGAAAAACATCAAACTGTAAAATCTCGAAGAGCTATTTAGACTCGCTTTAATTGCAACAGAACGTTAGAGTTACAGAGTTTACAAATCTCCTTATTTTTTAAATTTATGGCGTCATTGTTTAACCGCAGTAAAAGATACCCCGGTTGGTTGAGGGAGTTAATTTCGATATTTCTCACAGTAGTTTTCAAACGGTATCATATTAAAACTTTGCCTTATATAGGACCGTAATCCAACGTTAAAATAAAACTATACTCGCAACATGCATGCATATGTTAAGAAACGTCTGCGCCATAATTAAATACTAAAAATAAAAAAAGTAAATAGAAGATTTTTTAATATATCGCGCTTTAAAACGAACTTAGTAACTTTTAAAATGAAGAATATTTTCAGCTGCGTTAAAACATTTCAATTTTTAAATAAGCAACGGATTAAAATGCCACTTATAATAATAATCTTAAATTTCTTAGTTTATTTCTACAGTAAGTTTTAATCAAAATATCGCCTCCCTGTGTTAAAAAAAGAACGGGAATAAATGCACTAAAATTGTGACCTAATTTATACGTATTTTAAACCATCTGAAGTCATAGATCCTCACTTGCGAATTGAAATCCGTTGCCCCATTAAAAATTTCTATGGATAGGTTGATTTTTTTTTTCTAATCCTTTTTGTGGCAGCCCAAGATAAATTCTCGTGCCATGATTTATTAATGTAATGGCGTCAACTCTTCACATTGATGCTGTTAAATTCTAAACATTATGTTACATTAAAATTCTTAAAAAATCACCTAATTTAATTTTTTTTTTCGTTTTTATTTAAAAGAGGGCGAAAAGAATGTTTTATTATTTGCCAAAATATCAAAAAGTTATGACGGGTAGAATTCAAGATGCGACAGTTTTAAAATTATTTTACGAAATTTTTTTTCAAATGTCATCTTTAAATTAAAAATTCCTAAAAATCTGCAAATTATGTTACATATTCAGAAAAAAACTGTTTTTAAAAGAAAATTTTCTCCTCTATCCAATGATGTAAATGCCGTTTTGTTACGAACGTAATTACGGCTGTTATTACAAATTATGTGAGAAAAAATGCGAAAAATCGCATAAACATAAAATAAAAAAATTTCTAGGCCGAATTTTGGAAAAAAAAATCGCTTCGAGGTGCACAACTTCATGTTTAGAACTTTCTGAGTGCCAAATTTGGTTTTTCTAGGTGTAGCCGTTTGTCCGTAACGCCGCCGACACACTGACACGCACACATACATCTTTTATAATGAGTAAGTTCATTTTAAAAGAAATGCTGATTTTTTTTTATTGTAAATACTTTTGGCTGGATGTTAAAGTAAATTAAGATCGGAAGGAGATTTAAGTTGTTTGAGAACTCATTACATGCATTAGCAACACCACAGCAGTCTCGTAACTCAAAGTGAATATCCATGGAGTAAATTAAAATGATGGCTTAAAATCTTTTTTGCCTACATAGATCAACTTTTTGTAATAATAATAATAATAAATAAATAAAAAAGAAAAGAAAAGTTTTTAAAGTTTTAAGAATCAGTGGTAATATCGTCACATTTGGTTAACAAAGATTGTTGCTTGATGTGCTGAATATTATATTTTATGGATTCTATAAATGGTTGCAATAGTTTGGAAAAATTGCTACCGTTACACGTCTTTTAAATATCTATGTGATCTCATATGAAACTTATTATTTCAATACTACAATAAATTACGGTATGTTAAAAATTTCGTACCTAAATAAAAGTATTGCTTAATTTGTTCTTTTCACAGTTCTTTATATAATAAAAGTAATTTTTGTTTTATCTTTCTGTCATTAGTATATGAATGCTACTTTTAATGCCATTGTACATATTCAGATAAGCATTCATCCTTTTAATTCTTATTTGTTGCGAGAATGATTCATTTAGGATAAGCCGGAAATCCGGAATAAGTGTTATTTAACAGGGAAATTCAACGCATTTAAATCTATCCTTCATTTTGTGTCGTGCTTTCGAAGCGATCATTATGTTTTTCTTTATTTTTGTGTATCTGTTTTAACTTAGAGTGAAATTTCATCACTACTTCCTGAACTGTGCATAAATTTCTTTCATTTTCAGTTGTTTTTTTGTATGTGTGTGCAAAAGAGGTAAAAGCACTTAAAAAAAGTTGTGTGTTCTAGTTTTTCTCTAAGTCTGTAATTAAGATCTCTTGTGAAAGGTGGTGTTTTCAGAATTTTCTTTTTGCGAACAGACATTTAAAACATCGATTAAAGAAAAAGAAAAAAAATGGCTTAATATTTTTAAAAAACAGATGGCATGAACTATTGGAGCATTTCGGTGTTTTTATCTTGCAGCAAAATGTTTAACGCTTTAAGTTTATAATGACCCCACCAATGACCGGTCGGTTACACCAACTACAAAAAGTAGAAAATTTGATTCCTTCATTCGAATCTGTCCAAAGGGCCAGGCTTTTCGTTTGCAATTTTAATGGTTTTATCCTTAATGTAGCGTTAATGTGAGCAATTAAAGATCTCCACTAACACATCTCCTGTAAGCTTCCTACGTACCCCAAATGGATATGCTTCATGACACTGAAATGGAATTTGTGATAACGCCTGCAAAACCCTATATTTTAAAATTTACATGCATACATCGGTGGATCCGAGTGACACAAGGAGGTTAAAATTACGTCTCTAACCAGCAGCGCAAATGGAGCACTTGCCTGTAAAATCTTCTTTTGAGAATTAAAACAATAGCAACAACAACAAAAAATCTTTACATCGCAAAACGATGTGTGGTTCCTTTTTAACCCTTTGAAGCGTAACCATTTTCACATCGATATAGTATCCTATCGATATAGAAGAATGGATATACTGCCCAACTCTGAAGAGTGTAGCCGTTGCCATCGCTCGATTTAACTACCAGCAATATAGCGATCGATCGAATTGCCAATTGCGTGCCACAGAGCTAAAGACTTTTTTTTTTTACACAACTGGGGTTGCAGAGCGGTGATCAGTTTCTCATAAGTTATTTAAAGTTATCATACTGTAATGAACAGTGTTCATTTCTACTTAATTTCCAGTTCATCTTGTCGTTTGCAATTACATTTGATGCCTTTTTATTTCCTTGTACAAAGTAAAGAAAGTGTTACAGTTGCGAAAAAATTTGGTGTTCAGATTTGCAAGGAAATATCTATTTTGACCATCCCCGAATCCATTTGAGAAATTTCTGCGTGATATCTGTGTGAACACAACACATGCGTGCACGATCTAGTTAGACACATCCCTGAATCCACTGCTTTTGTGACGATCTTTTACCGCATCCGACTTGAAATTTGACATTTACACTGTTTGCCATTTCAGTATATCATCTTGAGTAAAACAGAATCACCTCCTTTCTGTTCCTCTCTCCCTGAATTTCGCAGTAAGCATTGATTGGTCTGAAATAGGCCGGTGTCCTCTGCAAAAATCATCCAGATATAATCATCTTTCAGTATTCGCTATTGTATTCAGCTTAATGTGTATTAGTTTACTTCACCGAACTTACTAAAATGTAGGTTACACATTTCTAACTTAGCTAGCTGATTATGTTAGATAGCTTAGGATGATAAAATTATAAGTTCGCAAAAGTGTTTTCTTATATTTTACTGAAGAAGTCTAACGGCAAGAACGCATTTGTGTCCTGTTGATTTATCATTATACGTTGCTGAAGCGTCACGAAGTTTTCTCTTGAATGTGTTTTTAATATAACGAGTTATAAAATGTGTGATAACAATGATCATTTTACTGAGGTGGAAATAAAGTGTAGCTGTGCCGTCATCTATTTTTTGGAACTTTTATCCTCAAAAGATTTGATTTGATATCATCGTTGTATATGCAGCCTTCATTTTATGGGGGAAGAAATTTTTGCTCACTCGTAAAAAGTCGAGTTTGATACGGATCTCAGCTTTGTTGCTTTTGACGAAAATGTCAACAGGCCAAACAAGACTTTCTATACAACTTTTCAAGAAGGTTGAGGGTATGAGGCTCATAGTGTAAATCCAGCTTATTTCTGTTTTTTTTTTTTTTTCGATCTGTCTGAACTATCAAGTTTGCGTTGTGATATAACCGTTTGATTAAATAATCAAATGTGGATACACCCTACTAAAATCTTCTATTGAACAAAGATTTTCTTGTGTTATAATACAGAAAAGGAAGCTTTCACTGAATAAAGTCTGGTGGCTTTATGATTTGTGATAAACCTTCCGATTTAACCGTTTACTTCAACGGGACTACAGCTTGGTGGACAACAACGCGTTCTTAAATAGCACCAGACCATTTTAAAAGTAAAAAAAATGCATTTTAATTGCGTACCACATGACGTAGCACTGTAATTGTTTTTGTAGATTTTTACATCTGTGATTATTCTACATATTTTGAAAGCATTTTTTCGACGACTAAATAAAATTCTGGTTGCTTAATCGAAATTTTTTATCAAGCATTTAACACTAGAAGCGCCGTTGGTGTCATCTTGAACCTTCTCCCAGTATCTCATGTTTTATTTCAACATACAGTTTAATACCGCAGCTCATTTCTCTACTTTTCCTAAAATTCTTCCAATTGTGTTGTGAAAAATTTTTACTTTTCTATTTTAATTAGTAAAATAAATAATTATAGAAATACCCTCCCCCTCCGGCTATTCTAGTGTTAAGAATTCATTTTAAAAAATTCTGAAGTTTCATTTTTTTTTCTTTCTCTGAAACGATAACATTTCCATTGAGTAAAAAAAGAACTGTTTATTTGTAAAAGTATTGACTATGGAATTTGAAAAAAAGTTAATGAAATCACTTTAAAAATTCCTCCTTTTCAGCCCTCCAACCTGTCTAACTAACTCTGTAAATTGCTATCTTACCTGAGAGGAAGATTGCGAAAAGAGGAAGCGGAATTTCAACATGCACAGCTTGGCGAAGAATTTCATTGTGCGTGTTTATTTTTTTGTTTTAATGTAACCGACAGTGCGTAGAATAATGATGGAGAACTCAAAATGAAGGGGGACACTCATTGAGGGGCTGATGATCTTGTGCACTCTTTTGTTTATTTGGAATTCTGATCAGTTGAGGAACGCTCAAGTGAGTCAGCCTTTGCCAATGGACAATCTGATGCTGTGACCTTGAGGGGCGGTATGCATAGTGATCTTGCGTTAAAAGCAGGTTTCTCTTATGACCGACATTTACCTGGTTGCTTTCTTGCAATGGAATTCGGTGAGGTGAGCGTTAATTGCAGATCAGGAGAGATATTAGACTAGACATTTTGTGCGAATCTTTTTGTATTCAAGTTTATGACGTCCATAAGACTTTCTTCTCTGTTTGTCTGTGTGTTCGCTATAGGCATCTTGACCATTTGTAGTAGCTAGACCAAATTTGGCACAGTGAATAAACTATTGCTGAAAGAAAAGGAAGAAAATAACTTATAATTTTATTTATTTACTTATTTTTACTAGTTATGTTTTGTCCATTTTTCGCGTATTTTGTCTTCTTATGAATTTTCCACCGACACAATATTTTTTTCATGCTTTTCAAATGAGCTTTATTTGATAATCGTATCCAATTTTTTTGAACTGTCACTATAAAATTGGAATTTAGAGTAAATTTTGCTTGTGTAAAGCGGATGCGAATTTATTTCTCAACATATTGCCTTCGAAAACTTGGTCATCATACGCAGCAAGACTATAAATTGGATTTTGCAGCTGGCAGCAATAAAATGCTGTGAGCTGTTACAAGATGGGTACAAACACTAATCAGCTCACGGCAAAATCTTAAATTTTCGTAATAACGACAAATTGCAGTTTCAGTTTTTTCGCTTAACATTTTCACTTCAGTATTTTCGCAGTTTACCATTTCAGTATTAATTCTTGATAAATGAAAAGGAAAAAAAAAAAAATGTGTTGTTCTCCGTTCCCCTTGCTCAATCAGCTGTGGTAACACTTACATGTAGAAGAATGATTGCTTTTAAAAACACGCTGAGCAATAGTAATTAGTTAAGCTGTATTTTATATTTTTTTTTCTATATACATTGTACAAAATAAGCATAACCCATTTTTCTGTACTTCCTCAGATTGTTAAACATTTAAACGTTACTAATCTTTTCTCTCAGCAGATAAACTTTTCCTTGGGAAACAGAAAAGAACGAATAAATAAAGACATCAGACATTTTTAATAACGTTTATTGATTTATTAGCAGTTCTGTTATTAAATTTTACAAACTAAATTTTCACTTTAGAAGAAAGCAATTCAAAAGTTTTTAGTAAATTAACCCATTTATAATTCTAAGATTACATACATACTCATACATACATATATTTCTTTAACTGAAACAGAATTTGAACTTAAGAAAGGATATATGAAAATGGAAGTAAAAACAAACCGCTCTTGAAGAAATATATAAGTTAATTTTTAGTGTATATACTAAAGATTTAATGATATCTTCATAATTTATTATAACGAATAATATTTTTTATTTCAATTTAAAATTATTTTAGAAATTCCAATTTGGAATAAAATAATAAAAGTTATGTAACAGGAGCAATGTATAAATAATAAACTAAATATATAATGTATAAAGTTACACTACATTAAATTAGTTCTGATATAAAGGCTTTGATTAAAATAAATATTGTCTGTATTTAATGTATTTCTATCAAGTAAAGATATATTTTACACACTCATATATATGCATAACTAACAAGGGGAGGCTCAGACGTTGGGGTCACCGCTTTTGATGAAATGTTGATGAGTTATAGGGTACCCATAGTATAGTAAAATGACAAATAATTAGCCGCCAACTCTCGTGCATTTTCGAGAAAATTTCATTTAAACATTTGCTACATTGTTATATAGCAATTATTTTACAGTACGTTTGACGTAGTTGTGGCGCCGTGGTTTCGCTCTCGTCCAGAGACCTAAGGTTCCCTGTTTCGATTCCGGCAGAGTCCGCTCTTTTTTGATCATTTTTCCCGCTTAAAAATTAATAAACCTGTTTAAATTGATTATATAAGGAATATATCGTGACTTATTTTGTAAAACTGGGGTTATAAAATTATTTGTGGTGTACTTTGATAATTTACTCTATTTTTCATTATTTTTTCTCCCTAAAAAATAATCAGAACAGTTTAAAATGATTATGTAAGGAATATATTGTGATTTATGTTGTGTAAAACTGGGGTTATAAATTTGTTTGTTGTGTAAATATTTGATAATTTACAATCCAGAAATTTATGACAAAATTTTTTAAAGACGATGAAAGAAATTTATCTTGTCCCCTAAAAGTAATCCCACCTAAATGTACATCGCTTTGTTAACCCTGTGATGTGTAATTTCATTGTCCGACAAAAAATAAATAAATTTCAAAATTTACCTTGCCTTATGCAAAATAAACGGAAAATACGAACCTGAGAAGATGCAATAAAACTGTAGTATGTATTTTCTGCTATGTATACCATTCTTTTCTGATATCTTAAAACATGCATGGTTTGCGACAAAATTTTCAGATGAAAGACATATTTGTAGATGTAAACGAAATACCTCCCCCCCCCTCGCCCCCACACACACACACACAAACAGTAATGAAAAGACCATATGAATGAAAAAAAAATTCTGTAGCCGATGTTCAAACAATTTGTTTCGCATATTTTTATATCACCCACCCTTCCATCTGTATCTGTGTACCATGCTGTGTACTTTTACAGTGCGCATCTGTAAAAGTATCGAAACGAAATGTTTTTCTCGAAGTGTGATTGATAAATAACATTTCTATTTTTCGTTACTTTCATAGATATTCAATTTTATTTCATAGAAATAGTGTTTATTCAATAAATCACGTCAATTTTCATGAAAAAAAAAAAAAAAAAGACGGAACGGACTCCACCGGAATAGAACCAGGTACCTTCAGGTCTCTGACCGAAAGCGAAACCGCGGCGCCACCAAATCATCAAGCAAGTTGCGAAATAATTGCTATATATCAATGTGTCAAATGTTTAAATGGAATTTTCTGGAAAATGCACGAGAGTTGGTGGTTAATTTTTTGCCATTTTACTATACTATGGGTACCCTATAACTCATCAACATTTCATCAAAATCGGTGATCCCAACGTCTGAGCCTCCCCTTGTAAGTATTAAAAAATTAGTTTAGATGCGTAAATATTGAATGCAGATTGAATAATGTTTTAGTTATATTAAAACATATAGTTTTCAACAGGCAATGTTAGTTTATAAATGTTATGATGCTTTTTAAACTTCTAGTCTTACAACCAGTAGCATATATAAGTTTCCATTTCGGGTGAAGGTGTGTGTGTGTGGGGGGATTCGGTAATTTAATCCTTATTATCACTAGAGTTAATATAAATGTTTTAAAACTGCTGTTTTTTAACCTTTTACAGACCGAACTGAGATCCAGGCATATTTTAATTTTTTCCCCATTTATTCATTAAAATTTATGAAAATGGCTATTTTCATCGTTCTTTATCCAGTTTCTCACTAATGATAGAAATGCAACTTCTACTTCAAAAAATCAATTCATCTTTAAACTTTACCTGCTAACTTTTTAACCTGCTAAGTCAGTATTGATAAAATTTCATTTTTGAAAAAAAAAAAAAAATAATAATTTGATGTTTCCAACTGGGAACATTGGCCTGTAAAACGTTAATAATTGCTTTACATTTTCAGAGGGGGGTCCGGCTCTTAAATGTGCCCTTGCTTACAACCGAATACATCTCCGCGACCGCGTGTTTTCGCTTGTTTACAAACACAAGCTATAGTTTGGCGAGATCCGAGAACGAAACTTAAGCCAACATCAAGGAAAATTTCTCCACGCAATCGCTTCCACAAGTACCTCAAATAAACCTGAAATTTCTTTCCAAATAAAGATGAAAACTTTCAGAATACGCTACATAAACGTAAAATCTATCAACTCTAAAGTATATGCAATAGTTTTAGTACATTTTCACTAAAAATAATGGCAAAAACTCTCAGAACAAAGGAACAGCGTTTCTCCCAAAGTGTTGGAATGACTACAAATTTCGTATTTTTCCAATTAAATTCGTCATTTTAAAGCATAAAACTTATACCGTTGAAATAAGCAAACAAGCCTCAACAAAATAAGGTACGATTGAAAGAATCTTAACTTTATTCTGCTATTAATATTTTATTTCACGAATCCCTTCGTGCCCTATGCTTCTCTCATTGACGAGACTCAAAACCGCCTTGGGTGGTAAATAAAGCTGCTTGTCCATTCAGCGGCTGACTTGCAGTTGTCCAGTTTCATGTGGACCCCTAAGGTTTGAGCTCCCGCCTCCTTCCCCTGTGAAATCTTTGAATTCTTCAAAAATATAGAATTAAATTAAATTATAGATGTAACCCTCTCTTTTAATAAATTGAGTTGTAAATTGTGTAGAACAGTCTTCTTGCGCTGGATTTCCTGGTAGGAATGAATAGTTTTGTCTACTTTAGTATTAAGCTTTTAGTTTTTGCCTTATGCGTCACTTTTTTTTAACTTTATAAAAACAGGAAATATATTTTATTTATTAATATCTTTTTCATATGGCAGTCCTTATTAAAAAAATAGTTATCTTTTGTATTATTGTATTAATAAACAATAAACCAGATATAATAAGAATCTACCGTTTTTAAATAAAGTGCAAAAGCCAATTAATGCTAAGAAAATTCGAATGATTCGGATATGAAAGCAGAAGTTAATATCAAACCATTGTGTTTTTGATTTTGTGATCTGTTTGAGATTTATGGAATAGAGAGTCATACAACTCTGGCAGTAATTCTTTTAGAAACGCAGTACTTTCAAATTAAAATAAATCAAACTCAATGCAATAGGGGTTAACGAGAAAATAAAAAGTTAATTTATTTTCTCGATCTTAAAAATCGGTGAAGATAAGAAGTAATGGTCATGGATGAACTAAAATATTTAAAACGCGCGCGCACACACACACACACACACACACACACACACACACACACACACACACACACACACACACACAAATAAACCCCACATATTTTCGGACTTTTAAAATATATGTATGTAATTTTCTTTTTGAAAATTTGTTTTTAAGTTATTTACTGTTTTTAGCTCTGAAAGTTTCATAGAGATAAATTCACAATTTTTGGTTTATTGCTTTCTTTACACTGCTTAGTGTCTAGATTAATATCGTCTCACAAAAAATAGTGATGTATGTATCCATAAAATCATAAAATGTAACTGTGTTAAAAGGCAAATTAGTCATAATATAGTAAATTTATTTCATTAATTTTCTGTGGTTTATTGGTATTGACCGCTGCAAGAGCTGAAAATCGCTTTGGAATTGTAGAATGATTAATGATTTTCAAATATTGCATTATAAAGAGTCTCTTACTTAAATAAGTTATATTTTTAGTTCTGAGCTATTTGTAAATAAAGTATATTGATAAAATAGTTTGGAAAACGTGTTTGAATAGCTAGAATTTTCTTCTGCTAAATTATCACTTTGATCATATTTAATAAAATTCTGAATAATTAATAAATTATTTATTTTAGTATATATACCATAGTAATCACTTGTATTATAGTGAATACAGTACTGTATATTTGTTTAAAACACTTTCCTAATTTTTGTCTGACTTTCTTTTTTGTCACTATCCTGACAAATGCTTTTATCCGTCGACGGTGGGCTAATCCTGGTTCTAAAGCACCCAATATTCTGAAACTTTTGTCACAACTTTGTGCAGGGCTTTTTTGTTAGCGGTTCCGTGTGTAGAGCACCGATTAATCCTTTAACTACCATTCTGTCAACGATGCATGTTAAATAACTAAATAATATATACTTTTCAGGTGTCAACGTACTTTTAAGTCACACTGCATTGCATTGCTTCTAAATGAAAACAGTGCATTATGAATGTAAAAGGATAGCTTTGCTTTATTGCTGATAAATTATTTCTGCCAGTTTTTACTCTAAAGAAAAGTTATGTTTCCGATTTATTGACCTTAAAGAGAAATACCTGTGTATGCATTTTATACTGCACGCGACAGTTCCAAGACATTAGCAGCACGTTTTTAGACCCTCCATCTTAATAACAATCAGCTTAAAAAGCAAGAAGAATTCTCCTTGGAAGAAGCACCAATTAATGGTAACGAAGCGCAAGAGGAGATTGCGTGTCATCAGTCAAGATTTTCAACTTCCTAGTCCTGATTGTTTGTCAAAATGAAATGTCAACTGGGATTGAAAGCGTAATGGCTTCGTGAAGAGGAGTGAGAAAATAGCTGAAGGAAACTGCATGCACGTTAACTGATGCATCTAGATTGGTTAACTGAGGAAACAGAGTTTCTTTTTGGGAAATTAGGCTTGATGCTTGATTGAACCTTTTGAAACTCTGTATTTTAACTTTAAAGAAAGGGATTAATAGAAGGAGAAATATCCTTTAAAATATATATAACTAGATGCAGCGCTAAGGTTTATGTGAAAGTATTCTTTTCTCTCTTAAAGAAAAAAGAAAAAAAAAATCCCTCCACACATTTTGGTTCTTACTCGTTTTTTCACAGGGGTTCCAAGATTCTTCCAATGTTAAGTCAACGGACAGTTTTAAACCAATTAGCGAACTTTCATTTAATTACTATAATGTAATATTTCCTCTATGATATTAAAAGCCAACGAATATGGGATTTCTTTTTCTGCAATTAAATTGTAAAATGTAATTGAAAAGCAAACTGAAATAGTGTGAATTTTTAAGGTGAAAAGTATTTTCTTCCATTCATTATCTAGTTTTAAAATTAAATTAAACGTGTCGAGCATTTTTCAGCTTGCACATTTTTTTTTTTTTTTTTTTTTTTTAAAGAAAAGTCACCAGTCAATTTCTTTAATGTAAGTCTAATATTATTATTTATTAGTTTGTTTAAATTGCTACAGCATGTTTCAGAGTTGGTACATTTTTTCCACTATTAGAAAAAAATAAAATTGTTCGCAAGAATAGTTTTTGCCAAAGCGGCAATAGGTATTATATTTTATATAGGCACTTTCAGTAACGCTGTTATCCGACCTTGGATTATTATTCTCGGAGAGGAGTTCGGATTACTATTACTATTGCCTTTCCTTGAGCTTCCCGCAAACATGCGCTATAGTATTGGCTCCCAATTTTTCATTATCTGAATCCTTTTTAAAATCTGCATGAAATTGGCGAACTCGTTGTGTAATAGTATACAGTAGAATCCGCTAAAGTGACCACCTTGGTAAATAGTCCACCTTTTATAGTGACCACATTTTTACAGTTTCACTTTACAACTACCACACTTTATCGCCTTTGTAAGATGACCAGTTGTTTCGTCCTTCCCGAGAGTGGTCACATTAGACAGGTTACACTGCATTATTTTCTCAAATCCCCGGAAGTACGCGAACCACCGGTACGTAAACATGCTCTGTATGCTTAAGATCTGGAGATCTGGCTGGCCAATCCAAAATGCGAATATCTTCACTTTCCTGAAATCGGCCTACCGCGTCAGCCATATGTATAGCCGAGCGTTGTGGTCTAATAAAATAAAATAAGTGTCAACTGCACCCTAGAAAAGACGAGCATAGAGCTTCAAGATCTCATCCATGTACCTTACAGCAGTCAGAGTGCCTCTTTCAAAGACATAGAGGGATGTACGCCCATCAAACATGGTTCCTGCCCTTCATAATCAAACCTTTGCTGCAATAAGAAGTGTTTTATTTCTTTGACATCTAAGGCAGGTAGTAGGTCTCTGATTATCTTTATATCAAAATACGTCGAGAATCGGTGTTTAAGCTCACCGGGACTCATCAGTGACGATTACGGTTGATCTGTGGCCAAATCTCTGTGATCTCTGAAACATGATAGACGGACTCTCCTGTTTAGAAGTTAACGGGATGAAACAGCTCCCTCTTTTGCAACCCCCTGGAACTGGTAACCCTTAAAATGTGACTTCCTGAGGCTGCGTAGAAGTCACGAGAGAGCTGAGAAGCTGTAATATGCCCTGTGTGTGTGTTAAGCCTCGCTGTAATATAGAAAAAACGATATTATTATTATTATTATTATTATTTGGCAGTCAGTCGCTGCTCTTGCGCAGACTTTCTGTCGATGGATCCAGTATCCGAAACTGTTTCCAAAAGTTTGACATGACTCCGGGCTTGTCAATATATTGAACTTTCTGTAAATCAGAACTTAAGACTGGCCTGCTTCCAGCCTCCCTACGATTCATTAACTTATTCCATCATCTAAACGTTTGTCTTTACTGATTTTAACTAAACTGTTTGAATTTGAATTTAACAGATTGTTGGGGGAGGGGGGGATCGTCGAGATGTGCCAATGAACGAAATGCAGAATTTGCCACACTCATTTATAAAGACCGTTCTTTTTGTAGCTCATTCTCACATACGTACACGTTTGCGTTTTCTTAAAAAAAAATTTTATCCTTGTTTTTTATTTCCAATGCAGCGTGCAGGGGTGCAGAATATGTCCGAACGCACGAACGAGATTCGGAAGGAAATTCCGAAGCGCTGGGGAAATTTTTGTCCTGACTGTATTAAAAGAATTTTTTTTTTTTTTTTTTGTAGAGATGCAGTTGTTATCAATAGAAGCTAGCGATAGATAGCCACTTAAACTAAAATGCAAATATGCTTCGGTTTGGGCAAAATTTTGGAAAAAACAAATTGTGTTCTGGGGAAATATTGGGCCCTGAACATTTTCTGCACCCCTGGAAGCAGGCACGGGAGACATTATCCTTGGCCAACAAAATACACAAAAATGTACATAAACAAAAGCACATCATTAACCAATAGCAAACAAAAGGTCTCTAGCTTCCCAATAACGGGAGAAAATAGAGGAGGCATGAAGCGACGGGCACTCCAAAAGGTGGTCAGCAACCATCAACTTGTCATCACTGCTGTGAGGACACAAGATCTATTCGTGATATTGATTAGTGAAGGTGAGCAGCGAGGCAGTCATGTCCCGTCCCGTAGCTAGTCTAAGCGCTGGGACAGCATGGTCCTTAAGAGTGTTCTGGTTTTCCTATGGTAAGATCTTCTAGTTCAAGCCTTTGCAGGTGTTTTAATTTTAGATTTATAAAATCTAAACACCGGGGTTGATTTATAGCCAAATGCATTGCATGAGGCTTGAATGACATTAGTGTCTTTTTTGTCAACTCGTCCGCCATCTCGTTTCCGTACATGGGATGGAATCCACTCGAGTACCTTTTTTTTTTTGGACCAGGGGCAGAAAAATCTCCAAAAATCTACATGTTTGTAACCTAGAATAATACATGCCCAAAACAAAAGTTTATGCCCGAAAAATATTACTACATTTTAGTATTTCTCTATAATTTACATTATTCCGATTGTTTGCATTGAAAGTAAATGTTGCAACCACAAACCGAATGAGTATGAGCACTTAAGATATATAAACAGCATTGCTATTAATTCAAGGTCTTTTCCTGAAGATTGCCAGTGACCAATTGCCAATGAAGGATCGGAGTCTTCAATTTCAAGTCAATCAGTGCTGATTCTCATCAAATCATTTACTGCGAGTCAGTTGATAATACAGAGCGAAGACATGTTTTAATTATATTCACAGAACTAAATCCACGCTCACAAGCTAAAATGCTGAGTGACAGAAAAAGGAAAGAAACCACGGGGATATTATTAGATTCCGTAAATGGGAATTTATTTTTCTCGTGCCAAATTTTGAAAAATCGATGAATCAAAAATATATATTTATAATTCTTTTTTTAATATAAAAAAGTAAATTATGAATCTTATGGTCGATTTTTTTCACGTGCCCTATCGGGCATGAGGCAGGAAGAAATACATGACTAGCTGAAAATTTTACATGCTCCGGGCATGCTGGGCAATAGATTTTTTCGGTCCTGTTTTGAGCTTTAGCAAATCCCACATTAGTGCTTGTTTATAAGTAGTAATGTTACATTTCGTTCAGTTCATTTTATGAAAATTGAAAAAATATGCGAATTTTCTTAATTCTGAACATCACTGTATATAACAATGTTTTGGGCCCCAAACAGGATGGGGCTAGGTGGACCTCTGGATCCATGGCCTTTCCTGGGGTGGGGTGGGGGGACGAGTCCAGCCCTATGCAGTTTCAATTTTTAATTACTAATACAAACTAGAAAAAATTTTGAATACATTTTTTATCCAAGTAAATTTTAGAAGACTACAGCTAATTGTAGCTTAAAATTTAAAATAACGTATTTTGATAAACCGTTTATCATAAAAAATTGTCATTGCTTGAGTTGTGGTTGTGTGAACTTGTATGCGTATTATCTCCATCTTTTCTTCTTGCCAAGCCGCCGAGAGAGATGGACAGGAGGTGCAATTGCCCCCCCCCCCGGGCCCGGGCTTTAGAGGGGGAGGCGTATTTAGACAGAAATTTTATCATGTTTAAGGTTTTATTTTAAATAAAGTAAGTCAAATGTAACCATTGCTAATAATCCTAAAGTTCAGCTGCTTTAGTATGAAACTGGAGACATTCATGTGGTACTTAACTCTTGTCATTTTTAAGTAACATAATTTTATAAATATAGTTTAGACTTATAAAATAGTTATCATAATTACTCTCCATATTTGCAGGTTAAATTACACTCCAAAAAGAATATGGGTTAGGAATAGCAGTGCAATTTTAATGCAGCACACGGCTGGAAAAGGGGGAGGGGGAATGGGGCCCGCCTCTAATCCTAAGTCTAGGGCTCGTAATCGAAAGTGGGGGGCATGGATATTTAAAAATTCTCACAAAATCTATATGGATAATTTATATTTTGTCATTTTTACCTGTTTCTTTTTTTTTTTCCTAAGTATTTTCCACGTTCCAGGCAGAAATACCTTTTTTTGCTGGCAAATTTGCCCTTATTCTGATTTGTTTCACATTCCTTGTAAGTAAAACGAAACAGTTTACACTTTTCAGCGCTTATTATTAAAATTTACCAAATGCTAATAATAGTGATGAAGAAACATTTCTAAATTATGCTTTGGGAAGTGAAAGTATTCGTATACCTTGCAAGATAATGAATTTGAAGATTCTTCCATTCCTTTCAGAATAGAATTTATTTTGTTTCAATTGTTAAGGCAAAAAAAAAAAAAAAAAAAAAAAAAAAAAGAAAAACGAACGAATAACTAGACAGCGCAGAGAGTTTCTCCTAAACTGGCGAGTTTCCTTGTTTTTATAAATGGTTATTGGGTCATCTGGAATGCCGTGTAGTTTCTGCGGGGTCAAGTTAAAACCAAAGTGCTGCTAGTGGTCATGCTCAGCGTTTCTCATATTATGATTTTTAATTTTTTCGTCAATTTTTTAAATGTATAGTTATTATTTCTGACATTAGTTTACATGTTATATCCTTTTTTTCACAGAATACAGGTACTGTAAATAAACCATGATACGAAAATTATTAGTAAATTGTAATTATTTGGAAGAATAGTTTGCTAGTATAATTATCTAGGTGTAAACCGCGCTCTGTACAAAATAAATCTATTTCAGTCTGAAATTTGTTGTTGATCTAGAAAATTATGTGGTGCTTAAATTTATTTCCATAATTTGGAAAACTGTTGGAATTTTTTTAGTGCTCAGGTATTCCTCCATATAGTTTTTGGGATTTTATCTCTAAAGTTAATCTCAATAAAATTATTTGTAGTTTTAAATTAGGTTAAAAAAAAAATATGCATGTTGTGGGTGTTTGATTTTAGAACTTTACAAATTGAGATGTATAGTTACGAACTTATGTTAAGTCTCCTTGAATAGCTGTGTAGAGATAGAAGCAGTAAATACATACTTTAAAATTCAAAACGAAGATGTTTTTAAGAAAATGCAAGCCCATCCATCGCCAGAGATATTCATCCTTTTCTATGGTAAATCTATTTCCTCCCTATAGCATATTCTACCCCCCCCCCCCCCCTAGCCAGTCTCCAGCTCCTGCATAGTTTTTTTTTTTGTTTTTTCTTAGACCTCTGAAGTTGTACAGCAGTTCAACTCGTTATCGTTGTGGAAACGTGAAGAACTTATCAAAAACTTCATATTTCCAAAATGCATTGTTCTTGTTTTTTTCTTTGGCCTAGTGACTAAAGTACTTTTGAGGTTAAAAAAAAAAAAAAAAAAAAAATAGATCTCTAGAAATGTTTCGTGAGTTTTTCTGTGGCGCATGTTTTATCGGTAGTTTGTTGAAAACATCACGAAAGCTTGAATATTAATTTGTTTTTCTTTATGCAAATATTTCCTTCCTTAAATTCTTCTGCCTAATTTGACGTAGTGCTTGAGGTTATAAGAAAGGAACATGCATGCATACAACGGATTTTAGATTAAAAAAAAAATTAACTGGTATCAAGTGTTTCTGCTTTATTTACTCGTAAGTAGTTATTTGTATGCATTTAGTGTGACTGTTAACATGTTTAAGGCAATTTTGAATTAAAGTGGTGTCTTTCAAGGTCTTATTTGAAGTTTTATTGTAAGCACACTCGTATTACTGAATAAAGACTCACATGTTAAAAATCGCAGAATAAAGTTTCTTGCTTGAAAAAAAAAAAAAAAAAAAAAAAAAAAGGTGTTATTGAAAAATGAAAGTTTTTATTTTTAACTGATATCCTCTAAAAACGTATTTTTATTACCTAGTCCTTATTGTGACTTAATTACTAAATTTAAATGAGTCCAGAATTTATAATATACCAAACTCTACCATCTTAAGGGGTGGGGGAATCAAACTTATTTTGACTCTTTAATTGCTGAGACGTCCGATTAGTTTTAAAGTCTATGAAAACATCTTTAAAAATACATATATACAGAGTCGGTAAAAATGAAGAATTCACATTTCTGTTGGGCAGTTATAATGTTGACAGTTAAATTGTGCTCCCAAAAATCTATAGTATGCGGATGTAGATAATGATTATGTTATTATTTTGGAATGCTGGGAGATTTTTTAGCCTATTCAGAGTTTTAAAAAAATGCTCCGAATATTACTTGATACAGATGCGTAAGAATGGGTTTAAGTACAATTTTTTTTAAAGAGGATCGCAGTGCTTTAGTGTATGGTTTCCTTTATTATACATTGTGTTTAAGTTGAATAAGCGTTTCCTTCTTCGTCTTCTTCCTTTTTTTTTTTTTTTTTTTTTTTTTTTTTAAAGCTAGGCTTTACCCACCGTATTTTGAGCTCCTTTATCAAGTCACCGCCCCACCCCCCCTCCCAAGACATACGACATGTAAAGTTAATTTATAAATGCAGGCGTCAGATAATTTCCCACATCACACTTCAATATTTTCCAGGTTTTCCCTATACTTTTTCCAGGTTTCTCAGTTTCTCTTACCGCTGACAACACTGCATACGACATACGACAACAAATCTCTCAACATTCTGACTCAATAGCATGATCATCACCCACACCCGCATTTCTATGAAAACATGATTTTTTTTTTAATTTAACTGTCAACTCCTAAATTAAAATGTCATACCCCCCCGGCACTTGTACTAATTTCGTAGTGCTGCATTACACATGAGTATTGCAGTTAAGACCTAACTTGGCAGAAGGGGGGGGGGTTGTCTACTGTACTGATGTTCACTACTTTATCCGTTAGTCTAGTAAGCTAACTAGTACCGTGCGTCGCGCTGGAATCGCTAGTGCTTAAACTATTACCATTAGATTATAATGATAATGTAATTTATCATTAGATTTTTATAAGATGAATTCTTATCTTTGTAGCTTACGTGGTCTTGAAAAAAAAATATATCCATAGTATTATTTTCCCATTTTAAGTAATATCTGTATTATTTTAGTGTCTTTTAAATTAAGAACTTTAAAAATTCGCTGTCGTGATTTGTCAGTGTCACAGAAGTGCACGAAAGAATTCCAATTCTTCTTTTCTTATCCCCTCCTATTGAAAAGATGTTTTCTAGGTAGCATAAGTTGCTATCATTATCGCATTATGACATTCATTTTCATGGAGGTTCATTCACCTGTGGATGCCTCACCTTCACCTTGAAAGTAATCGTGTCAACTCTGTTTTTATTCCACACATGTGCAAAAGATTTCTTCATGCATGCGGATTTCTCTATATACTTTGTCTTAAGCTAGTCTGCTGGTGCTAGTGGGAATTGCTCTCCTAACCCTCTTTTCATTGGTGTCATCATTACCTACTACCACCTACCGTTTGCATTGACTTTTTAATACGAACACTGTTATTAACGTAAGAATTCATTCCCTTCCAGCAAATGCAGAATGATTCAGAGAATTAATAATTTTATAAATTATTATTAAATTTAAATTTAAGTGAATAGTATGTATAGCTGAATAAATATATTTAGTAGTGATCAGTTTTGAAAAAAATGTGTATGGCCTGGGCTGTAATACTTAATTTTGTTTGTTTATAATTTTTAAATAAATAAAAATTCAGGAATTGTCAGTTATTAGCAAAGCTAATGTTTTAAATTGATGGGTAATTGATCAGCTAGCCAGTAGTATTTTCGTTTGTAACATAAAACGCTACTTATGGTACTTATGGCCATTAAAAGGTAATTATTAAAATTAATCTGCTTTTCTTTTTCTTAAAAAAAAATAAAATGTGTGTTTTCCGCAAATAATTTCCTCTTTCTTTACAAAAAAAAAAAGTTTGACAGAATTTTTTCCCCTTTTAACCTGAAAAATTCTACTTTCGTAATAATAATGGCTTTTGCTAGTAAATCTGATCGCAAAGCATCCGAAAATTCTTTCTCCATGTTTTTGGGATGGCCAATGGGGGTTGAGAACTGGTTAGAAGCGAGTGGCCCATTCCGGAATGTTAAAAAGTCCCACCTACCTTCTGTTTCGGAATGCAATGGCCTAGACGTGTCTGCTCCAAGGAGGCTGGAGTCCAGTGATGCCGGTTAATCACCATTGATTTTCGGTCGTTCATCCGAGTGACATGTGGAACCGACGAGTGCGTTGGTGATTCTGATTTTTGGTCCCATGTACCATGTTTTGGAGTATCTGCAGGGGCCTTTACTAGGAAAATGAAAATTACTGTTGGCAAATTAGGTAAGTTTAATTATAAGCAGTTAGATATACTTCTTTTTTTTTTTTTGTATATGTGATAGTAAATGTGTACAGTGATATAGTTTCACAAACGGACTTTAACTATGAACATATATTTTAACTATGAGCATTTTAAATTCTTTTTGTTCATTCCATATTTTTTAATTGAAACTAATCTAGAATTTTGGAGGAGCATTTAAATAATTCTATATGAGAAAAAACCGTATCTTTATTATTTATCAGTAATCAGTGCGTGCCAATAGTATTTGTCGCCTGAATGTATAAACTTATGTCTGCCTTTCCTCTTTAATTGATGGACGTAGTTTCACACACACTCGTCTTTATATATAAATAAATCAGCACGAATATTGTTTGACTCAATATTTGTGCTGAGACCAAACTGTATTGCTGGATCTAAGCGCCTCCTATTATTTATATCATTCCGTAGATTTTTCATTCATTGCTATAATAGCGCTGACTCTGTGCATAAGACTGGCAAATCTCTGAGGACTTGGTTAGAATCACTGAAGTCCGTTATTCTGGCTATCCTCAGTTTGCTAGTCCTATAAAATTGAATTTGAGCCAGTTCTCTTTAAAAAGGCCTCCATTAAAAAATCGTATCGACAGGCGTGTAAAATTAAGATAACCGGCTTTAATCGACATTTTGGTACTTACGTATTATCCCGGCGGTCATTCCCGACGAACTATTTTTGAGTCAAATATGCTGGCAAAATTTTGCCAATCGTATTCTGAACCATCAATAATTTCATGTGCCCCAGCATTTATCTTGGCGTAAAATCGCTCATCTTGGTGGACCGCCAGGATAATACGTAAGTACCGACATTTTCAACAATCATTGGCGCCGGAACCGGCGGGGGGAAGGGGGGAGAAAGAGGGGCACTTGACCCCTCAGATTTTGTAGTTAAGTGGTCGAAGTATACTCCCCCCCACTTTTCGAAACCTAGAAAAATTTGTTGATACACCATCAACCAATTTTTGTGTAATATATCGTGTAAAATGTGTTTTTTGAAGAACAGGGGTGTTCATAAATACGGACAAAACTACAAAATAGCCAAGCCTGTAGAGTGGTTAGGTACACCTCAAGTGTCCCCAGAATCTATAAGCACCCCCCTGCCCTTAGCAACAAGAGCATAGAATACGATATTGTAGATACGATAATAGATAAGATGATAGTGAGATAAAATAAAAAGGTAGTTTGGTTTAGGGCCCCCTGTGAAACTGTTGACCGCGTGCCACTGGAATAAATTGCCATGTAACATTGGGGGACAAAATGCTTCCCATTGTAGAAAATACTATTTTCAAATGGGTAATATCTGAATTTTCTTGAATTTTAAGGGGGGGGAGCAATTGCCCCCTAAAATTCAGGGGCCCCCTTCAAAAAATTTCAGAGGGGCCATTCCAGGGAGCCTCTTTTCTGCCAACAATTGCGGTTTTGTATATTTTATTATGTCAAAAATTTCTTCAAATTCTGTGAAAGAAACGTAAACAAAATCACACACATACATACACGTTTAGCCAGCAAGTAGCGCATATTTTTGGGAAAGTTAATTTGTTATATCTGAAAGATGTGAAGTGTTTTTATTGATTCTTGCCTCTTAACACAGTCGCACAGTGTGTTCATTATTATGCTGTCTTTGAAAGTGGCCACAAAGGTGTTTTCCCTTCACTGAAGACATTATGTAATGTTTGTTTATTAACTGTCTAGTCTATGAGAATGGCTTCACAAACGCGAAGAGAACCTAGAATCAAGAAAGGAATCCAATGACAAAACAAATTGTGGTGGGCGTTGCTATTGGCAACACCCAACGCCACTGTCGGAACTAAAAGCCTGGGATGCAGTCGCTATCGTGGTCTCTAATTGTGTGACGTCACAAAATGTGAACAAATATTCTTTATTGTCTGTGTTTACTGCTGTCGGCATAATTTAGAAATTTATATATTTGTTTTTTTGTATCTTTTATCAAAGTGTAAGTGTACTATCAGTGGCGTAGCCAGAAAATTTTCATGGGGGGGGGGTTACGACTACTGCAACTCGGATATATGTATACGTGTGCGTGATAATGGAGTGAAGAATGTACATTTTGTATGGCAAAAAATTTCTCATGGGGGGATGTTGTGACCCCATCCTTGGCTACGCCACTGGTACTAGGGTACTATAATGAAAAGTTGAGAATATAAAAGTCTACTTTACGAAACTCATCAAAAATAAATTTCCCTGCTAGCTTCTAGAGCATTGTTAAACTGCAGCAACTTCCAAGTTTTTACAAGGAAAAGGATTTACTCAGCAGACCATCCCAGCGTGTTATCTTTGATAATTTTGTAGATTGTGAATTACAAAGTTAAAAAATAAATAAATAAATAAATTTAAAAATGTGAACATTTTTCCAGTAGTGTAAACAATTTAAAGATTTCGAACAAACATTAAAATATTTGCTGTATCTAATGAAAATGTAATTATTGAGATCACCCACACACAATAATAGACTACAAGAGTATTAGTTACGTCTTTGGAACGACAATCCACTTGACTTAATATTGGTTTTACGGAATGCTTCCGGGTTTGTCGTTTATTTTGTGGGAAAAAATAAAGTATCGTAAGTCAGTTTAAATGACTCGGACAACCATTTTAATCAATATGTAATTTTCTGCATTAGTGCAACACCAGATACAGAAACTTTTTTTATAATGTCTAAACTGTTAGTCATACATATGTGCTTAGAATTATATAAAAATATTTAAATATGAGGTTAACTTTGGTTATTTATACTTTTGGCTAAAAACTTTGGCTATTTAAAGCAAAAAGGGAAAAAATAAAGAAATGTGAATTTTCATACAGCCTTATCATTTTTTAGTTGCATTTAGTAGACAAATAACAAGAAAAAAATCTTGTTATTCTACTAAAATGTAAAATATAAAAAATTCCGTTCTTTTACGATTAAAACTGCCCGATCATAACGGAAATGCTTTTGAAGAAATAGTTTAAAATTCACACATTTAGAGTTTGATTACATGGAAAAGAAATAATCGCGAAGAAGCCAAACTCGTTGTTTTGTGAAATGTCTGTGAAAAGATAAACTCCACAATTCTTAGTGACTTGTGTGTTTTTAGGGAATACTGAAATACTATAGCGAAGCAAAAATAAAACTATTAACTTTTGAGTGTTATCCAGTCAGTTCCAAATGTATAAAAACTATTCGTTACTGTAGAAAACATCAATTAAGAATATATATATTAATTTTTTCTGGATGAAATATGCAATATGACATTTGACCACATGGTGACATATGAGATAACCTTTCAGAGGGTAAAGCAAATTAAGTTATTCGTAGAAATAGATGTATAGAAATTCTTCCGAATACAGTATATTTGCGATCGATTGTACATAATACCGAACAAACCATTCTAAAACAACTCAGCTATATTTTGAATGTGGTTACGCATCTAAATAATTAAATCTTTTCAAACAAATAAGTGCATATGAGGGTTATTCGTGCATTCAACCCCTCTTAAGTGTTTTTTAATTAAATTATTTTAAGCATTTAATTGAAACATATGTGCATAATCTTATTTACAGCCTCCTGAGAATTCGATAAAAGGATGTTTTACGATGTTAAAAATGTCTAAAATAATGAAATCCAAAACTTTATATATAGCTGTAACTTTTAATCGTAAGCAAACAAACAAAAAGTAAATAAATAAAAACTTTCATTAATGTTTCAGTTTCACTAAAGATAGTAATAAGACGATTCGATTTATTTTTATATATTATTTATTTTTTAAGAAATATTTTGATTTCAAATAGCACCTAAAAATGAATAAATAAATTTTATTTTTCTAATTAAAAGTTCATATTTAGGATACGACTATTGGCAGTTGTTAAATTTTGTATATTAGTACCTAGTTGTACTAATATACACCAAGGGCGGATTAAAGGGGGGGCGGAGGGGACGACCCCCCCTAGAAAAAAGAAATTAATGTAAAAGATCCTATTTTACTTCCACAAAATAGAGGTATATGTCAATCTTCTAACTAACCGCCTACACCGACAAACTAACCGCCCCCCCCCGACAAACTTGCAATAATCTGCCGCCACTGATATACACGGTGTACATAAGTTCTGATGCAATTTTAAAGGTATACCCCCCCCCCCCCTTTAAAAAAACTTTTGTAATCAAATTTAAAACCAATTCTTAAATATTATACTGCCTTAAAATTACCATATGGCACCTTTTATTCAAAATTATCACCTTTTACCTTCACGCTGGCTTTAAGTCTCTTTGGCCAATCATCAATCAAGGCACGTCCATCGAAATTTCCATCGCTGCTGCTTTCTTTCCTTAACGAATTTTAAGACTTTTTAAATTGGGATGCCGTTTTTGGAACACCTTTGCTTCCAACTCTAACCCCGATTTATAGTCGAGTGGATTTAAATCTGGATTGCAGGAAGGCCAAATATGTCCCGCTCATTCTCTTTCAAGCACCGCTGGGTCGTCTTTGCCTTATGATCAGGAGAAGAGCCCCCCCCCCCCCCCCAAAAAAAAAAAAAAGAATTGAAACAGGTTTATGTTCAAGGGCCTCACTATTGAATCTAAGGTAGTAGCTTGACAAACTTTTGCCGTAATTTTCACCCCCCCCCCCAAAAAAAAATGACAACAGACTATCTCATATTTTGTATCCAAACTTTTGGCACAATTTGATTACATATTTTATTACCCTCCGCTAAAGAGGGTAATAGTTTTTGGCAGACGAAAAAAGTCGTGGATGATAATTGATAGTAAATAAAATCTTACAGATCTCACGGAAATTTGAAACACACCAAGATCCGACACATGATTTTAATAATGGATACTTGAAAAATTTCAAAGTAACGTCAGATGAAACAAAAGGGGAAACTGTAAGATTTTGTCAGAGCGTCTGCGACTGGCTGTCAAGTTCCCGAGGTTCCGATTTCATTTTTCAGAACTTGGATTTGTTTCCAGAGTCGCGTTCAAACTTTTGTCCCTCCTCGGAGCAAGTGGTGGTGTTCTGTCGTGGCATTTCTAAAATTTTCATTTTTGCGGGATCAGTGTGAAATAGCTCGTAGGCTTGGTATTTCACGCTCTACTTTCAGTATTACATCGTTAAATATCAGAAGAATATACCCGGGACTGTTGTTCAAGGCCGCGCTGGCCGTCCTCGCCAGTTGTCTAATCCGGAAGAAAGTCATCGTGAAACTAACCGTCTATTTATGCAAAGAAAAAGGGAAGATCCAGATTTTCGTGCTCAAGAAGCGGAATCCAAATCCAGAAGACAAGACAGAAAACGTTTACGACTCTGTCTAGATATACCATCGAAAAGACCAAGAACAGATACTGATCTAAATGTAAGGTGTGAAGAACTAGAATTTCGTAAATTAGCTGAGAAATTTTTCGAAGCTGTTGCTGATGGTCCAATCCACCAATGCTATTGTTGTGATCGACTGTGGTTCAAAAAGTCAATAAGAACCCATTCCAAAACAACTTTACTGTCCAAAGGAGCGACAACGGACTTTATAAAACTAGTCTTTTACAAAGATATCGATGATATTGGCAAATTTTGCAAAACATGTTACGATTGTTTGATTAAATTGACAATACCAGAATTAGCTATAAGCAATGGCTTCGAATTCCCCGAAATACCGGATTGTTTAAAATACTTGACACCACTGGAAGAACGGTTGCAAGGGCGCCGGCAGGATCATTTCCAGGGGGGTGCACCCAAGATATATATAAACATATACAGGGTGTTCCTGAATTCATAGGCATAACTTTAAGAATAAAATGCATATAAAGAAGCATTTTTTGTATAGCAGATTAGCAGTGTGGGGTTAGAAATAAAAAGTATAGATGGAAATATAGAAAATGCAAAAGAAATGAAAAAGCTCTACTGTAAATGCTCAAATGTGCTGGTAGCGTCTAGCAAGTGATTGGCGTACCCTTTCGAAGATGCCAGGTGTTCCACGAACGGTTGCAGCGGTTACTAAAGTTTTGCAATGAGGCCCTCATCTGTGTCAATTGGAATCTCGAAACGAGTGCCTTGAGGTGTCCCCAAAAGCAGTGGCGGATCTAGGATTGGGTAAAGGGGGGGGGGCTAACTTACTGGGTATTCAATATTTGAGTACAGTTATCCACAGGCCCTAAGAGAGGGGGACCAGACGGGGCGCCGTCCCTGGGCCCATGCTCAGATAAAGTGCGAATTTTTCAGAATGTGTTGCGAATTTCATTTATAGATCTGTAACTAAAATCATTTTTTTAACTAGACTAAATTTTGAATACACAATTCTAGAATGATTTAGATGGCAGAAATGTTAATTCTAAACAGCAGTTTTACAAAAAAAAAATTCCTTCCACCCCTCCTGTTTTTTCGAAACTTTTGTGCTTTACGAAAGGGGCCGGAAAGATTTTTGCCCCGTCTTATAAAATTTCTGTCCGAGGCCCTGGTTATCCAAGCTTGGCGACATTTTGCACGATGTTTTACATGTCACCTGTAATTTTATTTTTCTGCCTACATATAGTATTACGTTATCGAATTTCGAGAAAGGTGTGCGAATTTCCTATAAAATAAAATACTTGAACCTAGTAGGACTTACACTTCATAGGAAAAACAATGTCTGAAACAATTAATTTAAATCATACCTCTTTCTTCCATAGTGATATCATTGTATTCCTTCTAATTATCCACCCCTTTACGAACTGCCTGATAGTGATACATGTATATTTTGTGAGAGCTATTTCTCTTGAAATAGCTTGTTCTGGGGCTGTGCATTTATGATTTCTTCCTGATGATTTGCTGTCGAAAGCCCGAATTCGGACGCGCTTTACGCCGAGCGACAGTGGACTGTCCTCCACTGAACAACAGATGGGGGAGGCGTGAAACCGTAATATTATTCAGGGTCCCCAATTACCATTTGTCGGCTTAATACTCTCCCTCTTTCTCTGCGGTGAGAAAAGTGTATTGCTTAGAAGGGAGAATTGGCCATTAAAGTGGCCCCCTATTGGTAGCGGTTAGCGGGAACCGCTCGATGTGGACAGTGGCCTTAATAGTATTCTTTCATAATAACCCTGAAAATCCAAACGGCGCGGCGGAATAAGAACCTTTTACAATGGTACAGGACATAGCCACTTGGGATTCCTAATCACTTCATGTCTATGGGCGCGTTCGATAATTCACCGGTTGTGCACCAGTTACACCGGTGCATGACCAAAGCGTTCAAAAAGGCGAGGCGTTGGGCGAAGCTTTAAAAATAACGTTCTAAAACGTTTCGCGGTCACGTAGCGGTTGTCTGCTCAGCATGACCAGAGCGCAACCAGAATGACCCTGCTAGCGAGGTGGATTATTCCGGTTATTAGAGAAGTGTTGCCAATATTTATTTATGTTTTCTTGGCTTGGCATCGGATATGGTGAGGATGGCCGAAACCGGTTGACGACCGTGACGTCACATAAGCGAAGAATGACCACGACCGGTAGCTGGCGCTTGGTTACACTCCCCGATTCCCACACTATGTACATTTATCATAAGGTATCCCACATAGGTACACATCAGTACAGAATCCGAGATGCGCACCGCACAAGGCGCGCGCAAAGATTGTTTATTTTTAAGAGTGAATTATACTCTCACTTCCAAAAGTTAAGCACGGAGCAGTAAAATGTGAAAAAGTGGACAAGTACTGTTTCGATTGGCGCGAAGTCCTGCAAGTAAGTAGTTCTATACTTATTCATGGAACAAAACAAATAATTACATACGGAGATAAAAGATATATTGAATTTTCATAAATTATAAGATTTCGTCACATTTAAATGATTAACAAAATGATGTTAAAATGCAAAACAAACAACAAAACCGATATTGATAGGGTATTTCATAATCCCCACACCTTCATACAAAGTGTACAACGTTTGATGATGCTTGTTACGAGGTGATCAACCACCGCAGACTCCAGTTTTTGTCATTCCTCTTGTAGGGCAATTTCTAAATCTTTGAGAGTGACTGAAAGTGTAAAACGTCTACATACAACACGGCCTAGGGCATCCCAAAGATTTTCAGATATATTAAGGTCCGGCAAGTAAGACGGCCACTGAGTACGCTCAATCCCCCACTCTAGAAAGTCGTCTACGATGGCAGCTCTAAGGGGACGGGCATTATCGGCCAGTAAAACAAAAGAAGGACCAACTGCTGTAGCGCACAGTTTCACAATGGGGTCTGGGACTTCCCTCAATAAGGTACAGCCGTTACAGAACCTCGCCTGTAGATGTGCAGGTGGGTTCGATATCCCAATGAAATCCTTGCCCAGACCATGATGCTTCCACCGCGGAATGCATGATGTTCCCGGTGCGATTGCATATGCCTTGTTCCTTCCAGACTCTTACACGCTTATCATCGGGATTTAGGGTATCTGGACTCATCTGTGGACATAATGTTGCCCCAATCAGACAGTCCAATTCACACACTGGCCGCACAGTTTTAATCGCGCCCCTCTAAACTGGACGAAAAAAAGAAACCAAACTGGTGGTACCCAGGTGTATATACCATTCATGTGCAGCCTTCGACGAACAGTAGTGGCAGATATCGCCTTACGAATGGCCTCTGCAACAATAGATGCTATACGTGTGGAGGCAACGCCCCCTAGAGAGGAAAGTCGAGGCGCTTGCTTGTGACGTCACATCGAGTAAGTAAAGCAAAGCGTTTCCATTGGTTTTCTCCTCTCTCTCCCGCGCCGCAGGAGAGAGGAGAAACCCAATGATAACGCTTTGATTTACCTACTCGATGTGACGTCAGAAGTAAGCGCCGCGGCTTTCCTCTCTTGGGGGCGTTGGTGGAGGTCGATCTTCGATTCCGCTTGGCCACAACAGCAGTATTTGATCTGCCGGGGGAGTCGTAACCCTTCGACGACCGGCTACAGGCCTTCGGACACCTGTTAGGCTGGTTTATAATTGTTTCCATAATCGTGAAATGACGGAATGATGAACGCCGAAGAAAAGAGCAACATGTGATAGACTATCCTGCTTCAATGCGTCCGACATCCTTTCAGTATCTTCCATTCCTGTTATAGATGGCATATAAACACGTCTAACGTGAAAACAAATCGTACGAATAATCTTAACACCTTTCATCAGCACTTACATGCAACTCTTGTAACCCTTCACAATACCGGCTTCTTATACGACTGCCTGTTATGCATTTTTTTCTAGGCGAAATCGTGATTAGCTGTTATTTGACATATTTGCATATTCCCTTCTACCTTCACAGCAAATTACAGCTTTTTAAATCCAGATTGGCTTACGTAAACTAACATTTTCCTCTCCGTGCTTAAGTTTTGGAAGTGAGTGTATATTCTTAGCTCCCCTTTTTACGACTTTACGGGGGTGAATGGACATCATCGCTCAAACACTGTTCTTTGCATTTGCCATTAACCAACTTGCCATAACCCGTTCTAACAATGAGCTATACTTTGCTATTCACGTATGTATGATAAAGGCAAGAACAACTTCGTTACTGATCATCCTTAAAAGAAACCGAAATGTTTCAAGGGAGAGACTAAATTTCGAGTGATTCATTGGGACTTCGGTTTTAAAAAAACCTGTCGCCTGGGAACGAAAGGCTTAAAAACCATTGATTGAGGTCAAGTCTAAAAATCAAAGTAATAAATTAAAATTTCAAAATAACCGATTTTAGACACGCAGTTTTTAACTAAGCATCAAAACCCTATTCTATCTAGTGTAAGTTCAGTTTCAATGGGGGGGGGCTATAGCCCCTATAGCCCCCCCCCGTAGATCCGCCTCTGCCCAAAAGCAAAATTCGATACTTGATTAATCTAATGAACGTCCTGGCCAAGCGACTATTTCAACTCTTGTCCAATCGATCGAGAGTCAAAGATGACAATGGGGTAATTACGCACATTATTTGAGAAATAGGCTCGAGCCCTATCGTGCTGAAACTAGCTACATTTTTCATTTCTGACCAAACGTTACAATGCAGAAAAATGCTTTGTATGTATTTTAATTACCTTCAGGGACACCCTGTATACATACATATAAAAAAATTGACCATTTGGCGTTTGAAGGAAGAAGAATCTTGACTGGAAAATGTAGCATCAATATATGAAATAAACATAGTTATTTTGTCGCAGCTGAAAAGTTCTTAAACTATTAATTAGGCCTAATTAATAATACCTCAATTTAGGTATACTAATAATTAATTATTTAAATTGTATGCAATTTTGATACCATTGTTTTATATTTAAAAAGACGAATTTTCCCAGAAAAACTGAAGCGAAATGTATTTTCTCTAGCATTGATGTATATGGAAATTTTTGACTTAGGGGTCCCCACCATGTCCAGTGCTGAAAATGGTAGATGGCTGAAATGTGAAGGTCTTCTGGCCTGCCGCGCGGCTGTCAATCTAATGATTTTGAGTTTTGGCCGATTTTCTCTACATGTTACGTGAATACGCGTTAGAACCCCTTAAAAATCCTCTGCCCAAGGCACCCCCCCTTCCATGGCAACCCTATGTGCAGGTTTGCCTTAAGTGCACTTGGCAAGGACATCCACATATTAAAACAAAGCCCAAGTTTCGAAAAGGGCGCAGTGATGCCTTCACTTAATATTTGAAAAATCACTATGTCAAAAAACTCTAAATACAAATTTTCATCTAATAGGTTTGAGTTTGAATCTCTAAAAAATTAACTCTATGATGTTAAAAAGAAATGTGAAATTTTAAGCGTTAAGTCCTAAAATAATTACATTTAATCTTATTCACAGTAGAGTCTGGATAGTTCGAGTTTCGATTGTTCTAGTTTTCCATACATCTCAGTTAGTGAAAAAATCAGTTTAGCTTCCAAATGCTAATACCATGACCAACACATATAAAACAGGCCATTTTTTTAATTGCACGACAAAAATTCAAATATTTGGTGCACCCGGAACCCAGTGTTGGGCGTTAATCAATTGATTTTTTAATCGACGCGCTAGTTGATTAAAAAAGTAATTGCGATTAAATCAATTACAATTAAATTAACTGCAATTAAACTTTTAGTTGCAGGTTGCAATTAAATTATTTGGATTAATGTATGTTAATCATCATTCGCAATTAAAATAATTGCAATTAACTTTTTTCATTATTCTATGAAACAATTAAAACTAACAATTAACTTACTTACATATAGTTTCTATACGCTAGAGCAAATTTTCAAAATTAAAGAAAAAAAAGCTTGCTTTTATATAGGTCATTGAACATAAAAAATGCTATTAAAGTGAACGAATTCGATTACATACATGAGTATTTCACGTGTATTGCGCCAGTAGCAGAAGCCCTAAACATTATGCCTGTATGAGACTAACGCATACTACGGAATAGTTCTGCTCTGCCTTCTGGCGCTAATTTAAAAATACTGAAAATTGAAAAGAAAACTTTTCTTTTTGCCGCAATTTGATCAAGACATACAGAGAGGGTGTCGAAAAAAGGTTTGAAAAACTGTTTGATGTCAGCACTCTTGAAGTGTTAAATGTGATTATTGCCGCATTATCATACCCCAGATTTAAAAATAAATAGTCAGCTTGTTTAGAGCCTGCAGATCGTACAAAAATTCTAAAAGTTTTCAAAACCAGTATTTCCAAACAAATGAATGAATATGTAGTAGCAACAGTGGCAATAAAAAAAGTACCCAAGAACGCATTGTTTAAATTTTGACGCTGACTCCAACTCATTTTCAGCGACAGAAACAAGCCGAAGCTTCTCCCATGCACCAACAACTAAAGCAGAACTTTTAATGTCGCATTTACTTGTAGAAGAAAGTCACGATTTGTAACTCCTCATTAGATATCCTGAGATAAAAAAACATTTTTATAAAATACAATACACCTTTACCATCATCAGCTGCAGTTGAACGCCTTTTTTCTTTTGCGACAATGTCAAATCTGCCGAATAGCCACAAATTGTCCGACAGTATGTTCGAAAAGAGAGTCTAATTAAAATGCAAATAAGAAATTAAACCTGCTATTCATTACCTGTCCAATCATGTTTAAATTAAATTATTGATGATTATTAATATTAGTCTTACTTTTTATTAATATGCGTTTCAACCCAAACTATATTATTAAGCCTGTCTCTGTTACCTTTCACGCCTATCCTCTAAACCGACTTTGATGAATTTTAGTGCAGCGATTTATGGGACCTCGAGAATGGACATATCCTACTTTTTGTCGCTAAAAATGAAGAGATCCACACCAGTCATATTTTAATTGTTAGTTTTTATTTAAATTCATAAAACAATTGAAAATTAATTAATTGTTAACTGTAACAAATGACGATTGACAATTAATTATTTGTTAATTGCTGCTACTACAATTAACAATTAAAAAACTGTTAATTGCCATTTTTGATAATTACAGTTGATCGATTTTTAATTGTTACAGCCACAATTAACTATTAATCAATTGTTAATCTTTAATTGTCCTTACAATTAAAATTTGCCCAACACTGCCGGAACCCCTATCAGAAATCCCTCTCTCAAAGAAAGTGGGTGTATTTTTTTCTGTAGATATCCTCTTAGACATTTCTGTGCAGTGCTGACATGCTGCTTAGGCAATGGCGCGATACTGCTGTACGGAAACGAGTTAACGTGTCAATTCAAAACAATTGACTATTATTTTCCGATATTATTAGCCTGCTCTAATCAGTAATGTGATAATATGTAATTTCATTTTCATTTAAATATGCACTCAAATCACAAAAATTGTTTTGTTTCCATTTATCTGTCTATTACTTTAATGATTTCGATAGTTCGAGACGAGCCCGGTCCCATCTACCTCGAATATTATCGAGACTATTTCAAAATATTTTTTCCTAATTGTGGGTACTTGCCGTGAGGCATTCAACCCTACTACGACCGTAAGCGTTGGTAAATACATTATGAGGGCTCATGTTCGTCCGCCAGCATTATCCCAAAATAAAAATGTGGAATGAATTCTCAAAAGTTTAAAATTTACGTACAATGGTAGAAAATATTAAGCCTTAAAAACAGGCCTAAACAGCTAATTTAATGCGACAGTTACCCTTAGAATTCAAAATATCACACACACATTCAGGCTCTTTTTTTTTTTTTTTTTTTTTTTTACTGTCCTAAGGGTTAAACAAATTATAGTTTCAGGTTAATTATACTTTTTTCAATCTCCAGGGGGGTGCAAGTGCACCCCCTTGCACCCCCCTCCCGGCGCCCATGAACGGTTGGTTTCTCCCCGTTTGATTTACATGCAAATACATCCTGTACATGGCTGCCAATACAAATTAAAAGGTTCTGTCAAAAAACCTCTTTAGCGGAGGGGAAACTAATTTCAGCTGAAGGCTGAATATTTTCCTTGAATATGAGGTTTCTATTGGTTCTTTTTTTAAAAATAAGAGTTATAATTTTTTTGTTTATTTTTCTTCTCGCGAACTTTTCGAGGGAAAGAACTCCTTGGGAAGAGGGGGAAAAATGATTAAATATTAATGCCAGTTTTTTATTACAAGAGGTGGGATAACATTATGTAAGGCAATACTTTATCGGAAACTTATGATCTTTTTCTTCATATATTTTTTACTTGTAAAGGTATTCACCTAAAAATCCTGCTTGATTACCTTGTCTCCAGCAGACGATCATTTTCTTAGAATATTACTTGAAATATTTGCTTCATTGCTTATATGAAGGTAACTGGAAAGAGAGAGTTAAAAAAAAAAAAAAAAAAAACGTCATCATCAGTATGGGTTTTCTGAAGTCAAGGTTATAACCCGTCTTCAGTAGCACTATCAAAAGCAAATATGTGAACTATCTGAAACACAAAAGTCGTTTGACTGTAGAAGAGTAAAACATGAATTGCCTGAGTGCATTTTCATTCAGAATTTTTTTACTAGAATTTATCTTTTCACACGCATTCCTGTGCTGTACAACTTTTTTCCCCCCACCTCTCCCACAGACTAAGCATTATGTTTTGCATTTTTATTTCTACTTCTTTTAAGAATTAATGTATTTCCGCTTTTCCCACTGAAGTGCGTAGAATTTTTTATTGCCTGTTCTATTTTTATGAATAAATAAATAAATAAATGAAAATGACAATTTTCATCAAGTGTTTCTTGAACGTAATCTAAAACTTGGGCAAATATAAAAATACGCCGTCTTTCGAATTTTATCTTTTTCAGTGGTGTGCTTCGGAGATTTTCAAATTACCAGAAATTATGAAATCTGTTTTATATCAATATTAAAATTTTAATCTTTTGAAGAATCATTAAAATTGTAAAATAATTACTTCCAATATCATCAATTTCAGCAAAATAATTTTAACTATAAATCCGTGTAGTTTTTAGCTCTGCAGTTTGCATTATTTTTCGCAATTATATTTATTGACGTGAATTTAAATAAACCACGAAGAAGCACTATTGTATATCAAAAGAGACTTAACTTTTAATGTTCTATGCACCACTTTTGGCGTTAGCGATATTTAATCGATCTGCTCCCAATATAAATGAAACCGAAAGCTTAGAGAAATAATTAAAAGTATTTAATTTCATTAATAAAAACACTTAACAGAAAACGGGTGTTTAAATTCAAATTTCTCCTAAACTTTCTCCTAGGCCCCTGCTAAGGGATAGAATTAGTAAAAAATTTCAGAATTACATGCAATGAGAAAGACATAAAAACTTTGCAATCATATGCATTATCTGTAATTCTATGTTGTCAATTTCCTTCCTAAAGGAAACAAAAGAGGCATTCTTATTGAAAAACTCTGAAATATCCATCTTGTCAAAACAACTTAAAATGTTATAAATCTTACAGCATATTGCTTATTTTGCTCGTAGAATCCTCTGGCAGGGGTTGACGTGATTATCTTTTCCCCCTAAAAGCCATTAATTTCAGAATTTGCTACTTTTCGTCACTATTTTTAACATCTGATCACTATTGTCACTTTCTTGCACTTGAGTCATGAGAACAAAAATTTATAAATTTTGAATAAATTTTCCCAAAATGTATTTAAAAAAATCTATGCTATAATGAAATTACTACTAGTTTCAGGTTCCCGCATGCTTTTAAGCAGGGATCTGTCCAGACTTTTCAGACTGAGTCCTATTTTTGTGAAATTTTGAAAAATTTACTCATAATTTTGTGAATATGAAATTAGTATTAAATCAGGGTTTTCGAACCAGGGTCCTGTTTTTATGAATTTGTGGAAAATATACAATTTTGCAAATTTGAATTTAAAGTTCCAGTTTGGTCATTATACAGAAAGCCATATTATATATATAAAACTAACTATGCATGTATCATGTAGAACGGCAGTTTCTACGAGTGACGCAGCCAGCCCCAACCAACCAACCGTAAAATTTCGCGGCATTTATATATATTACAGCTAACTTTTCTATTTTCAAAAGTTCTCTTCTGGATCTCGGAATCCACTCTAACGAATTTTTTACAATTAATATATGATTTTAATCGGTGCCAAATTCGATGAGTGACGTCGCCGGTTAAGCTAGGAAAACTCGTTTTTTTTTTTTTTTTTTATTTAATCCAGTTCAAAGAGGGAACTATTTAACCCGCGTAAGGAAATACAGAAAATGATCTTGTTTCAAAGGCGGTAAACAAGGCAGGGAGTAGGAATACAGTGCTGTAGATCCGTGACAAGATTTGTACAAGTTACCTTATATCCTAAACCAGTTTAGTCGTAGACAGCCAGGGCGATTCGCTTCTGGTTTCTGAACAGAAAACTTAGGTTCTGTACCCGATGTAGCACTTTTACGAGATGAGCTTTGTGTTACTGTCGTTTTTGTTTTATTTCATTTTAAAAAATAATAACACATTATTATATACTTTACTTATTTTTTCTGTAATTTATTTTGCTATAGTTAATAATTAAAAATAGTTAAGACTTTGAATTAAAAAAATAATTAATTTAAGTATTTTTTGGTAAAACTCCTTCCTAACCTTTTCTTTAAGTATTTCGGGTTTCCCTAGTAGTTTGATAGCTATTTCTAATTAAATTAAGTCTTTATTTTTCTAATATTATTAATTCTATTTGGAAAATTCAATATGTAATTAATATTTCAATGAATTTTTTTTTCTCTTCAGAAAGCTCACATAATTAATTAATAATTATTATTTAGTATTCAAAGGAAAATAAATAGTAGTTTTACATACTAACTAGTTTTAATAATAATTCTTTTACTCTTCATGTATATATAAAATTTATTGAAATTATTGAATTACTAGCTGAAGTACCCGTCGTTGACGGGTTAGTACTGAATGCAAATTTCTAAAAGCAAGAACTTCCGTCAGCATTGTAGGAGTACACAGAATGAATGTAGTATGTTGCCAAAGTAAAGAAAGCGCAGTTATAATTTTTATGTATTGTTAAAATATTACAGGTTAGGGAGTCACTAAGTAATATCATTTCATTCGCTTTAGTCGTAATTATAGGATGCGCGAACGAATATTTACACATATTCAAATAATTTTCGCAAAATCTCAAAATCTAATCAACATTTTTGAAAAATTTGAAGCCTAGAATTTAAGTTGAGTGACAACCTATCATGTCACCCAATTTCGTTTAATTCCCTGCTGTCTTTATTTCGTGATGCTGGAACAAACATTTTAGCATTTTTAAACGATTTTCACAAAATCTCAAAATGTAATGAAAATATTTTAAAAATTCAACACCTATAAATTAAGATTAGCAACTACCTATCACACCACCAAATTTCGTATTAGTCGTTATTACGCGATGCTTGAAAAAATATAACCGCATTTTGGGAGAATTTTCACAAAATCACAAAATCTAATAAAAAGTTTAAAAAATTGGACACCTATACTTTATGTTGAACAACAACCTATCATGTGACCAAATTTCATATCATTCGCTTTAGTCGTTATTACGTAAGTGTGAACAAAAATTCACTCAGTTTGAAACGATTTTCGCAAAATCCCAAAATCTGATCGGTTTTTTTTAGATGCTTATAGTTTAAGGTGATCACCTATCATTTCATCAAATACCATTTTTTCACCTTTGCAGATATTACGTGATGTGCGAACACAATACGCAGTGTGAAACAATTTTCGCAAATCTCAAAATCTAATCAAGATTTTTTTTAAATTCGACGCCTATGTTTTAAGTTGAGTGACCACCTATCATGTCACTCAATTTCATATCATTCGCTTCAGTCGTTTTTACGTGATGCTTGAACACAAATTTACGCAGTTTGAAAGGATTTTCGCAAAATCTCAAAATACAATCAGGATTTTTTAAAAATTGGACGCCTATGTTTTAAGTTGAGTGACCACCTATCATGACACCCAATTTCATATCATTCGCTTCAGTCGTTTTTGCGTGATGCTTGAACACAAATTTACGCAGTTTGAAACGATTTTCACAAAATCTGAAAATCTAATCAAGATTTTTTAAAAATTCGACGCCTATGTTTTAAGTTGAGTGACCACCTATCATGACACCAAATTTCATATCATTCGCTTCAGTCATTTTTACGTGATGCTTAAACAAAAAAAGCGTCACGGACAGAATGACAGACAGACAAACTTTTTTTTTGAGGGTCGCATCGGATTCCCGAGTGCTTGAAACGGATAGAAATCGCAAAATTTTTGAATTCCAAGAATTGTACAGACAAAAGTCTAATTTTATTTATATAGATAATTTTAAAATCAATATTTTTTTTTCAAATCTTAGGTTTTTCTCACTTTTATTTTGTATTCCTTTAAATACCAGATTTAAAATTTTGTTCAATACTTTTCAGATAGAAATTTGATTAATTAATCTAAATTTATACATGCACTATATTTTGTATTAGACATTTGATGGCCGGAGATGGCATCTAAAACAAGATGTTGTGCCCACAAGAGCCGAGTTGATAAGATACTGAAGATGGTAGATAACTGAAGTATAAATGTCCAGGGTTCTGGTCTACCGGATGGCTGATAATCTAAAAATTCGGAGTTTTGAACGGTTTTTCTCACGATGTAACGTAAATACGCTTCAGAAGCACTAAGAAAGTCAACCGCGCAAGACCCTTATTCTTAAACTGGTAGTTCATCTAAACGTTCTCTAAAAAAATGAAATTATCAACTGATAAAAAAACAAACAAACATGGTATGAAGTTAGTTTTCTAAAAAGCGACATAAAACCAATTATAAACAATAATTTTTTGAGTAATTTTCTATCTTATTAATGAATATAGTCATTAATTAATTTAATCAACAATTTTGAGATGTATCATTAACTTAGTTAAAAACTTAGTGTATCATAATATAGTTAAAAATTTAACAGATATAGCTTTAAACTGAAAGCAAACATTGCATTAATAGATTACATTGCAATTAAGTAATAGAACGAGTAACTAGATTATCATTAATTAAGAAGATTATTAAATTAATAATTTTAACGAAACTTAACTTACGGTTATCGTTAAACTGAATGCAAATTAATGAATCACAATGCATTAAAACAATAGAACCAATAGTTATATATTGTTGTTGTTATTCTAGAATTACGGCCGATTATAGCTACACGTAGGCTCTAAGCCGAGACGTGAGGTGCCCTCCGTGGGGGTCTTTCTAAGGGGTCCTAACCCGTATTTACGCTGTTTTAGAGGAAACCACGGAAAACTCCGAACGATTAGGTCGGCGGACGCAACCTGGTTTCGAACCAGGCACCTTCCGTCTCCCAGTTCAGAGCTCTATGCGCTCGGCCACTGATGGGGCCCAATAGTTATATAATTATAGTAAAAAAGTTAACTTACGTTTAGCATTAAACTGAATGCAAATTTATGAAATAAAATCAAAGTTGGTGGCAGGGATACTAATCTGTACTCGACCCAAATTATAAATAGAAAATTACTCAAAAAATTATTGATTATAATCAGTATTATGTCTCTTATTATAAAATTCTAACAAAAATATGTCAATTTTCTGTTACATGTTACAAAAGAACTTGCTGTGACTTTTTAATCAAATACTCTGATACTGCATGAAAACAGGTTTGTATATTTATTTACATAACTTAGTGTCAAGCAAACTTCCGAAATTCGCCCTTGAAACTAATTTATTATCTTCTGACCATACCCTTAAAAAGTAATGATATCCCCATGCAAAAACCCTTAACTGGTTAAAAATTTGTGACGCAGCATTTTACTTTATAGATCTATGAATTTTAAATATGGGTCTTAAAAATAATGATATCAAATTTTGAGTGACGCCCTCCTGGGAATTTTAAAGATTTGTTTTTAAATTCCATTACAGTTACTTTCGTTTTATTTTCTAAAGAAGATTTACGCATTTAAGCAATGCTTTTAATTATGAAATACACTGACAAATATATCACACTTTCACCGAGTCTATATAATGTATTCAAATGAATTTATTTCAATAATTTATCTTTTGCGTCACGCTATCCAAAAGGGCAAGCAAAATTTTCATATACATTTCACTTAGTTTGGTTACTATGACACTAACTAAATATTTACGTAAATTTTACTTGCCCTTTTGGATAGCGTGACGCAAAAGATAAATTAAATTATTCAAATAAATTCATTTGAATACATTATATAGACTCAGTGAAAGTGTGATATATTTGACAGTGTATTTCATAATTAAAAGCATTGCTTAAATGTCTAAATCTTACAAATCTTTAAAATTCCCAGCAAGGCGTCACTCAAAATTTGATATCATTATTTTTAAGACCCATATTTAAAATTCATAGATCTATAAATTAAAATGCTGCGTCATAAATTTTTAACCAGTTAAGGGTTTTTGCATGGGGATATACATATACAGGCCGCCCAGTGCTAACAGTGCCCAATGGCTATTTCTTAAACCGGTAGTCAGAGGCACATAGTTCCAGTTGTAAAAATGCTTTAAATTGTGTAATCTATTATATCAGAAATAATCGAAGTTAATTCCTATAAAAATTACGAAATTTAAATTTTTATACTTTCCCGCGGTCCTGTCACTTATATTTAGAAATTTTTTTCTTATACAGTTTCATGCAAAATTAAAAAAAAATTTAAGCAAAAGATAAATTAAATTATTCAAATAAATTCATTTGAATACATTATATAGACTCAGTGAAAGTGTGATATATTTGACAGTGTATTTCATAATTAAAAGCATTGCTTAAATGCCTAAATCTTACAAATCTTTAAAATTCCCAGCAAGGCGTCACTCAAAATTTGATATCATTATTTTTAAGACCCATATTTAAAATTCATAGATCTATAAATTAAAATGCTGCATCACAAATTTTTAACCAGTTAAGGGGTTTTGCATGGGGATATACATATACAGGCCGCCCAGTGCTAACAGTGCCCAATGGCTATTTCCTAAACCGGTAGTCAGAGACACATAGTTCCAGTTGTAAAAATGCTTTAAATTGTGTAATCTATTATATCAGAAATAATCGAAGTTAATTCCTATAAAAATTACGAAATTTAAATTTTTATACTTTCCCGCGGTCCTGTCACTTATATTTAGAAAATTTTTTCTTATACAGTTTCAATCAAAATTTAAAAAAAAATCGCCCGTTTACGACCAAAATTCACCGAATTATGAAGCGCCAAACATTTTGACTTAAGTCACTTTTTCACGTTTAAAAATGTCCCGTTACGGTAAACCGTTAAGGGACCCTATAAATATTGAACTTTTAAATCGTAGGTTTTAATTTCATTTTCTGGCACAGTGCGAAAAAGAAGCAAAACTTGTTTTAGAATACTAATCTTTAAGCAGAGGGTTACAGTCAGCCTCTATAAAAATCAATCCGGGTCTTTTGATTTGAATGATTGATCAAAATCATATACGTTAATTTTTCTCAAATTCATTCAGTATACAACCCCTTTTTCTCAGCTCGAAAAGTGCTCTAACTTTAAGCAGCTTTAACTCTGTGAATTTTGGTCGTAGAAGGACGATTTTTTTTTTTTTTTAAATTATTGCGCATGAAATTGCACCAAGAAAATTTTTTTCTAAATATAACTGATAGGATCGTAGGACCGTATAAAAATTTAAATTTCGTAATTTTTATAAAAACTAATTTATTGACTTTGATTGTTCTGATATAATAGATTTTGCAATTTAAAGAATTTTTGCAATTGGAGCTGTGTGTCTCTGGCTAACGGTTTAGGAAACAGCCTTTGGGCACCGTTAACACTTGACACCCTGTACATAAACATCTACAGATTTTTAAGAAACACATTAATGCTTTTTATGTGTATAAATTTATAACTACGATTTCCGAGAAATTAATTCAAGAAATAAGAGCGGATTTGTGAAGGATCTGCTTTTCATAGAAAGAAATTTGCGAAGGGTCCGTTTTCATGATAAAATATTTTGTGAAATGTCCGTTAACGGACCCAAATTTCCCCTAAACAGACACCTGCTAAGGGATAGAATTAGTAAAATATTTCAGAACTTAAGTGCAATGAGTAAGCACATTCTTATAAAACACATAATTCTCTTATCTTTTTAAAAAATAAATAAAATAACCCTTGATAGATGTAAACAAAGTAAGCATTTTTTGCTGATTATACTGCTTTATTTTTCTGTATTAATTTATTAATGCATTGCAGATATTAAAGTACAAACTATATTTCAATAAAATAAAGCTTAGTAGTTTTATTCATTTTCTCCACGCAATATTTGATGGTTTTGACGATTTAAACCATGGTTAAAACCGTCAAAAACTTGCCAACGTGTATGTTGTGTATATTATATATACACAACACACACGTGTTCTTTAGTGTATTAGCATGCAAACAAAATTATTTTTCACGCGGTCACTATTTAGTCACTCTTTTCTGGCCTGTTGTCACTTTTTTCCACCATTTTTAAAGCTGAGAAATGTTTCCAGCCATGTATTATTTGATGTCAGAAGTAAAATGGCATTAAATATTACTCCATTATTTGCACCAAGTATCTTTTGGAATGTTTTACCCACCATCTGCCTTTTCTCATTACGAGAATGAACAGAAAAGTATTATTCCTCTAATTTAGTTCCACTCATCTAATCTTTCCTTTGATTCTCGGTAGCACATTTATTTAAAATATTAAAAATAATGGAAGAAGTTGGTTCTGTATGGTCTCTGTAATTATTAAATTGAGAGCGTGCATCAATTTGTGTTCAAGGACATACCTAAAGTAACCGGCTTTACTTCCTAAACATGAAAGCAAACCAAATTGAATCATTTCTAGAATTCCCTTTTCCTCATGCACAAAAAAGTTTAAATTAAGTTTTGTAGATATATATTTAAAATACTGTTTTAGTAAGTGGTAGTAGATGTGGGCGGAGCGGTCATAAAATCCTTATTCGCCAACTCTTGGAAATTAATTAAATGAGATTTTCATGGAAAAGAAAGGAAAAAAAAAAAATTCACTGAAGTAAGTTGCTTATATTATCGACAAACCATGCCGGAGTTATCGACATATTAAAGGAATGTCTCAGTTAAAATTTACAGAACATGGCATTAACTATTCACAGAGTCGAACCTGTTGTCCTCACTACCTCGAAATTTCTGAAATTCTCTGCATTTACAATCGAAATTAAACGTATTTTCTACTTTATCTCGAAAAAATGTCCTTCAAAACCCCTGTATCTTGAATTTTGTATGGTGTAGCTCTTTATCTCGAATTTTTATCCTTTCCCTTTGGATTCGAAATAGACGAGTTCGACTATATTTTCAATAGAATATTTTGAATAATTTTTATATGGTATTATTATTATTATTATTATCATGTTTTAATTTAAATGTTTTTCTCTCAACGGAATATTTATTTTCTAACTCAATTCATACTGTACTACTCTCCTGAGACAGCATTGACCGAATTGGAATTGTTAACATTGTAAAGGTGCGGGCAGCAATGAAGATTAGTGCTGTAAAAGTAACGAAAATATTAATACCCGTATGTATTCGTTACCGCAAACTCACTACCGGTTACTAAGTATTCGTTACTCGTTACTTTCGTTACTAGTTCGAACGCGAGAAACAAGTCTTTCAGCGCGTATCTAGAGGAGGGTGGGGGATGCTGCAACCCTCCTTTCCTAAATCTGACCCCTTACTTAGTTTACAATGTGATATTTATTTACAACTGAAACTTAGTTAGCAATTTGATACACACACACACCTCTCCTGAAATAAAGCGTAAGAATTGTACTTAGAGCTAATTTTCTCTGATTAATAGATGTTTTTATACAAATGTATTGTTTTATACAATGTTCAATTATCCGAATAACTCAGATAGTGCCCATAGAAATCTTCCAAAAATATGCCCCCATAGTCTCCCTTCCCCTTTTTTAATTCTGAACGCTGGTTTAACCTGTTCATTCTCATCTTAAAAGGTATAACGGAAAATCTTGTGCCTAGTGTTGCTTCTGAGCGCGGATTCTTGAAAGATGGGGGTCAAGTCACCCCCCTCCCCCTTAGACGTCAACATTTCAAAAACATACTGAACTTTTTTGAATTATTTTAATACCAGTGGCGGGCATAGAAAGGGGGGTCTACTAAGGGAAATGCCGGTCCCCTACTGAGGGAATCCCGGTTCCCTCTCGAAGTTTTTGTTTAAAACGAAACGATAACTTTAAAAAAAATGTGTTTTAAGTTTGCATGCCTAATATTTTTTTTTTCAAATAATATTTTAAATAATAAAAATGCGTGAATTCGTTTACTTTATAAAAATATTTTTTAAGGCTTACTTAAATAACTTGTTATTTATTACTCATATTTCGGAGCTCAAGCATTTAAAAAAAATAAGTTCTCAATCCTTCGGGACCACCCTTAAAAATAATCCTGATTACACCACTATTTAGTACTAAAATGTCAGAAAGCAAGAGCATCCCCTTACTGCACTAACGTGCCTCTATTCTTATAGATATTGCTCTACAATTGCAAGAACACCCCCTTTCTCCCCCCCAAAAAATCTGATATTAGCACCCACGCATGACTTACTATATACCGTACATCCCCGCATTGTATAAAACAAACGCCATGTCTAATCCCATATCATAGTAGAGCAGCAGATACTGCATCTATCCGATATTGCGTCATCAGTAAAGAAAACAAAACATACGGATCTTTCAAACCTCATCCAAACGAGACCATTCGGCACATGCGAAATGCAACCCCCTTAGTAGTCAGTAACGAAAGCTGAGCATATTGCTACTGCTACTCAAATACCTCAAATACCAAGACTGATTTTCGCCTTCAAACCGCGATCCGATATCCATTAACAAATAATGCAAGATATTAGTACTCGATTACCGAACTCGTTTTCTCCCTTGTATTCGAAGTTGGAAGCTGCTCGATCCGAAAGCGCAGTAACGATATCAGCCCGTAAAGTAGCAATTCGTTACTTCGAGTCTGTGTGATTATCCGCATGTCAGTACCGAATACATGCGGTTTCTTACAGCTCTAATGAAGATGCCTACTCAAAGGGAAAGCTTTATAATATTGAGTCGGAAGATGAGCGCTGGCTTTGTGTAAAGATGAATCATACATATCGCGTCCTGTACTTCAGTGGTTCACACCCGAAAAAGGGAACTGTGATGCTGAGGGGGAGAAAAAAGTCACGTTTCATTTCGCCCATGGCACAGTATGGATTTAAAGCAATTATAATTTGCTTGGCTGTCGGGATATAGGCTGCATTCAAGGGTTACATTCACCGTGAATAAAAATGGATACATATTCTATGTTTGTTTTCACTACATTTTCTATTCACAAAAATGCATGGAACTTACGGTTGAATACTTTTATTGGAATACTGGATGGTTTTGTCAACAGCATGGTTGTTTGTTCTGTTAGAGTATAAATTAAACTTAACAAAGTTGCATTTGGTGAATCCAGACGAACTTTATGCTATGGAAGATTGACTTATTTTGTAAATTCAAATGAATTCACAAGAAAAAGGAGACAAAAATATTTTGTACACCCTCCAGAATTTTTGTCCGGATCCGCCACTCCAAAGTTGCACAGTTTTTAGGAGACTTGCCAGTCTTGGAAAATTAAGCCAGCTTTTACAATTGTCAAGCGAATGTTATACAAAAATAAATGAAAATCTGAGAAAACTCATAAAAATAGTAAAATTTGACCTGTGAAAATTTTATAACACATTTCTAAAAGAATTTTCATGAGGGGGCTTCTATAAATTATGTAGCATTTTTTTCTTCGGGTAAATTCCGACCCCCTCCTTCCCCGTATGTTAAATTTTGTCACCAGACCTGATAATCCCCTTTCTTCGTAATGTAACAACCGTAATTATCATTCTTACAAAAGCTCTACTCTTAAATCACAAAATGTATTTATAGTTTAAGCGTCCCTTCCTGAACTTAACTATTCTTAAGCCAGCACTGCAGCTTCGGCAATGAAAAACATCAACAATAGTCAACGTTTTGTCTTCTTAATTTTCTTTGCTTATTAGACTTACCGCAGTGTCGATACAGAAATTTGTTTTGCCAAGGGCTAATTTTTAAGAATAGCTTGTTAGCCCTCAATAAAATGTACAGTGAAGCAAAATGTTAGTCTCTGAAGCGATGTTAAATTCATTGGGAGGGGCTAATTTACCAAAGAAACAGGAGAGGGGGGGGGAGGAGAGCTCATTTCACCACGTAAAACGAAGTAAAATGTTACCTTTAAGTAATGTCTTTTGGAGGTAGGATGAAGTCCCCTAGTCCTTCCCTTGGATTTGCCACTGGCCGGCCGAAATTTTTCTGGAGTTTTGGATTTAGAACTTTTGTGATGTTTTTTTGTGTATTAGTCTACTATAATACTGGAAATGTTTTGACCAATATACAAGCTGTAACAAGTGGCGTGGAAATTTGAAAATTCAACGTAACACGAGTGTGGCATAACAGCATGCTTGACCCCTCCCTACGTATCTGTCACAAACTATCACGTTTGGCTTAACGCCGCCCCTCCCCAATCCCCTTTAAGAGTTACATAATTTATGAACGTCCCCTAGTCATTTTATGACGGAATATACTGAAATAGCAATCTCAATGTTGCACGATTATAGTGCTCAGTAACAAATCTGATATTTCCTAAAAGTACTTCTGAAAAAGTCTGGGAATTATGTCTCGGAAATGAAGTAAGCAACATAGTCGTTTTCTTGTTCAGGGTAAATTATTAAACACGGTCCATTTCTGCAATCTCTATAAATAATGCCAAGATTTACGACTCACGGGAAATTAATAATCTTGACACTTTTCCCATTCAATTGTCTTGATGCTTTTCCACGTAATTTGTGTTGGTAGGTTTAAACAGGATGGACAGATATCATCAGCGAAGCGAGTCGTCTCGTCCAGCTGGAAATGGGATCGATATCGGAATGCAAGGTCGGTGGCGTGTGTCGGCGTACCTGCGGTCGAACTCTGGATTAATGAAAGACATTTTTTTTTTCCTTTTGATTTCTGCCGCTTCATTTGTGACTGGGGTCAAAGCCAATTTAAATTTTCGAATGGCAGACTGTGCCGAGCTGCATTATGCTTCAACGTAATCGTGCTTGTCTTCTTGTAACTTAAACTGAACGATAATGACTTTGTGGCCTCGCTACACCGTTAAGAACTGTTGTAATCGTGCGAAAAGTCGAGTTGGACATTTTGGCAGATGTGTGTTGTGTGTCTCTCCTCAAATTATCTCAAATTCGAATTAACAGATACACAAAACAAGATGCTGGAAATTGATATACTTTCACAGTTTTTTAAATAATCTATTTTATTTACATTTTAATGCTTCTGAATGGAAAAATATGTTTAGAAATCTGACACTGTCACGCGACAAGAACATTAATATTAAGAAACTCTTTTTGATTTTTAAAACGTATTTCAGTTGTCATTCATAAAATTTGCTTTTTGTTTAGACTAATGCGGTTGAATTTTTAGTATCTTTAAATTGAAATCAAAATGGTCATTTCATTGAAATCACCGTTATATTGAAAATTGAAAGTAAAAATGTCATTTTAATACATTTAAACGATGAAGCTGAAATAAGATCGTGTCAGGTCTATCCGTAGTGCATAAACAGCGATCGCGTTATAGCACGAATTTTAAGCCCCCATCCCATCCTCCCCCACTTAAAAAAAATCGAATCTGTTTTTTTTTTCAAGTAAAATTATAAGTGTTTTCATTAGTTTCTAATTTTATTGAAGAAGAACCCAGGCAGTTCACTAAGGGACCCCAAATGAGTCTCCGGGATCCGCAAATTTATGAAGCTAGTTCGACCAACACAGACAAGTAATTTTTTTTTTTCGATATTTCATTGTGTACTGAAGTACTCTAACAGTAGATACCATTTAGTCAGTGTGCTGAATTTGGTCCTGATCTGATGATCGATCTGTGCGCTTGTAACAAACACTCATTCAGATTACCAAACAGTAGACAATAACAGACAGTAGATATTTCCCCCTTCTACTCGTGAGTTTGTAATGCTTGAATCCAAATATAATGACTATTTTAACACACACGACTAAACGATTGACCGAATGTATGACCCTGCTTTTTCAGATGGCATCATTATGGTTTACTAATTAGGAAGTGCTTGAAGGCCGTGTTCAGATTTGTAGCTCTTTTTATTTTGTATAAGGGTTATAACAAGAATTTGAAAATGTGTTTTTTTTTTTTTTAATTCTTTGATGTGTGTGCAAAACTGTGGTAAATCTTCCCACCACTAATTGTTTTTTAAAGTTAATTCTCTTAATTTTTTTTCTCTTTTTTTACTCTATACTTATTTTTCCTCCTTTTTACTTTCCGAACATGTCCCATGTAAGAAAAATACTGTAGTCATGAAAAAACTGACGAGTTCGAAATTTGATGTATTTACACGCGTTGAGTACATCCAATTATGCTATATTTACGTTGATGTGTGTGTGTGGTGGTGGTGGGGTTATCACGATAGCTCTTAAAAGATTCATTCGATTGAGCTCAAATTTGGCATAGATATATTATAGACCACCGTCGCACTACCGGTATTGGTTTTGGTGTGTATTGGACGTATAGTTTTTTTGGCAGGGCTACAAAATATCATTCTTATAGATTACGGCCTAAGGACAGAAATTCTTGGAACGGGCATTGAAATCGTGTACAATACGTCTAAACGATACATTCGATTGAGATCAAATTGAATATGTATATTATAGGTCATGGTCACATGACCTGCATAGATTTTTGTGAGTTGCGCTGATAATTTCTTTGCATGGTTGCAAAAAAGAATTCTTATGCATTACCTCTTATGGATGTAAATCATTTAAAATATACTATAGTGTCTAAATGGTGGATGTGAATTGATTCAAATTGTTATATATATTATAAGTCACCGTACGCAGGCTGTATAGATTTTGATGTGTGATGGGCTTACAGTAGAGGTCTGCGCCGCCGCCGCTGGGCATTTGTACCACGCCGCCGCCGCCGAGGTCTAGGCCGGCGCGCCGTCGAAGAATGCTGATTTTTACCGCGTACAATCGCTTCAAAACTGAAAAAAAAAAAAAAAAAAAAAAACTGTACCTGAACTTTCAGTTGCTTATTTTTGTCTGGATACCTCTGCTAGTAACTTGTAAAGATACAATTTAAATTTTTTGAGTCAATGGCGTAATTTGATTTTTTTGAAAAGTGTTTAAACATTGCATTATACCTCAAAAGAACATTATAGGTTTTGAATGGTTCATGAGAAGGTTATGGAGAGAAAAAAAATGCTTTAAAGCAAATAATGTATCATTCGTATATTGATAACTAACTGTATTATGAATATGCATATAAACAACATAAACCTACCCGATTTTGATAAAATGTATTGTTTCAGTTTTTCAGCAGAAATATTTTTTAAAAGTGTACCACAACGGCATGCTCATGCTCTGGAGCCCCACAAGTGGCCAAGCGCATAGCGCTCTGAACTGGGAGACGGAACTCGAAGAACGGAAGAACTCTGAACTGGGAGACGGAAGGGGCCTGGTTCAAAACCAGGTCGCATCCGCCGACTTAACCGTTCGCAGTTTTCCGTGGTTCCCTTCGAAACTCAGCTTAGATACGGGTTAGGAGCCCTTAGAAAGACCCCTACGGAGGGCAATTCTCTAGAGATGAGTTTGAGCTCATTTTTTAAAGCCCGAACCCGAGGACTTATGCGAGCCCGCCCAAGTGATATTATTTAAGTCGGAGCCTGAGCCCGAAATTTCAGCTCATAGATAAATAAAAGACAATTACTTCATTGATAGAATATTATAAATTTGGCCGTTTGTACAAATTAAAGACAAATATAATCGAGCCCACCCGAGCCCGAACACAGTGATCTCTACACCCCGCATCCTTCGGCCGAGAGCCCACCTGCAGCTAATTGGCCGTAATCGCACATCATACTCGAGACTAGTTTTCAAAAATTCTCTAGTCTTCATTCTAGTCTTAAAAGATCTCATTTTAGCTCCAATTTATACATATATGGGTGTGTCTATCCGCATACACCAATTTTCATTATGCTCTTTTCCAAAAATATTCTCACGCCGCGGCGCGCCGCCGCCGCCGGGTTTCTGAAGTCGTTACGCCGCCGCCGCGAATTTCCGTGCGGCGCAGACCTCTAGGCTTACAGTTTTTGTATAGGACTGCAAAAAGAAATTCTTATGCATTGCGGCCTGTAGACTCAAATTCTGGAAAGTGCGATAGTGCATTCGATTCAGCTCAAAGTAGGAACGCATATTATATTCCACTGTCTTACATACTATAAAGGTTTTGATGTGTGACACTCAAATTATTTGAAGTGCACTAGCGTCTGAACACGGCAATTGATTGGGCTGAATTAAATTTATTTAAACTGTTGGTAAAGGTCAGGTGTTCGGAAAATTGATTAGAGTCACTCCAGATTTTTTTAAAGTTTAATTTCTTTGAACACTCTCCAAAACGAATACCATCCATTTATAATATTTTATTTATTTAAATGTATGCATGTGTTTCATTTCAGATTCATGCAATCGGTATGCATTATTTAGGACGTATAAAACGAAACTTAAATATTGTTATTTTTTGTTTCACTAAAAGACCATTTTATGTGCATCATCTTAAAAAGCTGCCATTAATAAAAGGACAAAGTATGTTAGGGGGAGAGGGGAAGAAATACACTGCCCCAGAGCTCTTGATCTCGCTGTCATAGTTATACTCGCTTAACTTAAGCATGATATGTAGCTTGTATTTGGTACATTTTGATCGATATAAAATGGATATTCATAGCCGAATATTTAAAAATCCTGCTTAGGAAGTTTAAGTTATAAACATAGTAAATATATATTTAATTCGAACTAGTAATGTGCTTGATGAGATCCGTTTTTTAGATTCTTCTATATATATGTATGTAGCGCAGTTTTCCCGAGCACTGCTCCGCGGACCGTTACTGGTTCACGTACATCAAATTTATTAAAAAATAATTGCAATTAGTTGCAAATTCCATTTTAACTAAAAATTATATTTGTTCAAGACATGATTTAATAAATAAAATACATGCCTATATAATGTTTATTATTTTTGGTCTGCAGATGTAAAAAAGGTTTGGAAGTGCAGGTAGTGTATATAAATATCTTTTCTCGCTATCTCCCGAGACATAACCTTCATCCAGCGGTTAGAGCTGCACGCTGTGTCATTTCTAGGCCAAATTCGACCGCGCCTCCGGCATAAACGATTCCGAATGATTCAACTCTTTCACTCAAGCGGTTTATCCCTTTTCGGTTTAAAGCTGACCTTCACATCGCCGGCTTGAAATTCTTTTAGAAAGGTCACCGTCTCCTTTCTTATCGCGCTGTAGGGAGGCAAATTAACGATTACTGTACTGTTTATTATTCTTCAAAATTGAGTCGCAGTGTAAAGAGAGAAAAAAAAAAAAAAAAAAAAACATTTTCGATGGTGGTAGTACCATAGACGTTTGGTCTAGGAAAAGTTTGACCTGGTTTATGCATGTCATCGGATTCGTAGACGACAAATAGTATGCCAATTGTTAAATCTTGCATACCCATTTTATTGATTACAACTCGCCTTGCTTTTAATTTGAAGGAACGGTGTGTTGAAAAAATGCAGTCTCTTCTACATTACCCATAAAGCTCTATTTGGAATAACATTTCGCTCTTTATGTATTTATTTATTTGGTAGATTGATAGTGTGGAGTGAGTAGCTAAGTCACCATGATTGGCATGTTCTCAGATGAGTGACTAGTTTATTCTGAATTTTTGTTAAATAAGCATGACATAGCTTATAAAACGTTAAAAAAATGCCCGTGGTAACCTTGTGTAAGTATTTATTTAGTACTTTCACACATTCATGGGCCCCCAAACGGGAGGGGGGGGGGCAAAAGGTTTCCTATTGTGTAAAATATGATTTCTGAATAGCTGATATCTGAATTTTCTTGAATTTTAGGGGAGGCAATTGCCCCTCCCCCCCGAATTGCTCCTAGGAAGTTACGCCTATGGTTGCTCCTGCCTAGAGTTTTAGTAGGTGCCTTATATAAAACAAGCAAAATTGCATCACTATGGGTGCCCATACCCACGCATACGTTAAAAGTTGACCACTTAATTTTTCTAAACTCGTCAATTGTCTCCATTAGTTAGTGCAGTGCTCCCCAACCTTTTTATCGCCGCGGTCCGGTCAACGTTTGATAATTTTACCTCGGCCCACTGAAGGGGCGACATTTATTAAGTATATTTTGGATTGTTTTGTTTAATAATTTTACTTTAATTATGTTTAAGCATGCCTTCAAAATCAATTCAATCAGTCACAAAAAATGAATATAAAATGACTTAGCGGTTTAACTCTAGAAAGCTAAATCAATGAGAACCCTGAGCTTGTTTCTTTGCAACTAGTTGGTTCCATCGGGGGTAATAGGAGACAATGACACTCGAAGTGTGTTGATTCTGTCCAGTTTATTCCGTTGTTTTGTTTTGATTGCAGTCACTGCAGAAAATCCCGCTTCACACAGATAGGTTGTCGGAAACGGCAATTAGGAATGACTGCAATTTTAATTCATAATCTTGAAGAAATGTTTAATAAAGAGTAAACTAATTTAAAATAATTACAAGATTTCTTCTGTTACAAAGGTATAATTTAGCCCAACAAAGTCGGAACCAAAAAGAAATACACCACAGTAAGTTGGAAATATGTAACCCATCGCTGTATCGCTCCTCGATATAGCATGCATTCCGATATATCGTGTTCTTTCTATGTCGGCCAAAATTTTTTTAGCAGAAAATGCAAAGTGTGAATATACACATGTGTATTTGTAAATAAAATTAATAAAAAATGAAAATTCTCTGACTTTGGTTTAATTTACTTTTTGTTTAAATTTCTGGTATTTAACATTACTTATGCACATTAAACAATAAAATTAGCAAACTTTTTTACCATATCCTCCCACCCCCGTGTATATCGCATATTTTTCTAGTCTCCCGACTAGCGCGATATAACGAGGGGCTACTGTAATGTAATGTTCTTTGGGCGGCCCGGTATCAACCGAGGGTTGGAGATCACTGATTTAGTGCAAAGAAAACCATTGGGGCTTTTCTATTTCAGTTTTTAAACAAATTGATTTCCAAAGTTCAATCAGTCCGACAACTTGCTGTTATGTATTTGTTGTTTTGATTCATTGCGTTTGAACAAAGAGTGTGCCAATCTTTTCATAATGCACGCAAAAATGTAGTCATGAAGAGATGCGCAATGAAGAAAGAAAGAAAAAAAAAAGTTATCTGCCGCAGCGTTTGAGTCTGTGTGGGACTGTTTTTTTTATCATGAACATTCGTGGAATCATAATTTAACGTTCTGCTCGACCCTTTATGATGATTCCTCCGCAATTGCACTTGTGATTTCCGAAACGAATAGTTCTGTTTCTTGTAGTCCATTTACATTAGTCTCCATGGTGACCACTTGTATAAGTTTGCTTGGTCTTTGATAATGCTATTCGTTTAAATAGAATATTTACTCCTATTGGTGTTCGTTGGTATGCTTTGCATGCTAGGCTGCAACTGCAGAAAGAGAGGGCAATTACCCGTTTAATGTGGTATCGGGGTTACAAAAAGGCATTTAATGGTACAGAAATTAGTGGGTTCACTATTTTAGTTTGCCCCAATATTTTAATATGCGTTTATAAATATGTTTTTATTATATGTTAGAGAATTTACAAATCGGTAATTTTAATTATACATGAAAATTTTTTTGCAATTCTCCTATTTGGTTAAAATCTTATTAAGTACGTCTGTAATGTTCAAAATCATTCAAGCTTTTGTTTTTCCTGGTTTTTTAGAAAAGGGATTGTAGAACATCTTTTTTAATTAGTTACACTTTCATGAAATGGTATTTTTGCAACCGACAGTCAAAATGCCAGACTTATGTATGTATTCTCACAGCGAAGACATCATGTGTTGAAAGGTTAAGGGCAATTCTCATGAAATAGGACTAAGTAAGATTGATGATTTTGCATCATTTCTGTCACACATTTTTAATGGAAAGACGTTTTTTTTTTACTTCTTTTTATTCCAAAATGTTTTATTTGATAGCTAATGAAAAGAAGAAAAATGTTTGTCTTTAGCTTTCTTCACTTGAGTATTTTCTGTAGCCCTGGTGTGATAGAAATGATGTACAGAAATGACGGGAACAATGACCGATATGACGAAACCATTTTTAAGGCTCTAAAAATATAAAATGAAATTATGAATACCCCAAAAATTATTTATTTTATTTATTTATTTACTTAAGAAATTGTTTCATTGGCTTCATGGAAAAATTCTAAACTATTTAAGAAACTAGGAAGCTAGCAGAGCTTACTCTTGCCCCGTTTTGTGAGAATCGCCCTTAACTCACATCCAGTGTTTAGTATTTGTTCCACAAATAAGCATAGGAATAATCCAAAATATTTTATTCTGAAATTCATTTTTTAAATGAATGTTAATAATCTCTTTCTAGAAGCCCTTCTCCAGAGTCGGCCTTTACCCGAAATTCCCGGTCTTCTGGATGATCCATCTGTATCTGGACTTCCCTTGGGTGTGGAGACTGCATCACGATGGATGTCAAAGGAGAATCTCTTGTTGCAAGAGGATGCTGATCCACAGGTGTTTGTGGCTTTGTATGACTTTCAGTCAGGTGGAGAGAACCAACTGTCCCTGAAAAAAGGTTATTTTATTTTCTGTTTCTCTTTAATTGCCACAATTTATTTCTTACATACCTGCCAACTGGACTCGATTTTCCAGGAAAACTCCAAGATTTTGGTCATTTCTGCCGATCACCAGGTTTCACTTAAAAATCTCATGATTTTTTTCAACTCTCTGATTTTTCAATCTCTCTGATTTTTTTCAACATTTTGGAAAAAAAAAAAAAAAAAAAAATCCTTAAATTTATTAGATTTGGGGAATTTACCAGGAATGCAGTAGAGGGAATTGCCGGTCACAAAAAGAGGTATTTGTGGTCTGCAAATTTCTAGAATTTTTGAGCAGGTAATTTCTGGATTCTTTTGGCAAAGGGGAAAATTGTAGTGAAAATTATGTGCTAGCATTCAGTCTGCATCTTCCTATCCTTCTTGTAAATGACTTTTTTTTTCAAACATTCCTGTATTTAACACTAGAATCGCTGTGTATTTAACACTAGAACAGATAAAAGTTACGAGCTTAAATTTTTTTACCGATAATTAATAACATAAAGTTAGGAAAATTCACGATTTTTAAAAAATTTCAGTTCGTAACTTTTTGAAATAAACGGAATCAAATCTGGTTTTGGGTCAAAATGACTCATCCCGCAGTTCTAGTGTTAAACTTCCAGTGCCATAGGATTAAATGTTGACCTTTATTTGAAATTTATTTCATTTTTTTAAAAATTTACAATAATTAAATACACTTATGATTTTTTAAAGTTGGAGTTGATTTTTATAGTCAAATTAACATGGGAAAGGTGCCTGTGAAATTATTTGTGAAATATTTACAGACAATAGCTAATGAAGATTACAATACACTATTTTTCTGGTTTAAAATGCAGAATTTGTTATAATAATTTTAATATTATTGATTAGAGTTTTTAAAAAGTACTCTAATTAGAACAAACACCTATCCAGTCTAGAATAATCCCTAAATATTTTTTTAATGAATGTTTGTTATTATGAATATCAGATCTGTTACTAGCAAGTAGGGCCAGGCCAAAAATCGATAAATACCGACATATCGGTTTTATTTCAACATCAGATATCCAATATTCCCATTTTCATTTCAGTGAAATCTTGAATTCGATAAAAGTCAAAAATACAGGCCGGCGATAAGAAAATCCCGAGATCAATACCAGCTTGTGATGCTTTTGCTACTGCTTTCTCTCCGTTGATGACAATACCGGTTCGCGGAAAAAACAGCTCCATGGTTTATTAGCCTAATTACCATAATTAATTAACGTACAGTGGTGCTCATAAGTTTCCGGCCAGATAAAAAAATTTTTATTTTTAAGAGAAAATTATGCACGAACGAAATTTATTTGGCTTAAAAACAAGGAATATGCAAATTAAGAAATTTGACACTGCTGGCCTACACTGGCGAATTAATATAAAACCTGCGCAGCGAGAAATTCAACTATCATACGCTCAAAAGTTTCTGCCCAGTAAGTTCAATGTTGGTTTTTTCGCCTGCTGATTTATGGTAAGGCTGTTTGAACGTTTTCTATTTCAGAAACATATCTTGCCCGTCAAAATGAAAACCAGTTCGAAAAGTATTTGGTGTAAAAGAGTGATTAGTTTATCCAAGAAAGGCAAATCCTCTCGTGAGATAGGAGAACTTCTGCCGATGGGAAAATCCACAGTAAACGATATTTAAAAAAAAATATTGAGCTGATTTTGGAGTTCATGACATGTCTCGAAGTGGAAGACTGCGGAAGACCACCATACAAGTAGACATATTAATAAAAAGGAAGTCAACTGTTGATCCAGGTAAAACTGCTAATGATATTGCCCAAGAATTACGGGAAGAAAATCTTGCTGATGTCAGCCGTATGACAGTTTCAAGACGTCTGCATGATGTAGGACTCTTTGGTAGAGTTGCAATGAAAAAAACCTTTCATTAGTAAAAAAAATAAGACAGCCCGACTTGAGTTTGCATTATTACATAAAGACTGGTCTGATAAAAATTGGTCAAAAGTACTTTTTTCGGATGAGTCACAGTTCAACCTCTACGGAAGTGATGGGAGGCAATATGTACGACAACCTCAAGGTAAAAGATACAATTGCAAATACCAGGTTCCTACAATAAAACACTGTGGAGAACATGTTATGGTCTGGAGAGCATTTTCTGCAAAAGGTGTCTGTCCTTTAGTACAAATCCCCTGCAAGATGAACGGAGTTATGTACAAGGACATTTTGCAACGTCATGTACTACCATATGCACAAGAGAAATTGAATAAAAATTGGGTATTTCAGCAGGATTATGATCCGAAGCATACGTGCACGATTGTGAAGACATGGATGTCCTCAAAAAGAATGCATGCAATGAAGTGGCTCTCACAATAACCCGATTGAAAACCTTTGGAATGAACTTAATTGACATGTGCGAGTGCATAAGTACTCAAATGGCACTGATGTTTTTCAAAAATTGCACGAGGAAAGGAACAAATATACTCTTGTCTATATTAAACTACTTATTGAATCCATGCCTCGTCGCTGTGCTGCTGTTATTGCTACTAAAGGTATGTCTACCAAATACTGACTGTATATAATATTATTGTACACTGTAAATTTAATAAAACCTATTTATTACCATAATTGACCAGTGTGGCCGGATATTTTTGAACACGTGTATTTGTTATAAAAATGAACATTTCCAATAAAAATATTTAGAAAAGTATTTCTTCCTTTAAAATACATTCCTTAATACAATGCCAAAATTATATAATAAGTATTAATTCCAGGCACCCGAAGATATAAAAGTAATTCCCAAATTTTTCAATGTATTAGTACTGGCCGGAAACTTATGAGCGCCACTGTATATCTCAGAAACTATCCATCGGAGCGCGTTTTTATTGATTCTCGACCCCCCTAGACTAAACACCCCCATCGATACTTAAAATTTCGAATGCTTTGACACCAAACTTAACCTTTTAATCTTACAGGCCCAGGAGGTCATATGAAGCTCCCCTGTATTTTCAATTTGGGCATTTTAAATGCTAGCCTCCTCTGGCAGCATCTCCAAAGCCTGGAAACCGTCCCAGAGCCAATTTCTTCATGTTTGCAGTCCTTTTAAGCCTCAATCATGGTCAATTATTCCAGTGTTGTAGTCCTAAGAAAAAAAGTGGGGAGACGCTCATTTTTGACGAAATTTAACCTACACTTATCGGATTCATTAATTGTAACTATTCCTTAAACAACCAATAAAACTAATTTAACCATCATTTCTTTATTAATTAATTAAATTGAACTCATTGCTAAATTATTGATTACTTGTTAATAATCTAAAATAAGTCTTTTGGATCAACCGTGTAAGCTACTTAATTTGTTGTTGCAAACATGTAATCGGATTTGTGTGCTTGGCTCGAAGCCCTCTTAAAATCCTCGTCAAAAGAACAGCACAAGGGGGAGTGGTGCCCTCCGTTGGGGTTTTTGTAAGGGGTCCTAACCCGTATTCACGCTCAGTTTCGGAGAAAACCACGGAAAACTCCGAACTGTTACGGACGCGCCATCGGAGCTACTTAATTTTTTCCATTTACATTTGTCAACAATCCAATGTTGTTGTTGTTATTGTAAACACGTATAGCGGATTTGTGTACTTGGCTCGAAGCCCGGTTATAAATCCTCGTCAGAAAGACAACACAAGAGGGGGTGCCCTCCGTGGAGATCTTTCTAAGGGGTCCTAACCTGTATCTAGGCAAAGTTTCGAAGAGAACCACGGAAAACTCCGAACGGTTAGATCGACAGACGCGCAATGGGACCCGAACCTGGGACCTTCACACTTAGCCCGTCTACCATTTCTAGTTTTATAACCACTGTGCCATGGTGAGGCAACAATCCAATGTCAAAGTGACAGATTTTCTTTTGGATTGGTACGTGACTATTCGCTACCCCGATTTTTGTCACTTTTTCGGGAAGATTTTTTTTTACCAAGACTGCGTTCGGAAAGATTATAATCTGTTCTATTCTCATGGATATGTTTTCACTACTGAAGTGTTTAAGAAACCCTTTCAATCCCATTTGTAAAGTCGATTCAAACACTCAAAAGTTTCCTTTTGATTTTTATACCGATGTACTTGCTCTCGCGCGAACAAAAAAAAAATTTAATTTCTTCACAGAATTAAAAAAAAACCTTGAAAATGAGCGTCCCCCCCTGAGAATAAAAAGTGTGGGGACGTATGGGCTGAAGTGAAAGAGTTGGGGGACGGCGTCCCCCCGCGTCCCCCTTCGACTACACCACTGAATTATTCCAATTACCATAATTAATTAACATATATCTTGGAAACTATCTATCGGAGTGCGTTTTTATTGATTCTCGACCCCCCTAGACTCTACACCCCCATCGATACATAAAATTTCGAATGCTTTGACAACAAACTTAACCTTTTACCTTTGACAACAAACTTAACCTTACCTGGGTCTTACAGGCCCAGTGGGGTCATACGAATTTCATCGGTATTTTCATTTCGGGCAGTTTAAACACTAGCTTTACTTGAACCGCCTTCCGACGGCATCTCCAAAGCCTGCAAACCGTCCCAGAGCAAATTCACACATGTTGGCATAGGGCTGGGCCAAAATCAATATTTACCGAACTATCTGATTTATTCCAGCATAGAAAATTCGATCTTCCAGTTTTCATTACAGTGAAATCTGGAAAACGTTTAAGTTCCAAAAATATCGGCCTCCGATAAAAAAATACTGAAACCGAATTCTGTCAGTTTTCCAGCAGTGATCAACACTACTAAAAATTAACACGTCAATCAAGCATTCCCGAGTCCGATTACAATACCGAATAAAGAACTTTGTGGGATTCTATGGAGCCTGCAAATCCATAGCTGTCAGTCGGCATATTTCATTCAATTGGAAAAAGCTGATTTTTTTTTGTTCTTGTTTACAGCGAGTTCAGATTTTGATGACAGTATTTGTATTTATACAGTTTTTTTAAAAACTGAAACTTTTCAAACTATGTTTATATTAATCTGCCATTAAATGATATGAACTGAGATATATGAAGGGTCCAGGGGTAAAACCACTTTACAGCCTTTTCTTGAAAATGAGATAGGGGTGCCATCTTCTAGCTTTAAATGAGCACTATCACCACTTGAATTAATTTTGGGGTAGAAACACTATTAAGAAAAAGAAACAAGCTATGGTATAATGGGTCAAGTTTTGGTATAATGGGGGAAAACCACTTTACTGCGGCCCTCGAAGTCGTTTTTCTCAGAAGCAAAATTTTATTGTAAAGTCATTCTACACCCTTCATATATAAATTTTAATTAAATAAAGTACCAACAATTACTCATTAAATCTATTTTAAGTAATTTTTGAATATAGCAAGTGGTTTTATGGTTTGTTTATTTGATTGCTTACATTTCAAAAATACTAAAATTAAGTGTGAAAAATATCGATATATCGATATATCACGATATAAGATGGTATCGATATCGATATTTCAAATTCCAATATCGTCCAGCCCTACTAGCAAGGTCATTTTAATTTTTTAAATCCCTTTTGTAATTGTATGTAAGAATAATCCCCCTGATGTCTTCCTATAATTTGCTAAAGACTCAAAATGCAGGTACACTGTAAATCTACTGGATTTTTACAAGAATATTGACAGATTTGTTTCTGCTGTTTTAATCATGATCATTTGAGTAAAATTAATATGTTGCATATGAATTCATTAGTTTTATAACTTGACGTAATATGCATTCACAATACTAATTATTATTTTGAATCTTCCTACTGCTTATATTTTTATTAATTTATTTTTATTGATTTTATATAATACTTAACAACTAAAACAATAATCCTTATTTTTTTTAGTTGTTAAGTATTTCTATCACATGGGTGTTTTAAAAGCATATTTTATAACATTAATCTTTGATGCATGAAAGGAAAATACATTACTGTAATTCCCTTTCTTTTAATTTTCACTGATAGTCAGAAATGTTGATGGTAATGAATTCTTATTTTTGATAGCATTTTCTTGGCAATTTTTTTTAACATAGGATTACATTCCTTCATAATGGTCCTATGTAAAGAAAAAAAAATTTTTTCAATGTTATCGCAAGTTTTGATATTACTCTGTTTGAAAACTAACTGTGATGTGTAATAACCAGAAAACTGACTCAACTACCTGGGGTTTCTGTAATGAGTATCAATAATATGACATCATAAATTAAAAATTGCATGAGATTCATAAATTTTGCCTCAAACTTGATATCATATTCACAATTAGGGGAATTCTAAACAGATCCTCGAGATTACAGTTTGACTTTTTTTTTCACACATGAGATTAAATCATGGAGGATTTAAATTGAGCATTTAAAAGAGAGGAATTAAGTTAGATAGTATAAGTTGTACTTTAGTAGATTTGTTATGATAATAAGGATTAAAACACAATATATATGTTAATAAATATTTCATTAAATTAAAAGTGTTTGTTATATTCGTGAGTTTTCAACTGGCACCTTTCAAATAAGTAAACAATAAATAATCCTGTGTCATTATGTTAGTATACCACGTGGTAGTTTCAGTAAACAAGACTATCTGAACATTTTTTTTTTTTTTTGAAACTAACTATTTCATCTTAGATTTATTTATTTATTTTTTTTTTTTTTTTGTGGGTACAAAATTTCAAATGTTTATGGTCTTTGCAAAATTTTAAGTCCTAACATTTTATCGTTTATATTCAAAGCATTTGCAGCTCTTTATATCTTTGAAAATCTGTAGATGGAAAAAAAAAAAATAATAATAATAATATTTCTATTATGAAGCTGTATAGGGACAATTAATGAATTTAGCAATATGTATGTTTGTACTTCGGTTTGTTCAAATTTATGTTTGCACATACATTCTTTCATACACATACAAGTGCATGTATAAATTTTGTATTAAATAAAATAATATATTGATATTCCCCATTTTTGCCAAATAAAATCCCCCCTTTTTTTTCCAAACCCTGATGTACATTTCTTTTTTCATATTGTTTATTAATAAAAATAGTTTTATTCATATAAATATTGTTCTGTTTTTGCATATAACTTCTATTTTGTTGTGAGATTAAGATATCTAATGCTTGAACTTGAAAATTTGTTCAAAATTTTCTTAGAGTTTTCAGAAAATTTCTTGCATATTATTCATATGCCATCTCTCTTGATTGACTTAAAATTATGTTCGTTTTCAGCTGTAGTATATATTCTGTATTTGATGGCTCCTTTCCCTTTTAGGTGAGCAGGTGCGCGTGCTGTCTTATAATCGGACTGGTGAGTGGTGTGAAGCTCAGTCCCGCAGTTGTCAGGTTGGCTGGGTCCCAAGTAACTACATTACACCTGTGAACAGTCTGGAGAAACATTCTTGGTATCATGGTCCCATCTCCCGTAATGCAGCTGAGTATCTGTTGAGCAGTGGTATTAATGGCAGCTTCCTTGTCCGAGAAAGTGAGAGCAGTCCTGGTCAGAGGTCTATTTCCTTGAGATATGAAGGCAAGGTTTATCACTATAGGATAAGTGAAGATACAGACAGCAAGGTAAATGTTGTTTGTATTAGGAAATGTAGATTTATTTAAAAAAAAACCTAAGTCTTAATAATTTAATCTGAACCTGAATATTAAATTTATATAGCAGTTCAAGCATTTTACTTCAATTCTTTGATATATTATATACTTTATTTATATAAAAATAGGCATTTAAAAAAAGAGAAAATGTATTTTCTAATTTTTATGCTCTTATGAAAAAATAGCTACCCCCCCCCCTCCAGAAAACTCTTAATCTAAACCAGGGTTCAATGATTGATTTAAATCAGTGATTTTAATCAATTAATTTTTTAAAAAACCTCATTTAAATCAGCGATGTAAAACCCCTGTCCCATGGACCGTTATTGGCTCTTAACACCTGTCCCATTCACCCACCAACCCAGTTGCCCGCTGAAAAACAGAATCAGAATCCTTCAGTTCAATTTTTAGGGATAGAAATTAATTATGAAAATTTACTACTTTCAAATCTATTTTCAATTGCATAAGCATGGCACCAGAAAATGTTCAGTTACAATTTAATAACTGACTTTTATCAGTATGTGCTATCATATTTTTAAGAACTTTTATTTGATTAGAGGAGGTTTCCACAGTATTGTAAGTGTTTATGTCCACAAGTTTGATTGGTCATAACTACACAAAAAATTGAGTTAGATGAACAGTTTTTCTTTTTTTGTTAACAATGTAACATATTATTTACAAAAAAGAAAACCATTCATTTAACTCAATTTCTTGTTAAGTTATCTATTGAACTTCTTGTGGACATAATATAAATACTCATAATATTGTGGAATCAACCAGTTGCCTTTCATATGTGCACCATCTTATTTTCAAGAACTTTAGTTTGCTAAGAAACCTAAAAATACAAGTTTCGAGTTGTGACATCACATAAATCAGCCTTTAATATATTGTTCTTAAGATTATATTACTGAAAAGAAAGCACTACGTGGTGGGTCCCTGACACCCCACATTTAAATTTCTGTGGTCCACAAACTGAAAGAGGTTGTGCATATTACCATGGCTCACTGAGATATATACAGGCTGTCCGAAAACCAGTTTCTCCTGTGGGATTTTGCGTATGAGTAAATTTTCGCTTCTTCGCCGAATTGTCGCTTTTACCCAACTGTATCTCTGTTGCCAACTCCGCCGGAGAAAATGTGCCTAAAATCAAAGTTAAAAGTATCCACAAATAGCTAACAATATTTTCAAGCTGAGAAAAAAAAATAAAAAAAATTTCGGCGTTTACGTGCTTATGCTACTGAAATATGCTTATCTGCTAAAGCTCTTTGAGACATTTGGACATTCATTTCCGATTTACAAAATACTTCGGCATTGCCAGTTTACTAAGATCTTTTTCTCCGGCAGAGTTGGCAACAGTGATTAAGTTGGGTAAAAGCGACAAATTGGTGAAGAAGCAAAAATTTACTTGTACGCAAAAACGGAGCTTTTCGGACAGCCTGTATTTATCCCAGTGAGCCATTATATTATTATCATATTATTGCTATTGCCATTGGTGTAAACTGTCATGTAACATTGGAGGGGAGGGGGAGCAACATGTAACGTTGAGGGGCAAAATGTTTTCTATTGTAGAAAAAAACATTTTAAAATAGATTATATCTAAATTTTCTTTAATTTTAGACGAGCAATTGCCTCTTCTTGCCCTTAGTAAGTTATGTCTATCGTTACTACATATGATTAACATTTCCATAAAGTTTTATTTCTGAAACCTTAGTCAATTTTGCTATGTTTCTAAAATCATCCACTTGGGACAGAATTATTTTATTTGCATATCAAATATTTTATTTACAGATTTATACTACGAACAACCAGACATTTACCAGTTGTCAACACTATTTATATAAAGCAGTTAAATTACTTTTAAAAATCTGATCTAATTTATTTTTTAAAAATCTGATCTAAATAAAAAAATCAGATTAGTTTGATTTTCTTAAAAATCATATTTTTTTTACACCCTGATCTAAACCATTCACATAATTTATGCTAAAAGCTAATGTTTAAGCTTTAAAGTTTGTGTTTAGTAATTTTAACTTTGATGTGTTGAATAAGTTCTTTGCATGCTTTTTAATTTTTTTGCTATTGGTTAACCCGGGATTCTTAGTTTCAGTTTTAAGAAAGCCTGCAATAAATGTTAATTGATTATTAGTTTATAATTAATTAATTTTTAAAAAATATTGTAGGTTTTTGTGACATCAGAATGCCGTTTCAACACTTTAGCTGAATTAGTACACCATCATTCCATGCATGCTGATGGGCTTATAACTCTATTGTTATATCCTGCACCCAAAAGAAATAAACCAACCGTATTTGCTCTGAGTCCAGAACCTGATGAGTGGGAAATAGACAGAACTGACATTACCATGAAACACAAATTGGGTGGTGGACAGTATGGAGATGTGTATGAAGCTATATGGAAGAGGTACAATATGACAGTAGCAGTTAAAACATTAAAGGTAAATTATAATGTTAAAAAATATATTTAAAAGTTTATTAATATAAACAAAAAAAAAAAATGTTTTTGTGGTGTATGCAAATATAAATTTTGATTTCCTTATTTGTTAATGCATGTTTTACAAGGGTCAATGCAGACGATAATTGGCTCCATTTTGCAGCCTCTTCACAAAATTACAATTGATTAAAACGACCCCATCACAAAATTACTATCGGTTAAAATTGCACCTAATTCTAAATGGAATTTAAAATTAAGATGGTTACAAAAGGGGCAGCCAGAGGGTAAGTGGTGCCCCTGCTAACGTAAAAATAAAGCCCCCTTTTATTCTCTACTTAGTTTTTGAGTTCGATATGACGCCTCTTCAAAGTTGGCACCTCGATGCGATGCTTACCTTGCTTACTGTATCGGGCCGCCCCTGGTTATAAAAATAAGATGGTTTAATGATAAAAACCTACAAAAAGGTACAAATCACTTCCATCTTATATTAATTCTGAAGAGTTTCTAGATATATTGGCCGTTTTCAAAACACGGAAAGGGGGGGGGGGAAGTAAAATCTGAAACACTTTCAGATTTTAAATACGCACTAAAGTGCGCTATATTAAAAGCGTATCATAATCCATGCGTCTTCTCTATTTTCTCTCCTTATTCCATTAAGTTGGAAAGTGTATCATCATTTATGAGTGTAATTAAACAAAATTAAAATTGATATTTCTTACATCCTTTTTACTGAATGCAACACAATAGAAATAAAATGGAAGGAAAAGATGCACAGGAAAACGTACAATTCGAAATGAATGAAAGTTTCAAAAACTTATTTTTAATTTGTTTGTTTGTGTACATATATTTTGGATTTGCATGCTTGGCCCGAAGTCCGCTTATAAATCCACATCAGAAGGGAAAACTTATTCAGTATATTCTTTATCCAGGCATAGCAGACGATATAATCAATTTATTTATTAAAAACTGTGTATTCTATAAATTTGTGCTATCTGTCGACTGCCCTGTAAAATAAAAACTCAATTGTATTCTTTTTTTTTTTTTAATAAAAGTTAGTTTTTTTTTGTATATTATGGGAGCAGTGTTTTTTGTGCGATAAAAAGTAGCCTATATGTTAATCCAGGACTTTAACTGTCTTTATTCCAAATTTCTTCCAAATCAAACCGTTTCAGCTTGAAAGAGTAATAAACATACATACATACATTGACATTTATAATATTAGTAGGATTCTCTGAAAGTAACACACCTTTGTACCAAGCGGTTTACAGATAACATAATTTTGTGGATTATAGATCATTTTTTAAACTATATTTTCCCTTACTTATTTATAAAGTAAGACAATATTATTTATAAATAAATTGTATTTTCACACTTGAGTTTAATTATACTCTTCTTTTCAATTTGTAAGCTTGAAATCTGTTTTAGGTCTTCAAATTTAAGTTAAATATTTCATCTCCGAGTCTATTGTCATTATTTTATGTAGTGATACACAATTTTTTTTTTTTTTTGGGGGGGGGGTTGTTCCCTGATATTAAATTTTCCATGACAGATTTTTTTTCCCCAGTTAGTACAGATAATTTATAAATTACATCAAAGTGTACCACTTGTTCTAAAGTTAAGGAAAAAAATTCATAGTATTGTTCTAATTAAGGTTACTTTAATTTAAAAATCATTCACTGTCAATGAAAAAATCATGCTGTGTTGAATTACACTTTTCGACTTCACTGTTAACTCTGTATTTTACTGTGTACATCTAAAAATTATTGTAAATTCTAAAAATTTGCAGATTTTAGCTGTGCAGATATTGGAGTGCTAACTGTAAACATATAAATAGAATTCATTTTAGGCATTTTTTGAAAGTTGCCCCCTCCTGCCTTTTTAAGGAGAAAAGTGCTCTTTTGTTCACCATATTTTCCATTCTGATAAATTTATTGGGAATCCTTAAAACGAGTATTGTTAACACATCTTCACAAAGCTAATTAATTGTTGAAAATTGTAATGTATGCTCAAACTTTACAAGATTTTTTGAAATAAAATTTTTACTGACTTCAAACTTAATATTACCATTAGAATGACTTGCTGGAATTGCAGTGCATTAAATAAAAAACATTTCTCATTCAGTGAGTAACGTTAAACCTATCTATGCATGTTGTTGCACTAAATCACTGTAAGATTATTTTATTTTTTTTTATAGGAAGATACAATGGCATTAAAAGATTTCCTAGAAGAAGCTGCAATAATGAAAGAAATGAAGCATCCTAATCTAGTTCAGCTTTTAGGTATTAATGCACAATATGGTTTTGTTTGTTTAACATACACAGAAAAGAACACAGTGTTATTACGTTTTGTATGTTATTTATCATGTGTAATATCTTTACTGGAAATAAAAAGGGCATTCTTTTTATCCTAGCAACATAATTAAAAATCAAATGTTATCACAGTCTGTGCTATTTTAGTTACTATACATTTTTGCTCATTTCACTTTTGCCTAGACATTTTTGCTTGTAGCAGTAGGTTTGTAAATATTATCTAAAACAAGGGCTTTTTTTTTTTTAAAAAAAAAAGTGAACACTTTACTCATATGTAATGAAAAAAAGTTTAGCACAAAAATGCTAAACACAAAGTGATATAGCAGTCTGGAGAGTATACTGTTCAACTTATTACAAATCTTTTAACATGCAAAAATAGTTCGGTTCCCTCAGTTTCGTGTTCCTCACTGTAATTAAAAATATTAATTAGTGTAATTATAAATCATTTCTTCACTTAATTTTATTTTTATTATCACATTTTGATAATTATAGCATCTCTTTAGCTATGATTCATTTTTTCGTTATTATACTATCTTGGCATATAAATATTGAATAAACTAGAAAACTTTAAAAATTATCTCACTTTGTGCACTTTATACTTTGGAAAATTCTATAAAAATTTTCTTTCTGTATATCACATTGGTGCTGCCACTGTTGTTAAAAGTCATGTTTTTAGCAATTTTGGTGTTACTGAAGTTATAAATTAGTGCCAAATATTTTATTTGAATTTTCATCTTCATCTCATTAGACCTTACTTCCCCTTTCATAATAACAATTTCAACCTAACAAGCTGCAAAACAGCTTGCTTTTCTTCAGTAGCAAAGCCATGACTGATTCTGATACTACTAAAGTTAATTTGCATTCTAGATTGAATTTTGTATTTATTTTATATACAGTGACTTATATAAATGAGCAAACGACATGTATTGCATCTAATGAAAGATATATATGAAAAACAATAATGTTGCCCATTTGAAACTTAAGAATTTGACTTTGAAAAAGAAAATGTACTATTGATTTTGTGTCTTTAATAATTTTATTTTTAATGTAGGTGTTTGCACGCGAGAGCCTCCTTTTTACATAATAACTGAATTTATGCCATGTGGTAACCTGTTAGATTACTTAAGAAATGCTAATCGAGAAGAAATCAATGCAGTTGTTTTGATGTACATGGCTACACAAATTGCTTCTGCTATGTCTTATTTGGAATCTCATAGTTTTATTCATAGGTATGTTACACATTCATGTAGCAAATAACTAGTATACCATGTGAAATGTTGAGTATTTACACTAATGCATTACTTGATTAAAAAATAAAATAATTTGTTATAAATAAAAATAATGTAATGTGTACTGTAACTCCCTTTTTTTTTTAATTTGAAAATTCATTATAAAAAAATAAGGTGCTTAAAACCTTTAATGCATTTTTGCACCAATCTCTAGTTTTTTAAGATGCCAGAAGAGATTGTTATATTTCCAACATAAATTTCATGAATAATATACAGTTATTCCTAAAGATTGCAGGCTGTAAAACAATTTAAGACTTCACCCTTCGCTATGTCATTATTTAGCTGTTTTGTAGAAAATAAAGATGTTTTTTCTGTAACTGAGGTAGGAAATTTCACTAATGCTTAAATTCTTTTGCGACTAGCTACGAAAATGCTGAAATTAGGTTTCACGGAGCAACCATGACATGTTAAAGGGTTAAAAGGAAATTTTTTTGCCACTTGTTAGTAAAATTTTAGGTAAGAGTCCTAATTCTAACTGTATTTTCACAAGGATGAAATTAATTATTTTGTAAAATGAATTATGCAAAATACTTTTTACCAAATTAAAAAAAAAAAAGAAAAAAAAAAAGAGGAGATATTGTATTCAGTGCATATATATAGACGTATAAAACTAAATATCCTCTCAAAATATAAATTTTCTATTAGCTCCCTTCAAAATTCTATAGGAACATAAGGGTTTTTGATTTCAAACAAAAAATCTGTCTCGGGATCTAAATTTAATAAGCAGGCATATGATATATCCCCCCCTTTTTTTCCCCATCTCATAATCACCACAGTGTTTTACTACCTGGCGTCACGGGGTGCGTTTTACAACCTGGAAATTTTTTCAATGCGCAGGGATGTTAATTCTGCGCCGATTGTGCCGAGCTGCTCCAAAACTCAAATCTTGTGCCGAACTGCGCTTTTAGCCGATTTTTGCGCCGAGCTGTGCCGAATATGTCATTTTGACTCTTTGTTAATTTTTTAACACGCTTGCAAACTTTGCTTTTCTTGTCTGCATTTATTGTAAGTGTTGACTCTAAATTGATTTTGCAGGGCTCAGTGCCCGGCGGCTCTTTTATCGTCTTTTTAGCACCTGGCGGCCCTATTTCTATTCTTTATGCGCCCTCCTGCTTTTACATTTTTATTATTATTAGTCAGCAATCGCCACTTTTTATTTCTTACATATGATTTGCGGCCCATCACGAAAATACGTTAATTAAAACGGCTCCTTCACAGAAATACGATTGAGTACAATAACTCCATCATAAAAATAGGTTCGATTGAAAGCGGCCCCTTCAAGAAAACCGTCTATGAAATCGGATCTTTCCCACAAATGCCTTTTTCAAATATTCTATTCTTTCAGATCGAAATACTGTTACTGCCTTTTTCATTGTCTTTGCATTTGCAGGAGCCGAGTAGGGGGCCTCTCTAGTATGTTTTGTTTTTGCTGACTCAATGAGAAAGCCCGATCGGCCGGGCAGAACTACCTGGGCATTTCACTTAGGAGTTGGGGGAAGAAAATACAGTTGGGAAAATCAAAATTTTCTTAACTTATCTAAAAATTTGCGATTCCATCTGTCAATCCTCAAATATCGGTAGCTACGTTTGATAAATAAGTAGTTGCGAATTATCAAACAATCATTATTCCAGAGTTCGTCGCCAGCTGTATATAGTTATTGCTCTTTATGTTTTTAAGTTTTGCGCACTAGCAAGTTTTATTTTTTTAATTTCCCCCTAAACAATTTCCTCTTTTTAATCGGCTTTCTTAGTACATATTATTCTTAATGTATTACAGTTATTTACTAACCATACATAATTATGGATGATACAGAAAGTATGCCATAGCAAAACGACGTTTTGCGATTCGAAAATTTTGCGGAATTTGCTTGTTTGTTATGGCAAGCCTAGATAAGGGATATCTTCTAAGGGGGTGCCTTGGTTGGATGACTTTTTAAAGAGTTCTAACGTGTATTGACGTTACATTTGATGAAACCGGCAAAAACTCCAGACCAACAGTCGCACGGCCGCACTTCAACACTTCCGCCGTCTACTATGTTCAGTGGCTTTATCCACTCAAATCGATCTAAAAAAATGTGCGATTTGTGACGTTTTGCGAATAAAGCAATTGAAAGACAGTATACATTTGCCAAAAAAGGAGCATAATAATGATCTTTTGCTTTAGCAGTGTAGCGCTAGGGTTATTGGCGCCCGGTGCGGCCCTTCAGTTTGCCGCCCCATTCTTTCTAAGTTTCAGCATTCTGCCCCCATTTCGGTCCTTTAGTTTTGCACCATATTATTTTTAAGTGTCCTGCCGGCCAGCACTTTTTTTTTTTAAATCTTGCCATTCGGGTGCCACCCCCCCTCTTATTACGCCACAGTTTTAATTATATAAAATTAGAGTAACTGCAGAATTTAGTAAATCAGATTATTGACAAGATTTGGTATTCTAAATATTCATATTATATATTTTCTGTTTTCTTTTAAATTCTCAACATTTTGATGAATGAAGAAAAAATATTAAAAGCAAAAGATAAATAGTTCTGGGAAAGGATGTCTTAAGAAAGCAAACTGTGTCATTAGTTAACAGCTAGGTTATTCATAAAATAAACTGTCATCAATTTAAGCTTATTTTCAGTTTTTAAAAACTAAAAAAAAAAAAAAAACTAAAAAAAAAAAAAAAAAAAAAAAATAATTCTGGAAGGTTTTTTAATATATAATTTTTTTGAGTACTTCTGGCAAAAGGATGTTAATTATTTTAAGCTGATTAAAAACATTTGATAGTTAAAGTAAAATATTAATGTTTTTTTCATTTTCAAAAGATTAAAGCAAGGTTTAAGAAAGAAAATTTTTAGAGACCTTTTTAAGTATGTTACAAAAAATTAAAAATAAAGCTTTATGAAAAATTATTAAAATATGTTAAACTGTATTCCATACCTTTGGACAATTTTGTGAATTAAAAAAATATTTATTTTATACCTGCTAAAAAACTTACATGTAGTAATTATTTTTATTTATTTAAAAGAATAGAGTGCTTTTTAAAATCTTATATTCACTTCTCATGAATGAGCAAACATTAAATTAGAAGTGAAAGAGGAAGAACAAATATATTCCAGTGATTTGATATGGTGTTGTACATTCCAACCATTGGATGTAATACAAAATTTGCATAACTATGTCATTTATTCTAGCAATCTTCTGTGTTCTGAATTCAATTTTCCCAATTTCTATAGTTATCAATTGATGGATGAGTTGAATTGTTTGATGCAATTCCTGGTAATCATTCAATAATTATTGCAAACAAAAGAATTTAAATAAAATTCCGATTTATATTATTAAATTCTATACATCCTGCACTGCAGAAATTTTATTATTTTTATTACATACTAAACACATCTATTCTAATCCACTTACACTGACAGTCCTTTTCTGTTTAAAATTTTGTACCAATACAGGTGAAATATCATATATGAATGTGATCCAGTAGTGATAGTGTGATAAAATTCAGGAACAAAAATTAACAGTCCCTCTGCCTTCCCCTACTGCCTAACAAATCATGTCTGGCGAAAAATTTCTGAAACCTTCTTCAATAAATGTACTATTCTTGTAAATAATAAACATCTATATCACGTAATTTTGTGAAAAAAAATTAAGCAGAAAATTCAAAATTACTTAGATTAAAACTTCTTTTTTTAAAAAATCAAAAACTTCTAGTTATTTACATATTTAATTCACATTTATGTCATGTTTAGAGCAAAATATTATCAACAAATCATTTTTCCTATTTCGATTACACTCATTTCTACAGGATATTTTCTCCAAAAGAAGGGGGGGGGGAAACTAAAGACAAACTGAAAAAAATCTAACTATGCATTGTAAGTCAGAACACATATTACAACTCTACATGTTAAATTTTCGGGGATCAGATAGTTTCAAACCAGTTTCTAGATATATTATCTACCTGTACATTCTCGTGGAACCCCAAGGTGCCCTTTTTGAGAACAGGGTGCCCTTTTTGAAATTTCCCCCGGGCGGCCCTTTCTTCTAGAGTCAACACAGTGAAATCTTCAATTTTATGCTCCAAAATCATGTTAATTCTGATCCCAAATCTTAGTTTTCCTCGCAGAAGCTAAATTTTTTGTGCTCCCAGGGTGCTCCCAAATGGAATTTTTCTGCTCCCAAATAGAATTTTTCTGCTCCCAAATGGAATTTTTCTGCTCCCGAGGTGCTCCCAAATGAAATTTTTTCTGCTCCCGGGGTGCTCCCAAATCGAATGTTGGAGTTAACATCCCTGAATGCGTCATATACAAATTTAAAAAATGTTGCTCTTTGAAAATAACAGACAGGAATTTTTTCTAAACTTAGTCTCTTCCCCTACCTTATTTTGAACATTTTTTCTATTCACATTAACCACTTATCTCTGATAGATGAAGAAATAAAGCCCGTTATCACCTTTTTGGGACAACCCTGTATATTATAAAGAGGATAGCTCAGAGGTGGTTCCATATTAATTTGATCATGTTCTGATGATATTCTGAAAACTGGGGAAAAAAAAAAAAAAAAAAAAAAAAAATTAAACTACTGTCCAAAGGGTTGTCAGTTGTGGCGATATGACAAAAGTTGCCAAGGTTAGCCACTATTGTTGATTTATCATGAAGTTTCGTGCCAAAAAATGAGTTTCCCAAGTTGAACCCAGCTTCTCTATATCTTCTATATTTGGCTTAGGTGAACTCTACTGTTTTACTATGGGAATAATTTTTTGCTATGGAGAAATAATTTGGTCCCACATTTGGACCCTATAATTTGGATATTTGCTACATGGAAACTTGAAATGTTTCTTGGTGCTGCATCCAGCAATATGCAAAGGATTATGCCACATGGAAAACTTTTAAAATGGAAACCATAATGGGATTATTATCAATTATATGCATGCGTATTTTGCTAAAGAATCACCAAAGAATGAAAAGTTGCCATTGGTTGCAGAAATCCAAGATATTCTGTAATTTGAAATCAGTTTTCTTTTTAAATCTACTTGTAAAATGTCAATTTTGACAATAGAATCCACAAATTAGACACAGTTTCCTTGATGCTTAAAATGTTTGTTTTTCTGTGAAGTCGTTTCCCACATTTTAAGGTATGATGTTATATGGCATTAATGTATAGTACAAACATTTTCAGAAATTCAAAAATCACTCGAATTTGAAAAATGGGTTTTATAAAATTGTATGATATGTAAGGTTTTCCCCCCCCCCCCTCCAAATGAATCACTGCTCATTATCATTAGACTGGGTGTCCTTTTGGCGATTACCATTCATCAGCTGTAAATTTTCTAGATAATAGTTCACTTTGGAAGCACAGAAACCTTTGAATACAAAATTAGCTAATCTTTGTGATCATGAGTAAGATTCAAAGAGAAACAACTCAACAAAAACCTCTCAGCAGAACAATTTCTCCTTTTATGTGCAATCACTGCCACAGGGAAATACTATCTACACTCACATTTAAATGATTTCTTTGCTTTTGGGATGAATAATCATTTAGATTAAAATAAAGAACTTCATTTATCATGCATATGTTACAGTTAAACCCGAAATTAGTCAAAACCCGAATTAACTAGGCAAAATGCGTTCTGACTGACAGCGTTCGGGAAAACCCGTTTTCCCAAGTGAATTCTGGAATGTTAATGCTTCATGCACTAAAAATTGGATCTTGCTCCCCCCTCGAAAATATGATAACGCTGGCCGTTTGCGAGACCAAAAAAAAAAAAAACATTGGGTCCGGCCATCGCTCTAGGCCCCCCCCCCCCCCTGGAAAATATGCTAATGCTGGCACTTTGCGAGACCGAAAAAAAACATCAGCGGCTCTGGCCATCGCTTTAGAGGTCCCCTGGAAAATATGCTAAGGCTGGCCCTTTGTGAAACCCAAAATAAACATCAGTGGGTCCGGCCTCCACTGTAGGGGCCCCTCGAAAATGTTCTACCGCTACCCGAATAAAACGGGTTTTCCCTAATTAATTCAGGTTTACCTGAGCGCTGTCAGTCAGAACTCGTTTTGCCTAGTTAATTCGAGTTTTGCCTAACGCTCTCAGTTAGAATGCGTTTTCCCTAGTTAATTCGGGTTTTCACTGTAACACATACAGGAAATAGTCCAGGATGGACATTTTGGATGGTAGAAAAGGTCCAAGCAAGTGAGATAATTGTCATGGTTCTCTCTCTTTTAACTCTGTGAAAGTTGAACTTCCTACAGCTGAAGAAGGGTGTTGTCCATATACATGAAATGCATGTCTTGTGTTATTTTATGTATATTGAGATAAATGTAAAGGTATTTATTTTAATTTGGACTCGAACATAATTTTTTTTTAGTATTTTTATTATTTGTTTAAATCATTAATGAAGAACCAAATGTTCCAAACATCCAGTTATAATTGGTGGAAGCAAACCACGTGGGAAGTAAAATTTGCTTGCTTAGGTTTCTTTTGACATACTTCCTAATTAATTTTTTTGGTGCAAAGCTATTTTCTCCTGATCTCATAGCAATCAGCATGAAAATACTAGGAACTCTTCTGTCTTTCAAATATTTTGTTTTATAGTTTGAAGTTTGTTTCAGTTTCATCTCATGTAAATTCAGGCATTTGTCATGCGTATTTACTTCTGTTACATTAGAAGTTAATCATTTTTCTGTTGTTTTTGCCTATATTAATGTCTAATATATATGCTCATTCTATATTGATACGAAAATTGCATTTTGTAAGTAATTGCATAAAAATTACTTTTGCCGATCTAAGTCAAATTTATACTTTAATTATTTTGCTTTTAAAGTAACTGTATCTGTAGTATGTGCTTTCCCCCCCTTTTTTAGGGATCTTGCAGCTAGAAATTGTTTAGTTGGAGAAAACCATCTTGTGAAAGTTGCTGATTTTGGATTAGCCAGATTAATGAGAGATGATACCTATACTGCCCATGCTGGAGCTAAATTTCCTATTAAATGGACAGCTCCTGAAGGATTAGCCTACAATAAATTTTCTACAAAGTCTGATGTGTGGGGTAATTTGTGTTTATTTTTTTTTTTTTTATTTAATTTATGTATTAACCTTTTACATGCCAATGTTCCTTTTTTGGAACATCATATTTAATATTTTTTTAAAAATAAACTGTCATATCTATAAGTTTGAAAAAAATACTGCTTATTATTGAAAGTGTGATTGATTTTTTGATATATTAAGTATTTTCCAAATGTAAAAATTACAGTACTCAAGAAAAAAAATTCTATCAAATTCACCCCAAAATTCCGCTATTGTATTTCCAATGGATCGATTCAAAGAAATAATAAAAAAATTCAAATTATATCAAGGTATCTTTTCTCAATCTTGCATAAAAGTGCAATGTTCCAAAAAAGGAACATTGGCATGTATTGATATACGAAATCAGGGATGTCTCATGTATGTGTTGCTTGTGTTCCTTTATTAGATTTTGATACATTCAGTGCTTATATCTGCTGAACATAAGTCTGTCAAAGGCATAACCGATATTTTAGTTATTTTTGACGGATGAAGGACTACAGGAGAGGGGGTAACGGGGAAGTTGTCATATCTTTTACCCCTTTGCCAGAAGGAAGGTGAATAGTTAGTGCTGCATTCCTCTGATTTGAGCTCAGATAGCTTCTATTTTCTTCTGTTAGTAATGAATGTGTGCTTCACATGGGTTTGTTTGTTTATTTTAAGTCCTTTTTATGCAGTGGGAACGTATGTCAGGAAGTGATATAAGTCATGTGCTTGATTTTCTTTCTATGCTCTGCAACTTTCGAGGCCATTTCAGTAAGAACTTGTATAGATGTTTGTAGAAACAAAGTAGGTTGCATTTTTTTTTTTTTTTTTTTTTCCCAAAGTGGACCCGGTGGTCACTAAAGGTGGGTAGCCCATAGGTTCCTCGGTATATTCTCGATACGGTGAGGTGGCCGCTCACAGAGGTTTCGCTGTATATGTTGAATAGTATTTTATGTGGTGGTCCTGCAAATATTAATAAATATTTTTCTTAATGATGTTTTTGATAATTTTCAAAAAATTATTTTATCTTAGAGGTATTTTCTGCTAATGATGCCATGCTTTATTAGAACAAGAATGAACTTGTTATTATTATTTGTTGTAATTCAAATTTTTGCTGATTATAAGTATTTATTAGTGGTGTGTCAGATATCTGTTTAAAAAAAAAAAGTCTGCATGAAAAAGTATGTGCATCCGTTTTTCTCAGTGAATCTACCATGGATCTTTTTAATGGCTTTTCAGGATAAAGCAAAGAAATGAAAAATTTAAATTATTCTATTATTATTATTATTTTTTTGTAATTGCTAGATTACCCTGCTTGGTAAGATACCATTTTGCCAGATTGTACCTAATGCCAAGATGGCAGTTTTAAAATCAGTTACAATTAGTTATTCTGTTTTGGAAAAACGAATAATTGCTAATTCTAAACTTCTGTTGTCTAAGCAAACTTAGTATTTGAAAATTGTCAACTTTGTGTAGCACATTTTGAGTTATTTATTTCATATACTTTTTAATTAGACATAAAATGGGTGTAATTCTACTTCATGTTAGTCAATTTCGTGCAATTCTATACACTTGGAATTGTTTTGTTCTAAAGGAATGAATGATTTTATGCCAAATCTGGCAACCATTATGTTTTATTAATATCTTCTAAAATAATTCGATTTTTGAAATTTAACTCAGCTTTTCAGGTTCCTCGAAATTTTCTGTATCTGTGGACATGTTCCTCGAAATTCAAATCCCCACGGTTTAAAGAAGATAGCCCAACAAGCTCTTGACAGCGCCCGTTACTTTTTTTTAGAATAGAGAGAAACATAGATTTTTATTGTTTAAAACTTAATAGTTATTGCTCTTTGTTTTAAAGCAAATCGTCTTCTTTAGCACAAAAATCCCTCATTTATAGTAGTATACAATTTAAAGTTATTAGCTTGTATTTACTAGTGTCATAACTTGGTAAGCTTTTTGAATATTTTTACATGTTGCTTTCATTCCTCCCCTCTCCCACACTGAAGGGCTCTATCTCTTAATATAGGAAGTGTAATTTTCCTGTAGGGAGCTAAAATCTTTCTAGGGTGAGTTTAGCCCTCTCCTAATTATGCCAATGGTATTTACACATAATTATTCATGATTTTTTTTGTTCCAGTCAAGGACATATTCAAGTGGAGGGTCCTGGTGGTCTGCACCCCCTCTGAAATTTCAATATTTGTTGACAAAAATAATAATGATGAAGATTTTTTTGTGAAAAATTCTGCCTTTTTCACTTTTTGGATCTCCTTCGAAATTAATTTCTGAATATGTCTCTGGTTACTCTACAAGAACATCAGTGTTTCAATACAGAATTCTTTCGAAAAATTTCTTAACTGCTAGAGTTTTATTGTTTATTACAGTATCTCATATAGCTTGTGAAGAGACATCCTAAAAATTTTCAAGTGCTTGACATAGTCGTATTTATGCTCAAAAAGCACATAATTTTTTTTAATTCTTTTCTTAATAAGATATTAATATGGGCTGTAGATTTGATAGCCTACTTGGTTTGATAAATAATTTAATGCACATAAAACTGTGATTTGATTTTTTTAAATGTGATTTTAACTGCTAAAATATTTTTTTTTAACCCATGCATTACACAGAATCTGGAAGTTATCACTGTGCCAGAACATTTCACACTGTGCATGAAATTATGACTTAAAGATGATGTATTCTTCAAAATAATTTCCAAACAAAATAATCCATGACCTTGGATATAACTTTTTAATTATCCAGTGCACTTCTGATATTTATTACCTTTGTTTTTTGTGGAATGATTAACTTTTACAGTTTTAATATACTTTGCATACAGTCAAAGTTATGAAAATTTCATAATTTTTATCATAATTTTTATTTATTTTGTTTTGTGGATAAGAAAATTGATTGTTCAATAGTAGCTAAGGCTTAAAAATTATTAGGTTTTCTTCTTTCATTCTTGTTTTCCTGGATTATGGGGACTTAGGCACTTCTCCATTAGAGCATTTTGTACCAAATCCAGATTAGATTGATAGCGGCAGTTTCTGCCAAGGGTGTTAATTTCTACTGCTGATTCCAGAACAGTTCTTTTCCACCTCATTCAGGAGCCGGACTCCCGAATAGTTCATTTCTATCTCATTCAGGAGCTGATAGATGGCAGCACTACCGATCGCAAGCGGGGGGGGAGGGGGGGCTTCTTAATTTTGAAGCAAATACCAAGCAGAAGATCCCAAGGCTTAGTTTTGCCACCCCCAGAGGTATCGTTTTGTATGGGAACTTGGAGGACATTTTGACCACAGCGTATTTGAATTTAACAAACATTTTATTTATTCCATATTGTGCATTCCATTTTGCTGCTTCTTAATATTTTTATCTTCTCTCTCATATTTAGCAGAAAATTGTAATTTTTTAAAAAAAGTATTCTCTATAATCTCATTTGGAAATCATTACTTCCATGTTACTGAAATTTGTGTTAAAAATATTGAAATCTTTGAAAGTATTATTATTATTAAACAAATTTTTAATCAAATCTGTATTTTTATTTATTTATTTTATTTTTTTTTTTTCTGGACAAGATTTTGCAACACAATTGGAAACATTACAGTCTTTATATCTGATTGTCTCTTTCCTCTATTTAGCATTTGGTATTCTGTTGTGGGAAATAGCTACTTACGGAATGTCTCCTTATCCTGGTGTAGATTTGACAGATGTGTATCATATGTTGGAGTCAGGATATCGCATGGAATGTCCTCCTGGTTGTCCTCCAAGAGTATATGAATTGATGCGCCAATGTATGCTTACAATTTTTTTTTTTTTTCATTTATACCTTTATTTGATTTATTTTGCTTAACTTTAAATAAATCAGTATGATTAGGCTCATTAATATTTTAATTGTTATTTAAAAAGTTTTTTCCTATGAATTATGTTTTTCCTGTTAATATTACATTTATACAATAGAATTGAGACGTTTTATGTATTTTAGTAGCTTAAGGACTAAGATTTTATAGTGCAGAGTTTGGGTGTGATTTCCATCAGTCAGTTTATTTGGAATGAATAAAATGCTTTAAATCACTTTTAAAAATTTACCAATGATCAAAATTTTAAATTTATTCAATATTTTTTTCCTGTAGAGAATAACTAATTGCAGAAAGCATTCAAATGCAGAAAGAATGATAACGTCATTTTTAATGCATTATGAAATAACAGATATACATATATACACATACAGGGTGTCCCAAAAAGGTGGTAACCGACTTTAATTCTGTATCTATTAGAGATAAGTAGGTAATGTAAATTGTAAAAATGTTCAAAATAAGGTCGGAAATAAGATTCCGTTAAGAAAGAATTCCTTTTGGTCATTTCCAAAAATTACACTTTTTAATTTTGTATACCACTTCCGTACAAAAAAATTCCTCTTAGTAAAATCTCCCCACACACTAATGAGGGGATGCACAAATTCGAAAATTATATCCTAAAAACTGTCAGAGGTATGAAGATAAAATATATGCTGACTTAAACCACTTTTCAATGGCTCTCGAAGAAAAAAAATAAAATGAAGGGAACATCCTATGACCGCATTTCAGGGGTCCTACAGAAATTATGAAATTTTTTTTTTTTTTCCCACCCTAGCAATAAACATTTGCATTAAAATTCATGTAAAACCCTGATCATCTTTGTTTAAAGATATGTCTGAGACGTTTTATGATGAAATGCTGAAATTTTGTACATCACATGTTTAGTGCATGGGAGCACATTTACTAATTAGGAATTTTTCATACAGGGGTTTGTAAACAGAAACTTTATACAGAAAAAGTGTAACTTTTTGAAAATATTCCTCTCGTTTATTTTTTACAATTTACATGGCTCACTTATCTCTGAAGGATAAAGCATTAAAGCCAGTTAGCACCTTTCTTTGACACACTGTAATATAAATAATAGGGAATGCAATCCCGCACTGTTTTTCGTCCTGCGGGATTTCGGGATTGAGATTCATTGATCCCGCGGGATTGACATTTCATTTAGTTAGGACTTCATTTCAACAGAGAAAAGTAGAAAAAAAAAGTAAGATTTTAAGCACTATGACGTTTAACTTTAATAACAATAATTATTCTTATAAGATAATTAATACAATAACTTAGAAATATGAAAATTATAATCATGATATTCAGAATTATATACTAAGTTATGTCTGATGTTAGTTGCTAAAAATGAGGAATATACATTTTATAGATATGTTAACATACTTACGTTATTTTCTTAGTTGCTGAAAAAAAGAACGTACAAAATTGAACAAATCCAATGGATCATTTCCTAGTCTAGATTTAATTTTAGTAAAATAATTAAAAGTGCGAATTAAAATATTAAAAATCGAATTAAAAGTGCGAATTAAAATATTAAAATATCCCGCGGGACTAGTCCCGCAAATATTTGTGACGGATCCCATTCCCGCGGGATCGGGATTGCATTCCCTAATAAATAAATATATACTGGGTGTTTCAAAAATGACCGGTATATTTGAAAAATCAATAAAAACTAAACGGGCAGCGATAGAAATAAACCATTTGTTGCAATATGCTTGGGACAACAGTAAATTTTCAGGCAGACAAACTTTCGAAATTAGTTACAAGTTTCAACAACAGATGGTGCTGCCGGCGATTTGAAAGATATAGAAGAAAATGCAGTCTGTGAGTTCGCCACTCTGTTAGTCGCCCTTCTGTCGTAAGCGTGTGCTGTTCACAGATTGCAAGTTTGCTGTGAAAAAATGGTTTATTCCTTAGAACAGAAGATTTTTCTTGTTGGAATTGCAAGATGAAGTTTTCCATGGAAGTTTAATGTAACCAAATGACCAAAAAGCGATACAATAAAGGATTAGTTTGAAAAATTTGAACGGACTGGGAACATGAAGAATGAACGTGCTGGAAGGGTAGGGCGACCGCGTATGGCAACCACTGAGGGCAATGCTCAGCTTGTGCAACAGGCGGCCTCCGGTTTCCATTCGCCGTGTTACAGCTGCGGTTCAAATTAAGCCAACGTCTACGTATCGTCTCATGCGCCATAGTTTACACCTCTATCCATACAAAATTCAAACTTGGCTACCCCTCAGAACTGCTTCCATTAATGCAGGAGAGACATTTGCTAACGATATGGTGCAAAGGATTGATGAGGGCGATATCCATGTGAGCAGCATTTGGTTTACTGACGAAGGTCTTTTTTACATGGATGGCTTCGTCAATAAACAGAATTGGCGCATATGGGCCATATTATTGCTGTGCATGGTAGATATGTGGAAAATATCGTAGTTTAGATTTTCCAGACTGCAGTGCCATCTGTTGGGGAAAATTGTAACTAATTTTGTGAGTTTTCCTGCCTGAAAATTTACTGTTGTCCCAAACATATTGCAACAAACGGTTTATTTCTATTGCTGGCCGTTTAGTTTTTATTGATTTTTCAAATAAACCGGTCATTTTTTTAAACACCCGGTATATACATACATATATATATTGTGATGTTATAGTTTTATTTAGACTAAATTTAATGTTTTATTATGATATATTTAGTTCATGTTAGTTTAGGTCATATAACTTAATAATGCTATATATTCCTCTTTAGCTTTAATTTTACAATTATATATACAATTTTTGTTCTTTCTAAATAAAACTCCATGTTCTTTTTATTTCATTATCTTTACTAATATTTACATTTTTGGTTTTTTCAGCACGCATGAGATCCTAATTTCTTTTTTGGTTTTAGCATCAGATTTTTACCTTGATGTTATCCTCTTTTGTTTCATTACATATTTTCTTTTAGCAGGATGATGCCTGCAGTATCAAGAATATCAGTCTTTTGCTAATCTACATTACTGAAATCCTGCTGCTTTTTGATATTTTTATTTGCAATCTGCTGAATGTAGCACTAAAGCAACATCCCAGACTACACAAACTTGTCCAGAACACGTCCATATGATATCATGGACAAGTTCAGGACATAACTGACATCCCCAAATTTGTCTATATCTTGTCCATAAAACACCCCAAACTTGTCACTATGGCACAATACGGCGTCCATAATGATATCCTCTGGGCAAAATATAGACATCCATATGGACATGTTATGAACATCCATAACTTATCTATATGGGCATGCTATAGACATCCATGTGGACATGTTATGGACATCCATAATTTGTCAAAATTGACATGTTATAGACAGGGATGAGATTCTTCAGCTTTTTAGCTGATTTCAGCTTTTTGTGAATAAAGAGGAAATCACTTTTTTGTCTTTTTTCTCTTAAAATTCTGTTTTTTCTGTGAATTCCTGATTGTAGTTATTAGTTAGCTGTGTGATATTTTTATCTTCTAGCATGTTCCAATGTTTTTCTTCTCTTAAAACTTCTTTCACATTAATTAGATATAAATATCACATATACAAATTTTTGCTCTCATATGATTTCAGCTTTTTTGTTCTTCTGCCAATCTCATCCCTGTATAGACATCCAGAATATGTCCATAAAAAGACATTCTGTGGATATTTATCTCATATCCACAGTTTATTTTTATGCTATGGATAAGTTACTACCATAAAGGAACAGAAGTATCTGTTTCATCAGTAATTTCTGAAATGGAGCTATTTCAAGAACTGCTTGTAGGATCACACATATTTGAATCTTCAAAAATATTTTCATCGACACTATTTTCAAATTCATTATGAAAAAATTATATCGTGTGCATTAATAGGCTTTGATTCAATATCATTCACATTATATTCAGCTTCAATAAGGAATAATTCATCATTAACTTCTTGTTCAGCATTTCGCCATTCCTGACGAGTCAACTTTTTTAAAAATTAGAATACATATTAAGTCAAAAAATTGTACATTACCTCGTATTGTAAAGAACAGTGATAGCTAACAAGCTAATTAGCTAACAAACAAACTTAAAATATGTGGGTACTATCATGTTTCACGATCACCACCGAACAACCATAATCACAACCACAAATTAAAAACAATGTGCATACAAAAATGTTACTGCGCATGATCAAACAAATAAAGCCAATCCGAGTTTGTCGCCGATCGATTTTTCCATTTATGTCATAAAATAGACATGATTGGGGTGTTTAGATGTCTAATTCATGTCATATTATAGACATAATATGGATTTTCCTGTTTTTGTCATAATAAGACTTAATTGGGGTGTTACATGCCCCAATCATGTCTTATTCTAGGCATATTATGGATTTTCCCAAAGATGTCGTTAAAATGATGTCCAGGAGATATCTTGTCATAGACATGGACATGTTTTGGGCAAGTTTGTCCAGCTATGGACATAAATTGGGCAAGTATGCTGTCTGGGATACAGTGATTATAATGATAACCTTATTACTTCATACTTATTTCGGGCTTTGTCTGCTGGGTCTTAGTTTGATGATTTATTTGTGGTATTTCAAATAGTATTTTTGCTGTTTAACATATCTTTGACACATCTGATTTACTGTCTCTAAAAGTTCAAATCCTTAAGTATTGCCATTAAATTTTTGATTGGTAAAAGATAATATTAACTTGAAGTTTTTACATAGCGTAATTGTAAACACAGAGCTTTGAGAATTGTTAATTCAACTGTTGTAACTCGTATTTAACTGTTTTTCCAATTTAACATTTGTATGTTGTTTTTCAGGCTGGCATTGGGAGCCATCTGAACGACCTACATTTAAAGATATACACTTAACACTCGAAACAATGTTTCAGAATTCTAGCATAACAGAAGGTAATTTAAAATTATTTTGAGTTCTAATTGAGTTAATTATTTTTTATTATAATTTTTAAAACTTAACAATTAAAGTTGGGGCATGTTAAATTTAAGTCTATTTGATAAAAGTCAATTACAAGTTTTTGTTTCTTTGTCTTCAAATAAATTGACAAAATTATTGATTAAACAAAAAATTGAACAAATTATTATAAAAATAATAATTATATTTGAACAATATAATTATTATTTTTGAGGGGGGGGGGTTGATTATATATCATTGGAGGTATTTGATTATATATCATTGGCTCCTGTGCATGAAAGATGCATAAGATTAGAGTATGAAATAAGCACAAAAATAGAATTACAAAAAATTACAAAATAGAAAATAACCTCATTACATTTACAAAAGCTGCAAATAAACTGGAAAATGCAATAATATACTACTACCTTAAGCTGAAAAATAAGCATAAAAGAAATTTAGTACTTGGATGCTAACTGCATCAACTATCTAGCCTGCCAATATCAACCAAAAAGGGTTTCTTCCTTCAACAAAAAATATTTAAATAAATGATCTCTGTCCATTTCAAAATTCTGGTTACACAAAATGCACAAGGGACTATCACAGGGGTGCAAATAAGGGGTTGCACGGTGCAACCAAAAAATTGGTGGGTGTGACTAAAAATTACATTTGTTTCTGCGATTTTGAAAGGTGAGAAAAGTTTGGTGCCACTAAATTTTTGGGTCATGCTTGCAACCCTGGACTATCATATATACCAATGCAGTGGGAATGTTTAGTTTTGTTCTGTTGAAGCTGTTAGATTAAAAAAAGAAAAAAGTTTTGCTACACACACGTGTGTGTGTGTGTGTTATTTTTTTTCTCCCCTCAATAAATTTATTGTTACTGTTTATTCATGCACTATTTCGGCTGGAAATTTTCTCTTAACAAATAAAATTGCATTGAATCAAATGCATTTGGCTATAAGGTGTGTTAAAATGTTTTTACATTTCAACTAAATGTAAACTAATGTAAACTTAGTTTTTGTTTTTTTAAAAAGGTGCAGAAATGATTAGTTTTGAGTTATATGATAGTTTTGAGTTTTATTTATTATTTTATTTCTAGAAAAGTACTTTTCTTGTGTGTTTGTGTTTTTAACTGCCATGCCCACAAAGGCATACATTTTTTTCAATTTAAAATATTAAAAAAATTATAAATAAGGGTCGAACGAATAAAGTATAATTTTTAAAAAATCGCAATAAAAATGCAGATATTTTTAACACACCAAATGAAAACTTTGCTGCACATGTTCCAAAAGACATAAGTGTTTTTTAGAAAGATTTATAATCATTTTAGCTGTATGTAATATATATATGTATATCTGGCTCTGAATTCATGGCTTTTGAGTCTTGTGTCTTCAGAGGTTCCATTGGGGAGATTCTTTATTATAGTGGACAAAAACTAAATTAAGTTTCACACCATTGCCACTTAAGCACGCATATGAGGCAATCAGACTCCCTGAAGTTAAAGAATCTATTCATTAAAAGGTGAAAGGTTATCCCTTGTGACCACAGGCAAATCAGGTTTATCACCAAAACATTTTAGCTATTTGTTAGGCACTGAATCACAAACTTAGTTTATGTAATTAGAAAGGTTTGAAATTTTGATATCACCTCCTGTTATATTATACCTTTTGAAGGTGGCTTTGTTTCTACACATTGATTGCTATTATAATCTTTAGGTTTTTGCATTGTTGATATTTGATGACAAGAAATTTTTAATTAAACTTACATTTCAATTATATAGTGTTATATATTTTGAATTATTTTTTCATGCTTTTTTACAGAGGTTGAAAAACAGCTAGAACAACAAACTCCTCCATCCTCAACTTTTAAGAAACATGGTGGTAGCAATAGCAATATTCAAGCATTGTCTGCAGAGGAAGGAGATCAGGGTAAAGCATTTATATGAATTTAAATATTTAGTAGTTTTTAACCCTCCTATTTTATGTAGTTAATATAATAACAGTTTATTATTATCATATTATAAATCATTAATAGTACACAGCCTTCCCTTTTTTTTTCTTCATATGATTAATACTGATGATGCTCATTTTTATGAACTTGTAGGGACCACACAAATAGTTCATGAAATAGTCTATGGGAGTGTATTCTACTTGCTGATTTGCAAAATTGCAAGTGTTTGTAAAAAAAGATTGCCAACTTTATGAAACTTTTATTCAAATCTGAAACAAAATATCAAAATCTTCTGTATTGCAGCTTTTGATTTTAAAATTAAGTTATTTAAATGTGTATTTATCTTTTTGTAGGAAATCGTGCAAGCAATCAGCCAAAACAGCAGGCGATCCCCATTGCCAAATCTACTATTGTGCAGCTTAGAAGGAGTGGTCCCCGCAGCAAGACAGCGCCTGTTCCTCCCAAAAGGACTAGCTCCTTTCGAGATAGCACATACCAAGATAAAGGAGAAGAAGGTTCAGAAGGCTCCAAAGAAGCTGTTAATGGATTAGAACGTGTGTTCGAAAATATCAATCGAGAACTGCATGATATGAACAGCAGTGCAGGTGAAACAGAAAGCGATGTTCAAGAAAGAACTCCAGACACTGAAGATTCTGAAAGCCATACTGCAATTTCTGCTCTGAGTGTTCCAAATGCTGTACAGAGTCAGTCTCAACAGAAATTAAAGAAGACTAGAACCTATCCACCTAATATTCAACAGAGAATGAAAGATTCTCAGGCTAGTAGTAAAACTCAGCCGAAAAAAGTTCAGATTGCTGCTTTAGAAGTTCAGAATGTAAAGAGAGCTATTAATCGTTATGGTACCCTTCCAAAAGGAGCTAGAATTGGTGCATACTTAGAATCTCTTCGGCAGCATGGTCTTCATGCCGGTACTCAACCCGAAGCTGTTTTAGAATCTGAATTAGATGTTTTGAAAGAAGTGAACAATGATATGATGTATTCTCACACAATGGAAATAAATAATCGTCAGATTAATTGTGCTACTTTAACAGCTTCTAATATGAATAGTATTCCTATTAACAATTTAAAACAAGGGTCGGACATGTCTAGATATTACTCGCATGGTGTTTTACAAAGACAGAAGTCTGACCTGACTCATACAAAGTCAAGCGAAGTTTTTGAAACTGGCTCAATACCCGAAACGCACCATTTAGCTGCCAAACCAGTTCCTTCACCACGCCTGCCAAGAAACAAGAAAAATGATAGGTATGGTTTGAAATCAGTCAAGTCTGAAGAAAGTTCTAAAAGTTCAAAAGATGTGAGAGATGCGGCTGGAGAAAGTGCAGCTCTTTTCGGTGTAAACTTGAAGCACAGAGATTCTGTTGAGGATGAGAGACTTCTGTCTAATCAGTCTCCCCCGCCATTTGGTTGTGGACTCGTTAGACGTACTTTGAAAAAGCGGCCAAAAGATCGTCCCCCTAGTCCTCCAAAAAATACTCTTGTTAAAAGTGGTTCGATGGATGAACAATTGGGTAGAAACAATGAAAAGTCACCTATGTCTAACTCTGCTTCAGATCATATCCAAAGTCCTTCAGCATCCTCTCTTGGTTCTAATGCTAATAGTCCACACCAGTTTAAAGAGTCAAGGCAAAACCATGATTTCAGTTCTGATGCTTTAGCTTCGTCTGAATCGAAAGAGAATCAAAATGAAAGTATGATTAATACTACAGATTTCAGACAAAATCTAAAACCTGTTTCCAATTCTAGATACAAAACTACAGCTCCTGTTCCTCCTGCTGCTCCCCCTGCTAATCCAGCAGCCCAACTAGTGTCAGAACTTTTTGAAAGTTTGAAGATGAAAGCTCGTAAGCGTGCTGTTGAAGTTGGTTCATCCCCTGCTCAAACAGATGTTTCAAATAAAAGCAAATCTGAAAATGTCAAAATATCTCCTTTAGACCAGTCTCCAAAAATAGAAGTAAAAGACAAAGTTTCTAATGAAAATGCTTCATGTGATAATAAACTGGACTCTGTCAGCATCACCTATAATCATGTTACTGAGAATTGCAATGAAATAGAGAAAAAACGCAACATATATTCCAAACCTGTGTTGGATCGGATGTGTGCATCTTTGGAGGAAGATAAACTTAAAGATCCAGGGCAGCGAACCAGTGTTCTGTCAGATGGAGAAATCCGTCATGAAAGTGATGTGTCCAATATTGACAAACTAAATGTTGTGGAAACTGAGGATGAGAACAAGAGACATAGCTCTGGTAGCATAAGCAGCTTAAAGAAGCTGTGGGAGAAAGAGACAGGGGGCCACAGTTTTGAGAAACCTGCTGATGGTATCAAGAAGCCTTGCCCAAAAATCATGACTCAGCAACTTGAGTCTAGGATGAAGAGGAGCTTTGAAATGCCTGATAGTAATAATGATCAAAAAATAAGCAGTACCATGTCTGATTCTGGTGAAACAGAAAAGGCTGGTCGAATATCCTGGAAAAGTTCTCCCCCTTTGCAGACCAAATCAAACCAACCAAAAGAATCTTCATTTATCAGTGACAGTAAAAAAGAGGATACTGGCCCCAAATTTGAAACGTCCTCTGATAATGCCAGTGATTCAGTAATACCATTTGGGACCCTTTCCAAACCACAGGTGCCCCAAAAACCTCCTGTCAAAAGTTGTCGTCCTACAGTACCCGTTGTGACACCTGCTGCTAAACCTTCAAAACCTGTTCTTAAACCACAATTGTTTCCTCGTAGTAGGCTCAAAGGTCTTGACAGTCCAACATCTCAGTCATCTTTGGAAAAAACGGCAGAGAAGAATGACAATGAAAGTGATTCACCACCTGATCTTTCCAATACCAAAGCATCAATTATAGAAATTTCAAGTGCACTCGAAAACAATATAGTTGGACTTCGAAATGCCCCGAGCATTAGTAGCATGAGCATAATTCAGCTTACAGACAAAGTGCAACTTTTTCGCTCATCCTGTGCTGGCTATGCAGAATATATTCCACCACATGGCCGGTTTCGTTTTCGAGAACTTTTGTCTCGCCTTGAAAGTCAAGGAGAGCAATTACGGACTTGCAATAGTAATAATAGTAGTGACAGTGCAAAACTCCTATCTGAATTACAAAATACTGTACGAGACCTTGTGAATCTTGTACAACGATAGACTCACTTTGTACAGTGCTGCCTTTTCAGTTTTTTGCACCTCTTAGGCACATCATATGTACAGAAGTAATTTGTTTTATTTTTGCTGTACAATTGTTAATATTTGTGACATGTTAATTATTTGTTGGACTAAGAAATTTTTTTATTTCAGCCACTGTTCTGTTTAAATTAATTTTTATTTGTTTTTATGGACGCAAGTTCTTAATTTAACATGATCATATTGTAAACATCACAAATGCATATCTAGTTAGCATCCTTTTCATTGTTCATACTGCAACTTAGTCATCATTTAAATGAAATATTCATTCATTTTTGGTTATCATAACTTAAAAAGTTGAAAAAGTTTACTCTGTTTTTCATGATAGCAAAGTGCAAAATTTTTGGTTATAATTAAAAAAGAAATTTCTTACTGAATGAAAATTTAGACTTTTTAAAAAATGACTATTCTCTGTTTGTATTAAAAATAAATTTTTGCTGTAATAAGAATTCACTTCTTGTCTATATTATGTGCCTATTGTGCGAATGTATGTAGAACTATGTGTAATTCAGTAACTTATGCAAAAGCTTTTATACCTCATTCTTAATTTTAAAGTCTGTTTTTTTTTTTTTTTTTTTTTTTTTTTTCTTCCAACCTTTCTAGCCATGTAAAGTTTTACTAAAGAGCATTTCAATATCAAATATAGGATTTCTAATGCTGTGAAACTTTTGTTACTCAAAAATATTGAAACAAATCCTGTCAGTATTTTGTATATTAATTTATAACAAATATTGCTGGATAAATTTATTAAAGTTTGTTATTGAAGTTGGAGGAGGAAAATATCACCCCTTGACATTACTATGTAGATTTTGCTTCCTGTGCATGACTCTTTTCTATTTATTTGTTGCTTTTTTATGTAGATAGATTGCCAATACAATCTCTTTTAAAGTCATAAAGTTGCAATTAATTTCTAAAGAAAAGTTTAAAATTTCAAAATTGTCTACTTTTAAACTCTCTTGTTTTACAAACTTAAACTTTGAGCTATTTAAAATATCACTGTAGTTCCTAATGCCACTAAAATGCAAATCATCTAACCAAATTTGATGAAAAATGTGCAAGGATATCATATTTTTTCTCATTTTGTCACTTTTTATCTATGCATAAATGAAGTACGAAAAGTATTGGTAATAATTTTGTGTTTACCAATGAACAATGTATCGAAATTCCTTCCAGAAAAATCAAATGTTCACTTCGAGATTTACAATGCTAAATGTATGTTTCTGCCTTTTTAATTTAATAAATAATCCAATGTCAGTTCTTGTTGCATTTGGCACTGTAACTTATTTATGACTAATGAAATGCAGCATTTGCTTCAAGGATTATTTGTCGTCATTATATATTTCTTCAGAAAGCTTGTGAAAATTATTTTCTCCCCAAACTAGTATCAAGAAATAGTTGGCTCTTATTTCAGATAATATGTATGATTTAATAATATAAACTATTTAATCAGTGCAAAAAATTTAAACTGTCTTAATATACTGTCAGTTTACTGCACTGTGGCTAGAAATTGAAATCTAATTTAAAATTAAATTTTACTAAACAATCAAAACTTATTATTTTACTGAGTACATAATGTATGTCAGTATGTTTTTTACTTTATTTTTAAAATCAAATGTCTTGTCTAATGAGTTAACTGTTTAAATTAGTTACTTTTAACTTATAGTTAAACATTACTACTTTTACAAGAAAATCCCCAATGTACATGTATGTTCTTAGAAACTGTTTGTTAATAATGTTTTTTCCTTCCTCCAAGTCATGCATTTAGCTTTTGTTGAAATTGTTATGTTTTTGTATTTTTAAAAATGAATTGCGACTGGCTAACTCTTTGAGAAAGTTACATAATTTTTTCATTTGTTAAATTTTCAACAAACAGCGCCAAATACAAAGTATTGTTGTATTAAAGTTAGTTAAAAATGTGTTAGCATGTTACATCTTAAAAAAATAATTAAGTAAATAAAATAGGTATTATTATTATATTAATATAAAGTTAGCAAAAGTAATATCACTAAACACAGATTTCTCACATTTTTATTACATTATACACTTTAATTTGGAAGTCATAAGGCTATTAAATTTCATCTACATGTTCTGTGTAAAGGAGAATGTGCAGTCATTAATTTTAAAAATACTTATTTGGGTCTAAATGAGGCTTAAGTTATTGATCTCCAAAATTCTTTTATCTTAAAAAAAATGCTTTATAAGGACATTTTATTATAGACTTTGTCACTTGTGACTTTCATTAGAATTTATAAGGGATGGGAACCAGTAGAGGTTTTAGAGAGAATTTGAACATGTTGCACCATAAATATTGGCCTTTTCTGATGTTTAGAATTCTGGAAATATCACTTTATGTTTCAGTAAAAGAGCACAGACTTTAAAGATATTTTATACAACATAAAAGAATAGCACAAAATCATTGTAATCTTCAGAAATTGTTCTGGAATGTCAACTAAATAAAACTTTCTGCTGCCTAGTATTTTGTAGAGTATGGCTTGCCTTCATTATTTCAGTAGTATTCTTGCCGTCACTTGATTAACCTGAGGTTTTTCAAGGAGCTTAATTGAATCAGCATACCTTAGGTAATTTGGGGTGTTTCTAAATTTTATCAGTTAAGATTTACAGCTGTCTTGTGCTTGGTTTTATTTGTTTGAAATATGATGCAGAAGTAATGTGATGCGTTTTAATAAGTGACCCTTCAGTATCCTTTAGCAAGTATATTAACTTTGAACTTTATTTTTTACTATTTATTTCACATTAAAATAAATACCATCCTCATTACTATTAAAGTATACTCTAATAATAATAAAACATTACATAAAGGTATAGGTTTTAAGTTTTCTTACATGTTTATTTCATTTGTACACTATTTCTTACTTCAGTTTAATTAAAATTTTGCATAGTTTAGATTAATATATATCTGTATGTATGCAAATGATATTAGTCTTATTTTTTTATGCCTACCATGTCATGATACTGGATGGTATTGGTTAATTATTGTTATATGTGCATTTCTCCTTTTAATTATATAACTGAATTTCTTGATTTTAGTTTTTTATTTGTTTATCATTATTGGTCTGAAATTTTGTGTCTAGATCATTGCTTCGATTCCTTAAGTTTGCCTATTTACTTTACATATACATAATAGTTATAACAGAGTTGCCAACTCTCCTGATTTAGACAGGAGACTCCAGATTTTTCATTGATCTCCTGCCAACTTGATTTAGGATAAATTTCTCCTGATTTTTGATTAGTTGCTCATTTTCTCCTGCTTTTTATCATTCATCACATGCATAATGAGATTTTTTGAATTTGAAATCTTTTTAAAAGTTTTGTCGTGGGAAGGAACTCTTCTCAGCATTTTCCGCTTTCCAGTAATCAAACTAGTTCCAGCACCACGCATGTGTGACATCATAAAGTTTGGATTTCACTGACAAATGTATAATAGTGAAAGAAGTGCAGCTTCATGTTCTAAAGCATTGAAATTTCTATCTTTTCCCACCTACTCTTAAAAATGATTATTTTTCGTTTGACATTGTTTTGTTTAATCCTCCAATGCCTTAAGAGTAAAAATTGACCCCAATTTTTAACTTTCCAACTTAACATTTTTCAGGTTGCTAAATTTTTTACAAGCTACTGGCTACCTAATAGAAGACATGACCCAAAATTTTCTTTTTTTTTTTTTTTTTGTGGCCCTCTATATCTGGCAACAAACGTCCCTCCAAAGAGGCCTTTTTCTCTCGCAAAAATGTAGTTTCAGCAGATACAACCCCGATCTTTTAAAATTTAGTTTTTTAATCGAAAATAAGTCTCCTGATTTTTAGAATAAAATCTCCTGATTTTTCACCTTGCCAGGTTGGCAACTCTGTTATAATAAACTAAGTACCATAATCAACAATAAATAAATTGGTGGTCTATAATTATAAAGAATGTGGAATCTCATTTCTTAAATATTAACATGGTACACATTTTGTGATATAATTTCTCATTGTTTTATAAGGAGCAGTAGTACTTTTATTTATAGATTTAATCTAATCCATTTTCTGTATTGAAATCTGACTGATCCAGAAAAACAGTCATTTTTTACGTGTAATTAGAAAATATGGTGTTTGAGCTTTAATGCTGTTATTTCTAAAATTAATTAGAAAAATAAAAGTTCTATGTATATATTTTTGTGTTCTGATTGTAATTCCTTTCATAAAGAAGTGGCACTCTCTTATCTCTGTGATGTTGAACTAGTCATAGAAATGGCGAAGGATTCTGCATATGTGCTGGTTGAAGGCCGTATAACTATAGCTGATATATTTTGCTGAAATTTTGCCTATTCTTGCCAAAATTGACTTAATAGATTTAATATTTTAATACTGGTATAAACATAGGGATGAGAGTCATACTTCTTTAGAAAGTGGTTATTACTTTTCAAAGTTGGTGCTGTATATAATTTGCTTAAAGTTTAAATTATAGGATTTAGAGTTTAATTTTGCACTTTAATTTACCACTAAGTAAATATTTTGTGTTGAAATCTAGTCATTTGTTGAAAATTTTAGAAATTTATCTAGTAAAGAAAATATTTTCATGGTTATATTTAATTAAAAATGGATTTATATTTATGCAGTCCTTACCTTATTAACTCTGATTGGATTAGAATAAATAAGTTACACTTTTCTCTACTGCTAACAATGAAAAATCTTTTTATATTAGTTTGAAATAAAGAAAGGAAATTTTTTATTCAATTGTACTTTGTTACTTTTATAGTTTATTTTGGAAAGCTAATTGTGAGTATTATGTTACTATTTTATGTATTAAAACAAATGCCCACTGTGCAAATATTTAATAATTTCTGGTTCAGAAAAGTAGTGCCGAAAATATTAAAGAACTTTGTAAAAATAATGAAAATTCATATTATAGATATATCTGTTTGTTAATTTACTTAAATTTGTACATGTGACTGTTATCTAATTAAAAAAAAAAAAAAATGGTTTGTGTGCATGTGTGTGAATGTCCATTATAAAACTTTCTCAAAGAGTTAACCATAGACTTATGTAGTATTCCTTTGTATATATATACATAAACAAATATAAATAAATAAATATATATATATATATAGAAGTTAGCATGTGAATATGTATTATATTACTTTGTAAATTGTTTTACAAAATATTCTTTTAACTTTTACAAAACCTTTTTCTAAAATTAATATATGTGTCTGTGGTTCAACCTTGCTTCCTAACACAGTATTTTATTTTTGAGTTTAATAAAAATGTAAAAATACTTTAGTATTATTTATTTGATACTGTAGTCAATTTGAAAGTGTTAAATTTTTTTGTGTTTTTGTATTTGGTTATGCTGTCCCCAACTTTTCTTTCAAACATCGAGATATTTTTTATATATATAATTTTTTTTAATGAGTACCTTTTTCGATTAAAATTTTTAAACCTTTTTCATTTGCAATTTTTAAATATTACAAATAAAAATTTTACGTATCTAAATAAAATTCTAAGAAAATAGTCAATTTCATAAAAACAGTTTTGTTTGCAAAATTTAAGTTCAGCTGTCTATGTAATAATTTTTTACACCAATTAATCTTTATTAAATAAATTTAATGGATTCTACATTATTATTATTTCACTGTACATTTTTATTGCCAGATGAATATGTATGATTGTGTATAAAGCTAGAAATGCATTCAAGTCAGGTGTACTATATATTTGCATCAGGATTTTTATATATTAACACTTCAAATTTGATAATGAAACATTGCTATTAAGTACACATCCATTCTTATAATGTTACTTTGGTACATTTAAATGGATTGTATATTTAAAAAAATTATAGCATGTCACAAAAAGTTGCTATTTCTAGTTAAGTACTTATTATTTTGTGTAAAATGACTATGCATTCTTCCAGATCAGGCATTCATGCACTGGTATCACTGTATAATAATTACTGAGGACAGAAATAAAGAATTATTTTTCCTATTCTAAAGGATACCCTTCTATTTTCAATATGATAAAATATTGTAGGAATGTGTCCTCAGATTTTCTATTGGCAGTGACACCTGTGTATGCATATATCTTTACATCCCAGTTTTAAATTTATTGCATTTTTGTAGAAAAAAATGAAAAAAAAAATGCATTTATTTAATACTATTTTTTAACAAATAAGTAGTGTTACATATTAAAAGTATGTAACTGTTTCCCTATAAGTTGTTATTAATAATTAAATATATAGGATTTTGTATAAAAGACTTGTAAATCAGGTAGCGTGCATGTATACTTACATCTGTGTTTTTTAATTACTCTAAAATTCTTTGATGTTTTCTGTAATAACTAGTGGCCTGATAATAAAAATCAAACCTGTTTGTAAACTCATGTTTCTCATGGCAGATACCCGTGAATATAGCCAAATAATTATTAGGTTTCCTGTAGAATGAAAATAACTGTCTCATTCAAAGAATTTATCAGCTATGGTATTTGTAGTGTTTGAATATAAAACATTGGCCGCTTCTATTACAAAACTGAAATTTCAGGTAATTAAAAACTTAATATTCTTTAAGACTGTAAAATAAGTTTTAAATTATGAAGAAAACTTGAGTTTAGATAAAAATACAGAAGGTAAGCTCAAAGAGAATTAAACAGGCATTTCTTTTTGATTACTATAATTTTCTCCTATCCTTTTTAAGTATGAACAAGGTCCCACCCTGTCTATAATCATATTATTACAATTAAACCATGAAACCTAATACCACAATGCTTCATTGACATATTACTAATCATATAAAAAAATATTATTAATTGTAAATATATTATAATAAGAAGCATTTTTAGGAATGAATTTGCATTCAAAATAAATTTTTATATGAACAAATATTTTGACTTATGTTGGGGGGGGAATTAACATATCTGATAAATTCTAAATAGCAAAATGTTCCATATATCAATATTTATATGTGCTTAATTTTTCAATATTTTTTAAATTAATTAATTTCTTATAATTTCCAGTGTTATCTAGCAAAGTAAAACAATTTATTTCCATCAGTGTAATTCTCAAGTACATTTGTAATCAATTTAGAGCAAAATATTTATCCAATGTGATAGTATTCTTCAAATTGTTTACTTAAGAATTCAAAAGTTATAAAAATTTTTGTTTTAATTAAAGTTTATTGTGTTTTTATTAAAGTAATGACATTTCTTTAATAAAAACAATGTGTTATATTGCATATACATGATTCTTTTTTGTTTTGATTGTGCATTTCAAAGATTAACAGAGGTCGTGCACATATTGTGTATCTAATAATTTCTCACCTCTTTATATTGCTGAATCAATATTTTTAAATACTATTTGGTACTTATTAATTTTTATTAATGTCTATTTCTCTCTTGACTAATTATTCTGTCATACTTTATACTTTCTGCTCATCTGTAAAAAGTTCTGTAAAAAGTTTCGTGTTTTTTTATTTTATTTTATTTTATTTTTTTTAAATATGTGTTCTGAATAAAACACAAAATATGTTTTAAAAATATATGTTTTGATCACACCATTACATTTTCTGAACAAACTATGCTTCTGTAAATTAATTTTGTCAAAAGTGTGTTATTTTGTTACAAGATATGTTAAATTTACCATGCATTCTTTTTGCACAATTTGTTGAATAAGAATATTTGAATTTAAGCCTAAAACATTTAATTTTACAAAATTCAAGATCCCAAAAATTACCAGCGCGACCTCTCGTAGGAAAAAGTACAAACATATCTTATCCCACTTAATTTTATATTTTCCTTCATCATATTTATCATTTAAAATGGATAGTGTAATTTAGTTAAATATTTCTGTACTATATTTGTTATTTATGCCTGATATTTAAAAAGTAATTTCCTGTGATTTTGTTGAACCTTTTTTAAAACTTATAAGTTTTAATTGCTGGAAATTTTTTTAAATAGTCTATTTTTAAAAAATGAGTTAGTGTAGTTAAAAACAGTTTAACATAGTTAAAACTAGCATTCCTTACTCATAACATACAAAGGAAAAAAATATATATAAATTTTTATTATTTCTTCAGTTTACTTTTACAGCATTTCACATGCCGAATCTCAAATTCAAGTATTACTTGTAATTTCCTCTCTCGTGGTATTTATTTTTTGTTGAATGCTTTGCGAATGCGTGTGTATGTGAAGGAACATCTTAATATGTATGTAGTCTGAGTTTTGTATTTAATATGTGCCAAAGTGCTGACTGATTTTACTGCAAATTTTTGCCGTCTGGTATAACAGTGTATAGATGATACTTTCTAACTGATGCAATTGTAATAGAACTATTGCCACATTACTTTTTAAAATATTTGTATATGAAGCCATTTTTTATTGTTATACCAATACCATAGTTTCTCATCTATAATCTGCAGTACCAAAGAATGAATAAAGATTTTTTAAAAACTGTACATCTCAGAACAATTTGTCCTTTTAATATTTATATTCATATTTTTTTTTCATTTCTTAAAAATTATTTTTTACTTGTAAACTTAAAAGAAATTTCCAGTTCTGTCGCAGAAAATTTTATCTACAGAGACTGGCAATTTGGCAGGAGGAAAGAAAATAATGAAATTATATTGATTATTGATAGTGAAACTCAACTTGAAATTTTCCAATTATGATCATAATTGCTTCCGTGTACAAGGAAGTAATGTGATCTCAAAAAATTTCAGTATCCAGATTTCAACAATAAAACCACTTTTGACTACCTCTAAATTTTCTTTAAGAATTTTTGTGATGCACCTCATGGTACACATGCATGTATGTTCATATGAGTGCATGTACAACCCATTTTGGCCAATTTTCCCCTGACATCTGTACATACATATGCAACTCGCATATCTCATAAAATATCGGTTGTCAAATGTTAAAGCTTTATATTTACGATTGTTGTAACATCTAGTTGTGCACCTCCCTTTTTGGTCCTAATCGACTGGATAGTTTATGTTCAAGGCCACCCAAAAGATTTTAAATACATTACACTCTATGGGCAGAAAAAGGTTACAAAATGAATCTCCCCATCAAAAATAGTGTCTGTATCATTTATAGTACTCTGCTACAGAACACTAAAAAGAATTTCAACACATTATGGTCAATGGCAGTTTTAGAGACATTCATCTATTTCAAGCACAATACCGTCCTACCATATAGTTAGTTAATGGTTCAACCATGGTCACTTGCTTCCCTCAAAAAGTCAACAAACTTGGTGATTTTTGATGTACGTGTGTATGCATTTAATTCTCATATCTCAAGTATTAATCATAGAATGTTGAAATTTCATATATAAGATTGTCGTAGCATCTAGTCATGCATCCTGATTCGCTGCCTGAATAGGTATGCAGGCAGACGGCAAAAATCCTGCCTGCATAGGTTTCTGCCACCTGGGGCAAATGCCAAATATGCCGTCCCCCCTCACACACATCCATACAAATATGATATTATCATAAAGATAAGCGCTTATACAGAGCAAGGAAAATATCAGGTTGTAACGAAAGTTTTCCGCCAAATCTGCTTGACGCAGCTCATACGGCACCCAGCGATTGAACTTGTACGTCATAGTCCTTGTTTTTGAACTTTAGGTACCAAATCCTCACAGTGTCATATGATACAACAGTAGTACCTAAAGCTGTACACATAATTCGTTGACGTTCTGTAGCTTACTTTTTGCAACTGAATTGGATGTAAATGATGTTTTTGACCCGGTTAGTTTCATTTGAGACACCTTGTACTTAATGATAACGATATATTTTTTACAGATTTCACTGCACAGTGTTCTAAAGTAAATCTCTTTTTTTTTTTTTTTTTTTTTCCCAAATCCCCATAAGAGTGTGGAAAGATATGAGCAAACACGCCAACGCGAACTGTTTGAGCAGATCATATTTGCGGTGGCAGGAAACTTTCGTTACAACCTAATACTTAGCTTCAGGCAGTTTTTCTCAAAAATTTGAAAATTCTCACCAAAAAAATGCAATTTACTTGCGATAAAAAAGTTTTGAATTCTAAATTGTTCTATAAAAACAATAGTATTATAGTAGTATAATAGTAAAATAGAATTTATGTATTTAATGCAATTAAAAATTAGACAATAATTTATTTAATCTTTTAGTGGATAGATTGCATATATTATTGATGAACAAAATAATTATAAAAATTATCATATATCAAAAATAAAACTTATTTAATCTAAAATTTTATTCTGCTTTTCCTCATAGCAAAATCTTTAATTAACTATCTGTATTTATTGTATCAGTCATTTGATGCTCAATAGCTTATATAGCCAGATTGGTCAGTCTTAGAGTGCTCATTGTTGGATTGTAAATAATTTTTAATTAATTTAAGTTTGGAGAAGCTTCTCTCACAGCTGGCATTGCTTACAGCTATTGACTGAAATATCCGAAGTAATATTATTATATTGGGGAAGCTAATTTCCAGCTTAAATTGTATAATGAAATTTAATAAATCAAGTGGACTTGAATTTATGAATTGATCTTCGTTCCCCGTAGCAGCAACTAAAGACTTTAGCGGCACGCGTTTGAGATTCTTCTACATCGATGTATGTCACCACATATATGCTCTAAACAGGCCGGCCTAAGAGCAAAATGCTGTGTGTGCAAGAATTAGTTTTGGTGCCCCTTACAATGAAAATGGGTACAACGAAAACCCTCCAAAAAATAGTGCAGGTACTCTATAACTGAAAAATTTCGGAACTTAACACTTAAGTTATTATTTTATAGGGATTAAAAAAACTAAAACTAATAAATTTAATAAAAGTAAATATTAAAATAAAATATTTAGTACCCTTTCATTACTTATATTTCTTTATTGACTTCTTCAACTATTAACTATTTTAAGACTTCTTTAAACTTCAAAAGGTGTTATGTTCTGTGCTTGTGTGAAGAACAAACTCCTAATAATATTTTATTTGTTGAACAATTTATTATCACACTCGTATGGCTAATTTGCATTCAAAACTACATAAAATTTTAATTTTCACAATATTATCTTTCAAATTTTCCTTCATTTCGGCACCCCTCTCAAAATCGCATGTGTGTGCCCGCACACGCCCTAGGCCGGCTCGGGCTCTAAATTAAAGTCGTCATTGATGTTTAGTAGCTCGGCTGGTGCAAGAAATTCAAATTTGTTTTCCAAATTTCTTAGTTGCTGAAACCTCTCATTGCTTTCTAAAATAACTTTATCCAACGAAGAAAACAATTTTCTTCTCAATTCGTTTTCCTGAGACAAGGCTACATCTTTACTTCCGTCACCAAAAATTTGTTTCTTCATTACTCGTCTAGGAGGTTCTTTTAAAATGCCAAGGTCTACACATAGTTTTTTAGAATAACTTAAAGCTTTAGAATAATTAAAGGGAAGGGCAGGGGGGGGGGGGTTCAGGGTACTGGTGCCGCCCCTGCAAACGTAAAAAAGGCGCCCCTTTTGCTTTCTACCAAAGAAAACCCTTTCGGAATTGCGCCCCTTCGAAGACGGCGCCCCGTTGCGATGCTAACCATACCGTTCCGCCACCTCTACAAACGAAAACGAAATCATAATCTCCTAATCCTAATGTATATCCAGGTAGGATTTAAAAAGACAAGACATCTAACAGGCGAAGGTAATTTTATAAAGGAAACTCAGTAAAAGTGAAAATGATGGGGGGGGGGGGGGACAAACATTGATATAAGTTTTAAAAGCCGAAGGAAGGAAAAACATGATAATACAAACGAAAAGTGAAGTTAAAAAATTGCTTGAATTACTTTCTGACTGTTATTTTATATATATATATATATATATATACAGGCGCGTAGCCAGGAAAATTTTTCGGGGGGGGGGGGATATGAACTTATATGTGTATAAATAGACGGAATTTCATCACTAATCCAAAAATTTCGGGGGGGGGGATATATCCCGATATCCCTCCCCCTGGCTACGCCCCTGTACATATATATATATATATATATAACTAACAAGTAAAACACAAAACATACTACAAATAAGACATATCTCGCAAAAAAATATAACAGCTATTAGCAAGAATTAGAAACCAGAATTTGAAGCCAAATAAAGTGCAAGAATTATTGTGATAATATAATGGAACGGAAATTATAACCACTGTCACCATCTTCAGGGGCCACAAACAGTGGATTATAATTTACAGCAAACCAAATAGTAGGGTTTCGGTTGTATATATATATATATATGCCATCTCTTTAAAGTCAATGACAGGGATTTTGTCGCCGCCGCGCGGGCGACGACTTGTAAAAATTATTGGGGGGGGGGGGGGGGACACAAAATCCTTCTCTCCGTCAGTAGAATAAAAGGATAAATAAATTTTAGAACTGAAATTTCAAAATGGACTTTTTTAGCATAATACTTTCGTTAAAATAAAAAGAATTCCATTTAATAAATTTTTCAAAAAATTTTTGAACTCATTTTTAAAATTAAGTTTGAACTCAAGATCTCGAATCAGTCTTTAGTACACATATGGAGAAAGAAAATCTCCCTTCTGAAAGAACAGGTGCAGTTTAATTAAATTAATAATAGCAAAACGAATAAAATCTTTTTCGAAATGTATTTAATGAGAATTTCATAAGGAGAGAAGAAAACGCATACAGTCAAATGTGAAAAACTGTTCTCCAAAACATTACTCTAGTTAATATTTCAAAATACCCTAGAAGTACAAACTAAAATCCGGATTATTTTATCTACTTGCAAACATTCATCAGAGATAATTTTTACTATTATAAAATATTATTTTTTATTTTACAACATCATCAAATACCCATAAAGTGAATCAACTTTAATTAAATACCGCACTACTTTAAGACAGAAAAACTGATCACATTTAAATCGCTTTTCTTTGACAACATTTTACAGATTACATTTAAAATTATTTTTAAAAACAACAACAACAACAAAAAAAAAAAAAACATAAGCAACGAAGTAATAAAACACCTCCTTCCCTGTATTAAAACAAATCAAAGAAATATACAAACCGTCATACAAAGTTATAAGTCCTTTCTTCTAAACATACATATATTAAACGGATTTCCGTGATTTGAATGGTAAAAAAATAAAATATACTTTTAAATTCATTCTCATAGCATTTGCACAGCAGGAACAAAATTAATTTTTCAATAAATATCATCTTTATTAACATTTAAAAATGAATTAACAAAGAAATTCAAGTGCGACGATATACCAAAATTCAGAGTCTTTTAGATATTCATAAACATGTTAATGCTGAAAAATTTCATTTTACATTAAAATAAGAATACTCCTATCATCTTTCAATAACATTAAAAATGAAGACAAAATGAAATGTTGAAATGTGCTGTTATGGCCAATTATCTGTGCGAGGGATCTAGGTTCTAGGTGGGGGGTGGGGGGATTGCCCTCCGTGGGGGACATAGCATAGACGCGACATAGAAAACTCGACATATAAAAACTCTTGCACTTTTATCTCACACTTCTTGGAAAATCATTCCAGATTACCTTAAAAAAAAAAAAAATAATAAATAAAATAAACTAACACACAAGCAATTTGTAAGTCAGAGACGCTCCTGGCTAAATGGACACATTGTATTCATTTTATAAGCTAAAACCATAATGAATTATGTTATTTGAAATTTATTTTTATGATATTTGTGCAACAATATATATGAAAATTAAATTTTATTCACTACGGAAAAAAAGTTGTATAAAATATAATCCTGTTTTATATTTAAAAGTGGAATAACACAGAAACAGATATGCAATGCCAAAATTATCACTCTAAATTATTGTAGATATTTACATACAAAAAATACTCAACATTTTCACAGTACATTAAAATAAGAATACTGAATAAAATAATATTAAAAATGGAAACAAAATGAATGAAATCCAAATCGAAATCTAAGTCTACGTCATGTTACTTTTAAACATTTTTTATTTTCATGTACCTTGCAATTATAAAGAGAAATTCGTCCAAAACAACGAGTCTTCTTAAAGGTGTAAAATTTCACGGTTTTCAAATGTTCGTTTCTAAATTTTCGTATTTATGGGTAAACTTACAAAAATCTTTGAAAATCGTAGGGGACGACGGATAGGTAGCGCGTAGCCCGCCACCTCTGGTTACTCCACTGGTGGGGGAAGAGTTTTATATGTTAAAACACAAGAGAAAACAATTATAAAATATAATCCAGAAGTTCTGCTCCTCGAAGATTTTTATGAAATCATTTTTTATTTAGCTCTAAACTGTAGCTAAATCAGAAACTTTAAGCGTTTCGGTATTAGTAGTTATTTGATAAAGCGTGTAAAGAAAGGAATACTATCTATATCTGCAACTGTATTAAACATCAATTTTTCATCTATCTCACAAAGTTCTTCATGATTTGAAATCTTCAAACTTAAATTTGACAGTTAATTTTCAGCCTTGAATTGTTTTTAAGTCGCATTTAAACGGTTTATTTTCAGCATTGAAACTTAATTAATACTGGTGGGAAATGGGAATGTCACTATCCTTTGCAGTTTTGGGCAATGGGAAATCTTCGATTATGGTCAGACGTCTACAGAAGAGTCTGCATCTCACAATAGAACAAAAGTGAAAGCCTTTGCTGTACTGATTAAAAAAAAAAAAAAAAATTACATGAGAACGACCTTTCTAAAAAAGGCGTACTTACATTTTTTTTTTTTTTTTTTTTTTGTAAATATTTCTTTTCAAATTTAAGTTTGTGGGAGGGACAAGGGGGGATACCACCCCCCTGCCCCGTCCCAACCCCAATGTAAGAAATTTGAAGTAAATTATGCGATTAATTCAAGAATTGTTTAAAATTTCGCTTAGATTATGCAAAGGCACATCTAAATTACGCAAATATTTATAGGAATTTAGGGGGGGGCGCCCCCTCTGAATTTCGATTCTCGATCAGGATAATAATCAATGTTCTTTGTGAATTTCTGTCCTTTTAGCATTTTTGATCCCCCATTTTTTTTCTCACTACGTTCCTAAATGGGGGCATTGCCCCCTTAGAGGTAAAATAGCTTGTGTAGCTAAAAATTTTGTTGTATTGTGAAATTTTTACATAATTTTAGTTTTATAACATTTGACAAAATTTCTCACAAAAAGGCTTCATTGTTAATTTTTAAACAAAAATCCAAATTTTGGGGAATCCCCGCCCCTCGCCACTTTTCGGAGCATATATTTAAAATTTGAAGTAAATATTATACGAATAATTCAAATCCTAACTAATATTATAAATGCGAAAGTGAGTTTATTTGTTTGTTTGTTTGTTTATGACGCTTTCACGCCTAAACCGCTGAATCGATTATGATGAATTTTTGTTTAGATATAGGTGGGACTCTGGAGAAGGCTATAGGCTACTTAGAATTTTAGATTTTTAATTAATTTTTTAATTATTAATTAAAAACCGTTTTTACGTTGCCATGCTAGGCGAGTTTCGCCCGTATCAAATGATTCATATTTTGAGCTAACAGGAATGCTATTACTTCAATGAAGAATCACTTGCATCTGAAAAACATTAAATACACGGAAATTATGCCAAATCTATCTATCTAGAATAATAAAAATGAATGTTCTCCGGACAAATCTACAGAAAGCAGAGCTTTGAAAATTTGAGCATGCCTGAGCCCATGACTTGCGGTAAAGTGCACCTGAGGCTCAGAATTTTGAAATTTTAATTACTTTTCTAACTATTAGTTTAATAATGCCCGCACAAAATGGTTTATGCTTTTGAAATAAAGCAGAAATTCTATTTGCAAAATCACATGCATTTGAAAAACATGAATTGGTATGGAAATTATGTTGATTTTACGCCAAATTAAAAACATAAGTAAAGAAAAGGGTATTTACGTACTATCCCGGCGGTCCGCCAAGACGAGCGATTTTTTGCCGAGATAAATGCCGGGCACATGAAATTCTTAATGGTTTTGAATACGATTGGCGACAGTTTGGCAACTGATTTGACGAAAAAACAGTTTGCCGGGAATGACCGCCGAGATAATACGTAAGTACCAAGAAAAGTCCAGATGTGTTTCTTAAAGTTCATAAATTTCCAAATCCTACCAATAATATAAATGTGTACGTTTGTGTATTTGGATGTTTTTTACTGAATCACAGAAAAATGGTTGAACGGATTTGGGAAAATTTGTAATGAAGACAGCTTATGCCCTGGATTAACATACAGGCAACCTTTCAAGCATATAGCATAAATAATTCTTTTACAAAGACACTCAAAATAATTCTAATGCATTGCGCTCTATGGAAATTTTGTAGCTACTAAACCGATTCTAAAACTTTTTTCACTGATTGAAAGTTACACTATTCCTGAGTATTATTGTTTGTTTGTTTTTGGATTAAGACCGATTGACTGCACTAGGGTCCTAGGCCTATATGGGGAATTCCTCAGTGGGGGACTTTCTAAGGGATCTTAGCCCGTATTTACGCGAGGTTTTTTAGAAAACCACGGAAAACTGCGAGCGGCTAGGTCGACAGGCGCGACCGGGGTTTGAACCTGGCACCTCCCGTCTTGCAGTTTTGAGAGCAGAACTTCTTAGACACTGGTTGCACCCTAAGTGTTATAGGCTACCTTTAATGCATATGTGTGTTATAGTTTAGTGCAGTTTATGTGCAGTAAATGTTTTCAATGAAATATTTTACAAGGCGAAACAAAAGATTTTCCATATGATATCATCTAGGGGCCGTGTATGTTTAAAGTGCACAGTTTTACTGGGTCACACAAAGTAACAGCAAAATGCACTTTTTACAGGGTGACGCAAAAGAAATCCAAATCATTAGCGGTCTATGGTCATAGACAGAAATTTAAGTGTGCTTTTTATAGCCCACACTAACGTATTCCTGTGCATTTTGTTTCTATGGCCAGTAAATGCCTCAAATGGGATCTTTTATAAGAGGCTATTAAAAGAATCCTGATACATAATGTTCTATGGGCAGATAATATTTTATTTGCGCTATTTTACAGAGCCATACAAAAGAATCCCCACACATCGGTCCCCACCATCAAGATTAATAAAAGCTTAATGTTCACTGCTTTACAGGGACATAAGAGAATTCCGATACACAATAGTCTATTTGTATTAAATGTTGCGATATATAATAGTCTATTTGTATTATAGTCCTGCTCTTTTGCAAGGCCTCACAAAAGAATATTACAATTTATTTTTTTATGTATAGTCTGTAAGAACTCTAGAATTTATTTTTCATTTAATTGTTGAATTTAGCAGCTTATGTGGCAACAATGGATTATGCTACTTTTTAAAAATAGATAATAAGACTTCCCATTTACTTTAAGTGCTTGATATTGAGTGCAGTTTTCATTAATTTAAATAACAATTTTATTTTGAAGATTTCATTTTACTTTGCTTAAGGCCAATCTTAAAGTTAATAAGCGACCAGCGGAGGTCGAAAAATTTTATTTATTGAACAAAAGCTATTAGCATATTAAAATGGTTAATTTGCATCCAAAATTACATGAAACTTTAAACTTTTACTGTATAATTTTTTAACATTTTTTTTTCTCATTTCGGCACCTCTCTCAAAACCGCATGATCAGATCATTCCTTGAGCCGGCTCTGTAGATAGGTTTTATATCTCTTATAGCTTTATAGATATTCCGTTCACTTCAGAGTGGTTACAACTGATACCTAATTGTTGGCATGTGCGAGATCTTGTAGGAAAAAAATTTTCCGTTTCGAATACCATGACATGTTTTATATAATGACCGCTATAGTGTTTTAATATGATTAAATATGATTAATATGATTATAATATGATTAAATTAAAACAGTTATTTACCAATTTATACGTAAATATGTGGCTGCTCCCTGTTCTGCTCAACATTCCAATAACATTGAAATTTCTATCCCCCTCCCCCCCCAAAAAAAAAAAAAAACCTAGCTCACAACATTGGACTGCTAATATTTTTAAATAATAGTTGGGATGCATTGGAATTTTTTTTTTTTTTCAGTATAAGAATAATATTATTTCTGTTCTGGAAATGCGCTGTAATTTCAACGGAAAACTGCTATAAAGTAGGTAATGCTAAGCCAATATTGGAGTAATAATTGGTTCAATCTCTCTCTCCAATATGGGCTTTAAAGGGGAAGTATTTCCACTGTGTCCCGAATATTGGATAAGTATTGGATTTACATTAGATATGCACTTCCATTTATCTTTACTATTAGCATGTATCAGACGCGTATCCAGAAGGGGGGCTGCACTCCCCCCCCAAAAAAAATCTGACTTTAGTTAGCTTTCAATTTGATATTTAGGTTACAATTGAAACTTAGCTTATATTCGATACACAGCCCCCCCCAACCCGAAATAAAAACCTGGCTACGCCACTGGCAAGCGTTTTTTAAGGCTCCAAATAGGAATTAGTGATCCGTATGTGGCGTTACTGGAATCGTCTTTATGACTGTAGTGCGTGCATGATACCTGGAAGAACTTTTTCATATTTTTATTTATCCATTATTCTTTAGAGCATACTTTATTAGTTCCCGGCCCCACCCGTGGCATAGCGATAGCGCTTTGAACTGGGAGACGGAAGGTGCCTGGTTTGAAACCAGGGCACGTCCGCCGATCTAACCGTTCGGAGTTTTCCGTGGTTTTCTCCGAAACTTCGCATTAATGCAGGTTAGGATCCTTTAGAAAGTCCCCCACGGAGGGCAATCCCCCCCTAGGCCTTATATCTATGCTAGGCCTAGATCCCTCGATCAGATAATTGGCCTTAACACCACATGTACATTATTTTTCCCGTTCCGAGACATGTCTCGGAACTTCTGGAGAAAAATCAAAGCATTTGAAAGATCAGACAAACAAACATTCTAGCAAAACTCTATGCCGCGTCTGTTTGCCAAGTGCATGAATCAAGCATTAATTGATTCCAGAGAACGAGAGGGGGGGGGAGTGAATCAAGTGGTTACTAATTCAACGCGTGGTTCATTGTTTGACCAAACCATTTGAAGGACCCGGAACGGGAATAACGCTCTTTCAGGAAAAAAAAAAAAAAAAAAAAAAAAGGAACGTACGTACTAACGTATGCTCGCGCGTTTTTGCTTAATTTCGCACGTACAGAACTGTGATTGTTATGGCCGCGACAGCTGCCAAGGAAGCCCTTCACGGTGCTTACAAGTCCAATCTGAGGTAATTACTGGGAATATTCCTGTCGAATGCTGAGCTCGCAGCCACAAACACGTCAACTTAGCCCCCGGAAGCGTTGATAGACTGCCAAAAAGAGAGCTCGAATCAAATCTGAAATGAAAAAAGGCGGAGTGATAGAGGCAGTATTTTGGCCTTCCCGAAAATAGACGACGTAAAAGCTTTGCACCCGATTGACCCGAGTAAGGATGTTTTTTTTTTTTTTTTTAGTTGAATTTTCGATTGTTCACTCAATTGCCTCGCATTTCTTTCGTATCTCTTCTACTGTGTCGTAAGAATGAAACTTCAAGTTGTACTGAATAGCAAGTGAAATACATAACTTAACAAAAGTGTGCAACTACACGAGCGCCCATAAAGGGAGGCAAGATAGGGCACTTGCCTTCCCATCCCCACGATATATACAAGGGGGTGGGGGCCCCACCCCCTTGGAGATTGAGTATATTGCCTTATGATGCAAACAAACATGCATTACAAAGCGAAATCAGAACTCAAACTGTTACAAATGTGAAGTTTGCCCCCCTCAGGAAAAATTCCTGAAGTTTGCTCCCCCCCACCCCTTAAAAAATTCTATGGGCGCCCATGTACAGCTGTATATCAGTTTTCGTTCATGGGGCTCAAACCCCCACCCCGCTCAAAAAAAAAAAAAAAAAATTTTTTTTGGTCATGTTTCGATCCCTTTCATTATGTCCTCCCACTTCCATTAATTTACCTTATACACTTAAAAGCATTTGGCTTGTGCCTCGATTTCCCCCTTTAATAAATTTAGAAAATTTTTCGAATTTAACACATTTGTAAATTTCATCATTTATTACAGTCTGTATGCAACAATTAGTTCCACAAAGTCCAATTATTGTCATTTGGCTATATGCAGATCTGGATTAAGACCACTGGAGCTGAGTAAAATTTTAGTTCAGTTACTGAAAAGCAAAACGGATCTACTGAGTACTGACAGGGCCGGCCCAAGGGGGGTGCGAATGTAGGCGATCGCCTAAGGCCCCGCGCTTATAGAGGCCCCGCTCCTAGGCCATTTTATTGCTATCTCATAAGACATGATGGAGAAGAGGCCCCGCTCTTGCGCTTTGCCTGGGGCCCCGCACGCTCCTCGGGCCGTCTCTGGTACTGACTAGGGCTACAGAGAACTTTCGGGATTATGTTGTTAATAATACTTCGCAGCAAGTAATTTTCTTTTATTTATAATCTTTGTAATAGGGGTTCTATCTCGACATTTTCAAAAAGATCTCTAAATTATGGAGCAGTGATTCATGCTGCCATTTTTTAGAACTTTTGTGTTGAAATATTTTTTAAAGTAATTTTTAAGCTTTTATGTTGAAATTATTATTATTTTTTAATTGTTAAAAAGTCTTTGGGGGCCCCCTTGGAGCAATCAATCTAACCGCTGCGCCCTTAACACAGCTCTGGCTATATGGGATGATTGAAACTGTCAAGCTTACATATTACTTTTCTGTTACGTTTCCAACAAATCCGAATTTCAGTGGAGTAACGAAAACATCCGAGGTCTCCCGTAAAATTTCTCAGGAGGCCTTTCTTTAGATATATTTTTTAGATATATATTGTTTATGATACTGAGAAAAATAAAAAAATAAAAATAAAAAGCAGTTTAACTTACAGATAACAATTTAATCGCGATAATAAATAAATGTAACAGAGCTAGCAGATCTCTAACAATCTAAACGTTATGTAAACTAAAGTCAAAACTATAGAAATTTTAAATGTAATTTTAAACTCTAGTTTATGGGCTTTAACTGAAAAATGTATTTAGGGTGCAGTTCGAAAAGGAAAAACGTACTTCGCGGCCCTTGTACACAAATCAAAATAAACTAATTGCTTCGGGTGCTCAAAAAGTTTCTGGGAGACTCTTTAGAAGCTCAACTACATACTGTAATAAAGAAGAAACCTGTGCTTTTCATGAAACTTCATGAGAAATTTCTTCAACGTGGAATTGCGTAATGCGTTGTATGATTTTTCGACGTGTGACACAACTTGCAAAACGTTCCTCTTTTATTTAGTTATTTGTTAGAAATTTTCATAAGTGATATAGGTTTATGAATTATGGCAGTGTATTGCACAGCTTACGAAGAAATTTACTAAAACATTGACGTCTCTGACATAATAATTTTTTTTTCCATGTTTGAAAATAAATCTGCAGACAATATTTCAAAATTTATCGCTAAAATATTCATTTTTATAGCACACGCGCACTCACAAAAAAAAAAAAAGAAGTCAGAGCCGGGCTATCTACTTCTAAGTAGGTGTTTTTTCAGATAATCATGTCCATGTCCTGCAAGAGAGCGGAAGCCGGTCGCTGCCATAATTTTGGATAAATATTGAAGCAGCGAATTCCTTAGTGAACATTTCGTTAATTCTAGTGGTTGGGTACTGTAGTCAAATATTCATTTACAGCAGGGAATTTGAACCAGAGTCGGCCCAAGGGAGGTGCGAACGCAGGCGATTGCCTAAGGCCCCTCAACTGGGTCCTTTTTACTTCCTTGTACGTAGTATAAGGAAGTAATGTGATTCCGAAAAATTTTTGGGGGCCAAATTTCGACATAAAAACCGATTTTGACTACCTCTAAATTGAATTTTAAAAATTTTTTATGCATCTCATCGTAGGCTAGCATGCACGATCATATTAACGAGTCTGCAACTCATTTTGACCAGTGGCGAGTCTACTGTGGCCAGTTTTTCCATGCCGTCTGTACGTACGTACGTATGTATGTAACTCGCATATCTCAAAAACTATTGGTCGTAGAATGTTGAGATTTGATATTTAGGATTGTTCTATGATCTAGTTGTGCACCTCCCCTTTTGGTGGCAATCGAATGGATAGTTTATGTACAGGACCGCCCAAAAGATTCGAAATACATTACGCTCTATGGGCCGAAATTCATTAAACTCGCCTAACTCAAAAGCTATTAGGCGTAGAATGTCGAAACTTCATATTTTGGATAGTTGTAACATCTAGTTGTGCACCTCCCCTTTTGGTTCCATTCGACTGGATAGTTTATCTACAAGACTGCCCAAAACATTCGAAATACATTACACTCAATGGGCCGAAATTCATTAAACTCGCATATCTCAAAAACTGTTAGGCGTTGAATGTTGAAACTTTATATTTAAGATTGTTGTAACATCTAGTTGTGCACCTCCCCTTTCGGTTCCATTCGACTGAATAGTTTATCTACAGGACCGCCCAAAAGATTCGAAATACATTACGCTCTATGGGCCGAAATTCATCAAAGCGTTTTTTAGAGGTATTGGGCTATTTCAAACGACTCAGAAGTGATATATGCTGTAAAGAGTTAGAAAATGAATTTCTCTATTAAAAAAAGTGTCTTTATCATTTATAGTTCTGCTACAGGAACACTCAAAATATTTCCAATACATTACGGTCAATAGCAATTTTAGGGGCATTCATCCATTTCAAGCACAATACCGTCCTACCACATAAGTTAGGTAATGGTCCGACCACGGTCACGTGCCTCCCTCAAGAACTATGCCAAAAGTCGCCAAGCTTGGCGACTTTTGGTGTACGTGTGTGCATATTTAACTCTCAAATCTCAAAAACTATTATGAAATTTCCTATATAAGAATGTTGTAACATCTAGTTGTGCATCTCGATTTTTGGTTCCAATCTACTGGAGAGTTTATTTACAGGACCACCGAAAAGAATTTCAGTACCTTAATGTCTATGGACATCTTCATTATAACACAACTGTAGACAGTCATTGTTTGGTACATGCCCAAAATCTCGCCGTCTGTCCTCGACCTTGGCGAGTTTTGGCGAAATATCGCCAAATTTGGCGATAGTCAGTCATTTCGTCCATGCCCAAAGTATCGCCATTTGTCATCGTTCTTGGCGAGTTTTGGCGAAATATCGCCAAATTTGGCGATAATCTGTCATTGTTTGGTTTATGCTTAAAATCTCGCCAAATGTCGTCGACATTGACGAGTTTCGCCGAAATATCGCCAAATTTGGCGCCAAAAATTATTTCCTATTTTGTATAACTCTAAAACTTTAACCCGTAGATTTTTTTAACTTTGTATTTAGAACTATTGTAATATCTAACTGTTTTCAATATCTTTTTTGACAGCAATCGACTGAGAATTTATTTACATGGTGAGCCAAATGACTTTGAATACATTGAGGTGTATAGATGCATTCAATTCATTGAATGTCTGTGCTCACTGACTACTTTGGCTATCCCCAAAATCTCGCTGACTATCTCAAGTTTGTCGGCTTTTGGTGAAATATCGCCAAATAAAGTGTCAGAAGGAAATCTTTCAAATTGAACTCAGCTTGGCGATATCGAAATATTTGGCTATAAATTGCTAAACCTTACTATTATTGATATTTTATCTCTTTCAAACAAATAAATTTAGAGGAAGTGCGTCGAAAATATTTTTGATCTAATGGACGTACAAGGAAGTCATGTGTTGGACACATCAGATTTTTTTTTTTTTTTTTTTTTATAATCACATTAAGAGCGAGAGTTTGGGAGTCCAGTTTTTGTGCTATTTCATTTGAACGAAGCCGTAACTTTAAAGTAGTTTTCACCGTGCTGCACGAGGGAACGCGTCATCACCCTTTACCTAAACCATCCTTGGCACCATAAGCCGTCGAAAGAAACTATGGCCGTATTTCATTAAAATGAGTAAAAATTAAAAGTTAAAATTTTTTGCGATGATTTTCTTTTTCTAAATAGAAACGATGTGTTCCGAGTTTCACGCTCCACCAGTATGCAAATAAATTGACGAAGTGGATAAAGATTACCGTGGATTGTCCTTTCGTGGATTGGCTGCAAAATGAAAACATCTGGAGTAACACCAATCGACTTTCAGAACACTCGATCTTTACCACGCGCTTAAATAAATTTCATTCATCTCAGTCGAATGCAGTGTTTTGAGAGTGCACTTCAAATCAGTTGCGTCTAGAGGAAATAATGTATAAGAATTCTTTTTTGTATCCCTATACAGGAACGGTAAGTCGTGCACACACTAAAATTGGTGCAGTATGTTAGACAGTGGCCTATAATAACGAAAATCCTAATTTGAGTTCAATCGAATGCACCATTCAGCTCACTTTAAATGAGTTGCGTCCGTAGACCGTAATGTATAAGAACTATTTTTTGTAACCCGGTGAACAAACTATGAGCTAGCTCTAAACACACCAAAATCTATGCAGGCCATGCGAAGCGCACTTTAAAGAATTTCCGTCCAAAGGCCGTAGTGTAAAAGATTTCTCAAATTCAGACGCTCTACATCACATGCTGTTCCTCTGTAATTTTAGTATGTTGTGTTGTGGGATTAAGGCCAATTATCTGCACGAGGGATCTAGGCATATGGGTGAATGCCCTCCGTGGTCTTTTAAGGGGTCTTAAGGCTCCTGTGTACTAAATTCGGAAGTCGATCGCCATAATGTTATTCTATGGGGAAAACGGCCTCCACTAATTCCCTATTTCGAAACGAACTATTGCATATTTTTCATCCATTCTTTTCTCCCCTTAAAAATATGCAATAGTTCGTTTCGAAATAGGAAATTAGTGGAGGCCGTTTTCCCCATAGAATAATATTACGGCGATCGACTTCCGAATTTAGTACACGGGAGCCTTAAGCCGTATTTACGCTAAGTTTCGGAGGAAACCATAGAAAACTCCGAACGGTTAGGTCGATGGGACATTCACACTTCGCCCGTCTACCATTTCCAGTGACATAACCACTATGCCATGGTGAGGCGTAATTTTAGAGACTTAACCGCACCCTCTACTGTGATCAGAGCCTGATCAAAGCAATTGTACACCTGGCCAAACGAAAAAAAATAGGCCCCCAGAACCCCTCCCCTTTTCGGTAAAAAATTATGATTCTCGTATTCTGAAGAGTTTTGAATATACATATTTTTTAGTGCTATTCATTAAAATTAGTTTCTACAAGTGTGAATTCGAATTATTTTCATAATTCAACAAGTAAATAATATAATTTTTTTAAGCCAATTCCTACTTAGGTCAACAATTTTTTTTTTGTTTAGTTACTTTTTTTAAATAATCACAATTAATATAAACATAAGCTAGAGTCGATACCGTTAATCCAGTTTGTTTGTTTAGTTTATTGTTTTCGTTGATTTTTAATCCGTCGTAACAGGATCTAAAATTAATTAATTAAATTTAATTAATGAATTAATATTTGAAAAAACTTTATTAACATCAAGAGTCATCGACTACTAGTTTTAAAAAATGTATTTGAACTTGAGTGGATGAATAAAAAGTATTTTATTAATGATCAAAAATTGGAACAAGATATATGTATATATATATATATATATATATATATATATATCTTGTTCTATATATATATATATATATCTTGTTCCATATATATATATATATATATATATATATATATATGGTACTTACGTATTATCCCGGCGATCATTCCCGCCAAACTGTTTTTTCGTCAAATGAGTTGCCAAACTGTTGCCAATCGTATTCAAAACCATTAATAATTTCATGTGCCTGGCATTTATTTCGGCAAAAAATCGCTTGTCTTGGCGGACCGCGGGGATAATACGTAAGTACCATATATATATATATATATATATATATATATATTGAGAGTGTGAACTAATTGTAGGAATGGAAAAATAATATAATTTTTGTGAATTGTTTTGTAATTTTATAGCAGAAGAATTAAAAGAAGTAGAAAAGATTTTAGGGCCCCTAAAATCTGTGGGCCCCGTTAGCCCTGCCAGTATTACAGACTGTGACTAGTTTATAAGACGTGTGTGTGCTTGTGTTAAAATTAACCAACACTGTGCGCTTAATTTTAAGTTTAACGTGGCCGAGGCCTTACAAACGGGATTCTTGTCCGGGGCGGGACTTTGGGTCGAATACACTTTCTCATGGGCGCTGGCAGCATACGGCAAGGGGGCCATGCCCCCCCTAGATTTTTGTATGCAGTGTTTTCCCTTGCTTTTTTGCTCTTTCCAACATGGTAACCATACGTTAAAGTAGTCTTTGCCCCCCCCCCCAAGAAAAAATTCTGCCGGCGCCCATGCACTTTTTTTATGAGCAAGACATCGGCATTTTACATTTTTGTCCGAGACAGCAAACTCCTAGAGCTAAAGCCATCCCTGAGTTGATATTTTGATGATAATGTGACACTGATCAGCGAATCACATATAAAATGCCATGAACAGCACAGATACAGTTGTGCTATTCCAAGGAATATAAAGGCCTGCTTTTAAGAAGAAAATAAAGCAAGAAGAATCTTTAATGGCTTTCCCGAACCCTAGTAAGTGCCTGTACTTTGCAAATTTTATTATCAACTATATCAGGGATGGGCAAACTTTTTCGGTCACGGGCCAAAAATCGAAAAAAAAAAAAAAGATTGGCGGGCCAAGATAATTTTTTCTAAAATTTTAAAAACAATATACAAGTATTGAAATTTAAATATTTTAATGAGATGAGTGAAATTGCGATTTCATTTTTAAAAGTTCCTTATATTGAGGTTCGAAGTGAGATGAACTGATTCTAAGGAACGAGGCTAAATGCTCATCTGTCACTCTACTTCTGAAAGAATTCTCTCTAAGGTTCATAGTTGAAAACACTTGTTCACATATATAAGATGAAGCAAACATAGCTTTCTGGGCGTGAGATATTAAATTTGGGAAACTTACTTTCGATAATGATTTGTAAAACTTTGGCATATTTAGAAACAACTGCTTGAGATGATTGTTAGATTGCAATTCAAATAATTCAAGCTGCAAATCTGAGCTCACTGCTTCACAATTTACGTTGAAAGGCATAGTAAAAATATCCAATTCTGTTTGAATGGCACTGAAATCTTGAAATCTGCGTTCGAACTCAAAACGCACTTTTTTAAAGCCATCTTCATAATTCTTAATATGGATATATAGGTAATATATAAATATATATAGTCTATCAATTTCCGTCGGACCGGCAAATTAAAATTCCATCCGCGGGCCGGATGAAACCTTCAGGCGGACCGGATTTGGCCCGGGGGCCGTAGTTTGCCCATCCCTGAACTATATAAATATATAATTCATAGGAAAGGATAATCATACGAGACATTTTTATATATATTAAAAGCAAGTGTGGAGTGTTATTAAAGAAGTATGTAACATTTTTTTTAGTGCTGTCATAATGCTTTACACATAGAACCTCGTCGAATTAAATGTTATGATTTCATCGTAGGGATTTGTATCTGGTATTTTTATTTGTGGTCAATGAAGTGAGTAAAACTCTTCAAGACCCAGACATGCACAGCTGGATGTGGCAGTAAGTAATACTTGTAAAAGGATTAGTCTCGCGACAGAAGAAATATAGAGATTCAGGATTCAAGTCAGCTATTAATAGCTAAGGAAATAGAACACGGAATAAATATTCCAGCCGAATTTATGCATTGCGGTATAAGTAAGAAGAAGCACTTCGATGAAAAAGCACACAGTGATGAAGCCTCATTAAGGAAATTTACCGAGACTTGACCAGGCCATCTTGTCTATGGAGACACGATTCACCCAAGTCGATGAATTCAAAAAAACCATTTTGAATTTCTCTTCAATCTTCAAATTTTGAAGTTAGTGACAGATGAAGATTTACTTAAACACTGCCAAGCACTTGAGGCTAAATTGACCAGACACTACTGATGAGAGCCACGATCTAGATTTGAAAGATTTTATTAATGAGCTAAAACTTCTGAGGGAAGTAATTCCTGAAAAGCACGAAGAAATTAAAATTAATATCTCGAATGAAGAATTCTTCCCCAAATGTGACTATTGCATGCAGGATACTATTAACTGTGCCAGTTGCTGTTGCATCGGGAGACAGAAGTTTCTCAAAACTTAAGTTAGTAAAAAAGTTACCTCCTATCAGCTATGAGTAAAGTAAGACTGAATGGCCTAACTTTTATTTCCAAAGATAATAGCTTGAATAGCCTTACGAAAGTAGACATAATAAAAGATTTTGCTTCCAAAAAGACCAGGAAAGAGAATGTCAGTCAATGATTGTTTATTTTGTTTATGCTTTATAATAAAACTGAGGTTTTTTTTTTTTGTTGTTTTTTGTTTTTTTAAACGATCATAAACTGCATTTTGTTGCGAATCAAAAACTGAAGTTTCTGATGTAAAAAATAAATTTTCTGGAATTTAAAAAAAAATAAGATTAATGAAGAACTCCAGGATTCAAAATAAAGGGGAATTCAATAAATAACGAGCCATGCGCACTTAAGGCAACAGCAGCTACATTTGAAACTACGGCACATTATTTATTGAATGCACCTTTTAAATTAATTTTCCACCAATATAATGCCTACTAAAAATAAAAAATACGCAGTGAGTCTGACACATATGCGGAGTGGGTGTGTTTTTGTGTGAGGGGGAGGGAGGGGTTGCTTTTTGGGGGGATTTTACATTTCACTTACTATCATAATATTCCCTTTTTTTTTAATAAGTTGAATTATGTTTTTCGTTTCTATATTTTTAGAAGTAGCAGGTACAAATCACAGGCAGTAATTAAAATAAAATACAAGGAAGAGTTTTTAATTTTTTCCCCTGCTATCATATTATCTGAATAATGATAAAAATGATTTTTCATGTGCCATCGAATTCTACTACAGGCCGAGCTTGCTAGATGGTTAGTGCTGTGTTATATCCTGAAAAAAGCTGAGAAATAAAACTGATGTGTACTAGCAGTGCTAGTAGTAACCTACATGAGACATGATAGTTTGGTTTCAAAAAATAAGTCCCTAAAACTGAACCCAGATTGGCGATGCTTTCTATATTTGGCGAGAAATTCCCAAACCCTACTGTTTATTCAATGGGAATATTAATTATGGTCTACAAAGGTGTCTATATTAGTGTGAATAAAGGTGAAGTATAGTTAGAATATGCCTAAGGAAGATTGTAAAACAGTACTATTTTAATGTAGTAGGCGATTTTAATGTAGATTTCAATTCATGGAGAAGTGTTTAATGGATCAAGAAAGACAAATACGACACGCTCGTGGATTATGATGCGCCTTCCAAAGCAATTTTACAAGGAAGACGAATAGAACCGACGCATGGATTATGGTACGCTTTTAATATAAAGATAGCACTTTATTGCACGCTTTATAGGCACGCTATACACACTATATCACGTATTTGAAATATGAAGTGTTTCAAGTTTTCTTTTTCGTTCTTTTTTAAAACTGATATATATGGTTAAAAATTGCAAAATAAAACTCTCCATCGAAAAAAATGCTTATGCGGCTTTTATAGTTCTTCTGCAAGAGTACTCAAAAAAATGCAATACATTACGGTCTGTGGCAGTTTAGAGACTTTAATACATAAGCACTTTACTTAAAAGTATTAGCCAATATTAAGAGAACGTCATATATATTACGTAAGCATGTGATATTTCGCACCGTTTGTTTTATGTTTTTTCTTCCATTTACGTTTCCATGTGTTATTTATTTCTTAAAAGATAAATTTGATGAATTTATCTCGGCGAATTTTTTGTTTTTTTGTAAATAAACAAACGGAAATGACATTCTTATCGCATTTCCCTTTTATCTTTGTTTAAAATTACTTTCTGGCGTTGAACTCGAAAGGCTGGTGTTGAACAAAAAGGATGTATTCGTTTTAAAGGTAAGGGGGAAAACATTCTTTTATTCGATTCCCCTATTTCAATTGTTATATAGGCATAAGTTATTCAATTGTTAACTAATTAAACCAAGGGCAAGTAACTTGACAATTTAATAGACTGCAATTTCTATCTTGTGCTTAGTTACTATTATTTAATTTAAAAACTGGTAATTATTATTGATTTTTTTGTTTGAATAAAAGCAAAAGTTACAGGGCCTTAGCTAGTTTGTGTGCCAAGGGTCTGCGTCCTTCCCGAAATCGGGACTTTTGTTAATTAGATGCCAATAATCAAGCTATTTTTGTGAGAAATTCTACCTTTTTCCCCTTTTGGGCCCTCCCCGAAACTGAGACTAGTTAAGTGAATGTCTATAATCAAGCTTTTTTTTGTGTGAGAAAGTTTACATTTTCCACCTTTTCGGCCCTTTCCTAAACTGGGACTTGTTATGTGAATGTCAATAATCAAGCTTTTATTGTGAGAAAGTTTACATTTTCCGCATTTTCGGCCCTTTCCTAAACTGGGACTTGTTAATTAGGCCCTTCCCTAAACTGGGACTTGTTAATTAGGCCCTTCAAGCTTTTTTCGTGAGAAAGTTTACATTTTTCACCTTTTCGGCCCTTCCCCAAATTGAGACTTGTTGCGTGAATGTCAATAATCAAGCTGTTATTTTTGTGAAAAAGTTTACATTTTCCACCTTTTCGGCCCTTCCCTAAACTGGGACTTGTTAAGTGAATGTCAATAATCAAGATTTCTTTCTTTTTTTTTTTTTTTTTTTTGTGAGAAATTTTACATTTTCCACTTTTTCGGCCCTTCCCTAAACTGGGACTTGTTAAGTGGATGTCAATAATCAAGGTTTTTTTTTTTTTTTTTTTTTTTTTTTTTTTTTTTTTTTAATTCTACCGTTTCCACCTTCCTTTTGGGCCCTGTCCGGATTTTTTTTTTTCTCTTGCTACGTCCCTTATAAGTTGCGTTCTGCAACAAAGCACCTGATCGAAAGATTTTTTTCCTGTGTAAGAGTGAAATATATGCATATAAAAATCATTACTTCGCATAACAAATATTTATCGTTTTAGAGTAATGATTTTACATTTTAAAGGGAACCCAAGGTCCATGTCACCCAGAATTGAGCAGAGCTCATTGTTGGAAAGAGGAGAGGAAGGGAAATATCGACTGAAACATCCCCCCCCCCTCTAATGACGTGCACTAGCCTTTTATAGGGATTGGCTACTGCACAAGGCCTGAATTACTGGTCACTTTATTTTGGAGACACATTATATATAGACACAGCGTTGCATGCTATGAAGAGACGGACACAAGAATCCCTAAGCCCATGCCGGAATTCGAACCCGGACATGTGGTGTGGTAGGATGGTTCTCCAGCCACTACACAAAGCCGGTGTCTGTCGACTTGAATTAATGGCGACTAAATAAAGTTTAATAGAAAATCTCCAATTAAAAAAAAATCATAAAAGTTTGTTTTTTAAAATATAATATTTAGTTGCTAATGAAATTAATGGGGCATAATAAATATTGTAAAATTTAACCAACATATTTTCAGTTTCTTTTTTTTTTTTTAATAAGTCAACGTAAGGGATTACGTTCCGTATGTTATATCTCCTATCTTATTTTCATATGAAATCACTTTAGAAATATTCTGAAAATAGACTTGCCCAAATTTAGATATCGCAAAAAGAATCATGCTATCCTAAGTGTATTTATTGTCTTTCCTTTTCTTTTCCCACTATAAAACACATGGCCAAGCACTCCTTGCATATAAACCCATTTTGGCCCCTCCTCAAGTTTTTACGTGCAAGCCAATATACTTGTTTTGGGGAACTTATCTCAGCTTAAGCGAAGATAAATACTCTTAAATTGATTCATCTTGATGCTATTTTGATAGTACGCTTGAGGCCTTTAACATATCCGCACTCTGAAAAGAAACTGGTGTTCTTCTGGAATGAAAGCCTCTTAAAATCTTTCTCGCTGCAATTTTCTTTCCCTGAAAAATGCGGGGGACAAAACTCATAAGCTGCCTCAGAAAATAACTATCGTGAATAAGTAATAATAATATCGTGAAAGTTTTAGTAAAGATTGTTAATTCTAAAAATTTCTGTTCATTCCCCAAAATAATTCTGGTCTGTCTATACAGTATGCCCAGTACTATTACGGCCTATAGACGCACATTCATGAAAGGATGCATTCGATTGAGCTTAAATTAGGTACGCAAATTATAGGTCACTGTATTACATTCTGTATACATTTTGGCGGGTGGGGCTTAGAGTCATTGGCGTAAATTGACGAATTAGGTTGGTCCTGATTGGTTTAAGTAGTTAATTTTTAAAACATTACAAATTATCAAAATCTTTATTTTAATAATTTTATCATTCATGAAATAATGAGAGAACATACGATTTTTGTAACAGTCCGTTTTGAGAAGTGTAATAATTATTAATTCAAAAAAAATATTGAAGATAATATTAATAATTATTATTTTTTAGTTTATATCAAATTTTAGGCATGAAAAGCATGTCGTATGTTATGTTAATAGTAAAATAAAAGCTTTATTTAAAAGTACTGTAAAGACCCGAAATCCACGAGAAGAGCACTCTCGTTGCAAAAACAGTACAGTATGAAAAGAGTTGTAGTTTTAACCCTTTCGCTACCACTGGGACATATATGTCCCGCAGGAGTTTCAAATGACCCTATGGGATTAATATGCTTTGTATTAATATGAAAAGCATGTCCCATTGGTATTGATATAACTAACAATTCAGTGTAATTTCCCCCCAATTGATAGCAGTTGCTTTTCATTGCATTCCCAGCCATTACTTTAGTACCACTGAGTAGAGGTCTGCGCCGCGCGGAAATTCGCGGCGGCGGCGTAACGACCTCAGAAACACGGCGGCCCGCCGCGGCGTGGGAAAATTTTTGAAAAAGGGCATAGTGAAAATGGATGTATGCGTGCGAACACACACATGCACCACACATATCCTACTATATAGTTACACTTATCCCTGACTCACTGATTCACTGACTCTCTTAACAATATCGGACCACTCGAAGATAAAACTTTTACCGCCATTACTCTTAGAAGATTAAAACACCGTTTGTACTATCCGCTTCAAGTTTATCATAATTATGTAGAAAAGTGTAGAAAGCAATCTGAGTTACTTTAAAAATCTGAAAATCCACCCGTTCCCTCATTTTAAAGCGATTTTTCGCTCTTTTCAGCTCTATTTTATTTCCGAGAGTAAAAAAAGTAAATCGTTTGCATGACAAAATTAGCTGTTTCAACTGAGAATGACGTCATACTGCAATCACGGTTTACAGGCTTGAAGAAAAAATTGCAGTTCCAATTCGTTTAAAATTGTTTTTCCAGATAACATAGTTTAACCTTTTTTCATTAAAAATGACCGTCTGCTTGAAGCATTGATATAAGAGCGTTTGTATACAAAACGAAATCGGTCGAATGCAAAAAGTTTCCTGGAGAGCATGAAATTCGATTTGAGTATATACAGAGGAATCTAAACTCTTTGGCAAAACATTAATGGGTGATAGGGCACAGAATAAGGAATCGTAATCGCATAGCAATCTGGAGTCAAAAACGCAGTTTTAACTTACCCGGTAATAATCACTTTGTAAAAAGTATTGAAGTGTTCTTCTAATTTCTTAACCAAGTTTCGTAAACAATAGGCTTCTCTCCGAAAATTTCATCCATGAAATAAAATAGAAATTTTAAATTATCCATTTTAGTCTTCTGCTTTCGGGGGGAAATACATTAGTTTCTGACGAACAATGGTCGGAAAGTGCACTGTTGTTTCGGCACTTTTTTTCGAAGTGATTATTAACAGCCACACGAAGACGACGATGCGACTCACACATTGCTATGTGATTCTGATTCCTTATTATATGCCCTATCACCCCTTAAAGTTTTGCCCAAGAGTTTAGATTCACCCTGTATATCAAAAATTGATTATGAAGTTATTTATTTTAGGTGGTCGAAGATTAAATATATTGAGTGTAGACATATTTTCGTCAAATCTTTTTTCTTGCGTCCGTTGTAATTGCCTCTACAACGGGCTTTGACTTTAGTATATATTTATATGTAGAGGAGAGGAAGATATTATGGAATACCATTTACACTTCTAACTATAACTTTCCGGGTTTTTGAATGAAATCCCACAAATTATGAGTACATACTATAACTAATTATAATGAAATACCACTTGCACAGAAAAATACAATTTATTTTGTTGTTATGGAAAAAAAATAATTTTTAAAAAAGTGACAAATGGAGGTAATATGAAATAGTCGAGTTATTTCGAATGGGTGGTCTGAACCGTTAAAAAACTAAGTATACTTTATAAACATAGTTATTTCTAACTGTAAAACATATTTTTAAGATTGTGTTTGTCATTTCTGCTTCGAGCCTATTTAGAAAAGAAAAGTCGCAGATGTAAACTTCTTTCTCTGCTCCGGCACAGTCAAGGTGAGCCCATACAGAACAGATGAAGCATTGAATCTAAATTTCTTCTCGTTAATCTTGAGAATTTTCAGTTACAGAAGATATATTCAGCGTCGTGATTTTCTGGTGCTTTAGTTGATGGCATGGCATGAAAACCATTACAATATTACCTAGTATTCCATAATACTCAACACGCCATCTAGGAAAATTAACCTTTAAAATGATGGGTAAAAACACTGTCAGCTGAAAAACAACCACATTTTAACAAACTAAAAGTCTTTTAGTGTATATTGTGCGTAGAAACAATGCTCAAGTCACGTGTATACTAGTAAGTTAAAATGTTTGAAAACTTATCTGCAGAAACTCTTGATAATCACAAAACATACTTTATTCTGTAGCGAGTGGTACAACAACAAGCGGTCAACTCTCACTGGATTGTAACATGAAAATCTTTGAGTAGTTCATGGTATTCCCATACGACAAAAGCAACTAGCAGAGCTGAAACCTCGGTATTCCATATTTCCCGAGTATTTCATAACACCCTCCTCTCCTCTATAAATTGACGTCAAAATGAGATTTTTTTTAAAGCTAAAAAACTTAGTGTTGAGTATGATGTTGTTGTGGGATTACGGCCAATTAGCTATACGTGGGCTCTGGACCGAAGGGAGGGGTGCCATCAGTGGGGGTCTTTCTAGGGGCTCATAACGTGTATCAACAATAAGTTTCGGAGAAAACCTCCGAACAGTTAGGTCGGCGGACGCGACCTGGTTTAGAACCAGGCACCTTCCTTCTCCCAGCTTAAAGCGCTAGGCTCCCGGCCACTGGTGGGGCTCTTGAATATGAGCTTGCCGATGTGGTACACTTTCAAAATATTTCTACTGCAAAACTGAAACAATAAATTTTCTCAAAATCGGATTGGTTTATGTTGTTCATATGGCCCATTCCAGTACATTTAGTTATCAGTATACGATTGATACATTATTTGCTCTTTATCGTTTTTTTTTTCTTTTTCTCAACCTTTTCATGAACCATTCAAAACTTATTATGTTCTTTTAAGGTACAATGCAATGTTTAAACAGTTTTTAAATCAAATCAAATTACACCATTATCTGAAAAAAATTTAAACTGTATCTTTACAAGTTACTAACGTTAACCTTTTACAGACCGCATTTAGATCTAGGTATATTTTAAATTAATTTTTTGCATATTTTGTTTTTTAATCCTTTAATTAAAGGATATTATTCATTTAAACGGGGGAGGGGGATTGTATACAATTTTCACTGTGTTCGCTGAGGACATTGGTCCTGACTAAAAACCTCTGACAAACTTTTACATTATAGTTTCAAAAGCGGAATATAGTGATGGGTAGTTTAAATGATAAGTGAAATAGTAAGAATTAATGAAAGTTTTATTTTTAAATTTAAATAAAGATATGAGAAGGGGGATCAGTATCAAGATACCTCTGTAAAAAATTATAAAAATAGCGATTTTGATGATTTTTTATCCAGTTTCCCCCTCATGATGGAAATGCAAAAAGTCAACTCATATTTTAACGATACCTGCTATTTTTTTATTTTTCCAATTGGGAGCATTGGCATGAAAAATGTTAAGAAGTATCCAGATAAGCAGCCGAAAGTTTAGGTGCAATTTTTAAAAACGTTTTGAAGCCGATTGTACATCGCGGTGTGCAGGGGCGTAGCCGGGGGGTGGATATCGGGATATATCCCCCCCCCCCCGAAATTTTTGGATTAGTGATGAAATGTCGTCTATTTATACACACATAAGTTCATATCCTCCCCCCCCACCGAAAAATTTTCCTGGCTACGCGCCTGGCGGTGTGCAATCGTCGTTTCTTGCCGGCGCGCCGGCCGAGACCTCGGCGGCGGCGGCGTGGTACAAATGCCCGGCGGCGGCGTAGCGCGGCGGCGCAGACCTCTACCACTGAGATGCATATGTCGCACGAAAAAATACGAACGGGAAATATTTGTCCCACTCATCCCTCCCCTTCCCAGTGGCGGTTTAATGCAAGTTTGTCGGGGGGGGAGGGCGTTCAATTTGTCGGTTGGGGCGGTTTGTTAGACGATTGACAAATACATCCATTTTATGGAAGTAAAATAGGATCTTTTACAGTAATTTCTTTTCCCCTTTAATCCGCCCTTGCCCCTTCCTTCTGGTGAGTAATTTTTCGTTTTTTCAGCATTTCATGAATATTTGTATTGTAATTGATATATTAAAGTACTTATTTCATTTTTTTCCTCAGAAAAAAATTGGTAGTGAAAAAGTTAAATGCCACTAAAGCATGTAAAGTATCGGTATCCTTCAGGGGCGTATCCAGAATGGTGGGGGGGCCTGAGTTGGCTGCCAACCCCCCCCCCCTAAAAACAAAAAAACAAAAAAAGAAATCCTTGCTACGCTACTGGTATTGGTTAAAGCGTTCAGGCCCGGACTGGTCAGGGTGTCCGACTGTCTGCAGACAGGTGGGCCCTCACCCTCGGCGGGCCGTCCTTGCTGAGGGCGGGCCCCCAAACAGCCCAGAAGGCTTCAAAACACTTCATTTTAAATGTAGTTCTCAAACTTTTTGGAGGTTCCGATGAGAGGGATACTATCGCGCGAGCGAATGGGGGGATAGATAAGTGCGATTCATCATAATTTGGGGGGAATATCCGAACTCCCCCCCTGGACGCCCTGTATGATGTAATATTGATAGATCAATATTTTATCAATGCATTAATTATCAATCATAATTAATTAATAATAACACCATTCCTCCCCCCCCATACCCCGAAAGTTAACACATCCTAACATTTATCGGTTACACACTGACCCGGGTCCCCCTTCTCTTGAGACGGACGGGCCCCCACCCTCCCAGTCTAGGCCTGAAAGCGTTAAAGTCTCGGTAGATTTAACATCTTTAAAGTTTCGGTATGGCCAATTTTCAAAAATGAATTTATAGATAAAGTGTCGGTATCGGGTATCGGATAAATATACTTGGTACTTATTTATTTGTTTAAATTATATGAAGATCCATCCTGAAACGTGGTAAATGCTTGTCTGACCTCCTAAGTAGGGATTGTACTGCTCCAGGCGTGCAGTCCTGGAAGGAGGTAATGTTACGAAATTTTTCGGTGATCTTCACTTTAGGGGTTTAATTTAGGTTAGAATTCGCACTCTACGGGTGGAATAATTAAAATCTGCATTTTGTTACATGTAAATCGATTAACTAGAGAGCAAAAATAGTTGGGTTTCCCCATTGTTGAACATAGGTTGTGGGCGAAATCGCTCAGCTGACTTCAGTTTTGGGGACTTATTTTCAGTGCCCAATTTGGCGGTAGTTTGCCAAAAAGTTTATTTATTTGAATAGTTTATTTGCCAGGAGAGGACAGCTCGCGTCGCTGAATGTGTCGCTTAGAGCTACATATACGTTCTTCCCGGAATTTCCCGCCACAATTTGGAACTCATCAGAAGGAACCTCATCAGAAGGTGAGGGACTTCTGAATATTGGCACCCCTCGGAAACTGCTAGCGACCGCCGAGAGGACTTTCGGAACCACGGATTTAACGTGCACGTACACTGCATGTACACGGTGGTCTTTAGTGGTACGCCGGTATCGAACCCGCAACTTTCCGGTTACGAGTCCAACGCCTTAACCACTGGGCTGTCACGATTGGCGATATTTCGCGCTATTGTTCACCTTCATTGGCATTTACTCTGTAGCATCAGTGGCGTAGCGTAGGTTTCTGCCCGCCCCACACACACACACGCTAGAGTGTGCGGGACATCCGTATCTGTATCCGCGGATATCTGAAGAAAAAAGAGATCCGTATCCGCCATAGAAAAAAGACATTATCCGGATCCGTTTTTTTCGGCAGATCTTCCACGGGTCTTTTAATGGCTTTAGGATGTTTTGGCTGTAGCGTTTTGTTACTTTAATGCTCGTAAACAGTAGCGGCATTTCAGTTTTTCATTTGAGGGTGCGAGATTTGATGTATTGAAATCTAGAATATGGGATAAATAAAATGTTTGTTAAATTTGGGGATGCGACCGCACCCCCTCGCGCCCCCTATTTGCCGTTCCTGTTCGTAAAACCCTGTTAAGATTATTAAAAGTGTGATCTTAAGTATTCATTTTTTTTTAATCCATGCATTACGCAGGATCTGAAAGTTATCATTGTAGCAAATTATTCCATACATTGTGCATAAAATTATCGCTTCAAGATGATGTATTCTTGAAAATAATTTTCAAACAAAAAGATCCGTATTCGTGAATACGGCAATAAATGGTTCGTTTTTATATAGTATTCGCGGATATCAGAACCAGATGATCTGTTTTCAAATCCGTATCCGCGAATATAAAAACAAGGTATCCTTTTTCGGATCCGTAACTGCAGATCTAACTTTTTGACGATCCGGCACACATTTAACACACACACAAATATATTATAAAAGATAAACTTTTATAAAGCAAATAAATTTATTAGCTGTGTGTACGCAATTTTTTTTCCTCCAAAATTTAAAGTTCTCATTTTTTTACCGATTTGCCTAACAAAGTATTTAAAAAAAAAAAAAAAAAAATTAAATGAAAATATGAGATCATAAAAATATTGTGTACTCCTGACGTCTTCAAATTGTACTGGAGTGAACTAGAGATTTTTCTTAATCCATTATCACCCCTTTTACTTTCTCCCAAAGAAAACTCTTTTGAAATAGCGCCCCTTCGAAGCCGACGCACCGATGCTTTGCTTACTGTATCAGGCCGCCCCTGTTTACAGACGAAAACGAAACCATAATCCCCATCTACAGGCGAAGATAATTGTAGAATAGAAACGTAGCTGCAAGGTAAAAATGATGAAAAAAAATTATATGTTTTGAAACCCGAAGGAAGGAATTTACACTGTCCACTTATCTCTAATAGATAAAGAAATAAAGCCCGTTTTCACCTTTTTGGGACACCCTGTATATATATTTATAAAAGATTTTTTTTTTAATGTCATTTTAATCGTTTTAAAATAAGTCAACGATAGGGATTTTGCCGCACGGACGAGCGCCCCCTCTGCCTCCCCCCTGCACTACGCCACTGAGTCGCATTGGTATTACGCCATCAATATACGTGACCAATAGGAAATGTTCCCGAAGACAGAATTACCCTGAAATTAATGGAATTTCGCCAAATGTTATGAAAAGAGCAGTTCATCCCGTTTTGAGTTCATATGTGAGCTTGCTCGCTGAGAATGCGAATTTGTGAGAAACGTAAGGCTCTGTGTAAGCGAGCTTTGAGCCAACAACAACAACAACAACATAAGGATTGTGTGTGCTTTTATAAGCAATTTTTTTTTCTTATTTTTAGAAGCCTAATTTTGATGGATGTTTGTGAATTTTCATTGTTGAATGCTGAGGAGCAGATGACAGTTTTGCTCGAAAATTTCTATTGAGTTTTTAGACTGTGTATGGATTTTATTGTACGTGAAATACAGCAACTGATAAGCTAGCTGTTAAAAATCGTGTTATTTTGCTTGTTAATTTCGCTGAAGTCTGTACTGGAGACTGTTCGCCGAATTTCTAGAACCAATAAAATTTGTAATTAGTCCAGTCAACTTGATTATTTACTAGAACTTTCCATTCCATATACACTGGACTTTTAAGCTACGAAACCTGAAACTAACCAGACTTTTCTGCAGCAATATCAAGATTTTCCCTTTTTTTCTGAATTATTCACAGATTCAAATTTATTTAAACGCCTGGTGGTAACGACCAAGTGTTCAGAAAATCGAGTGGAGTCATTTCAAATAGGGTCCACCAAAATCTTATTTTCGGTGTGGGAGGTCGGCTCCTCCCAGGAAAAATCTCTATGAAAAATTTTAAAAATTGCATTAAATTATACAAATAATTCAAAAATTGTTAGTTGTTTAGATTCATCAAAAAGCACTATTAAATTACGCAAATATTTATTTAAAAAGTTTTTAAAAAGTTTATCGTTAGTAAAGAATCCTCCACAGTCCGACGACTATAGCTACAGTTTTGGATAAAAGCGGTTTCTCATCGGTAGAACTGCTTGTTTAAACCAGTTTTAAGAATGAATAAAATCCATCTCTAGCTGATAAACAAACGTTCTCGTGCCGATGACCATATATGAGGTGTCGATGAGTTCAGGATGAATCTATGAACGGCCAAGCAAAATATAAACTGTTATTACGCTACGGTTGGTACTCGGGGCGGCTCCAGCGAGGGGGCCATAGAGGCCATAGCCCCCTCCGAACTTTTTGTTTTTGAACTTAGATTCGTATATTTTACGATTCCTCACGTTAAATTGGCATTTTAAACAATTTATAGACTATCTAAAAAGTTCAATGGCCCCCCTCCGAAAATTCAGCCTGGAGCCGCCCTTGCGGTGCGGTCCTTCAATTTGTCGTCTCATTGTTTCCAAGTTTCTTCATTTTGCTTTGTTTTTAGCTTGCTGCCTGGAACGAACACTCCCTCTTGCTAGGGAAGATTGGCGTTCTATAAGAGACTCCCAGTATGGGAGAGAACCAAACTGTGTGAAAACTCCCTTGTGCACCAGTATTTTCCGTATTTTCTTTCAACACTATGCTACTAATGTTAAAATTTTTACTAAATTTGGCAATAATAAATAGTAGGTCCTACAGCTCTTGCGCCCTGTTGGCCGGCAGTGATTATTTATAATCTTTGGCCTGGGGCACCTTACCTGTGCTGTGCACCAATTCATGTTCATGGGGTTTGAATCGAAAGGCTCAAAAGAGTGTCTCACTTCTAGGTTTTCTTTAGTTGAAACAAAAGATTACAAATAAAAAAGGTTATTTTCTAAAAAACAATCAGTTTTCCAAACGTTTTTACTGAAATAAAAACAATTTTTCCGTTTTCCGTCCTTTTGAAACAAAAACCTCTACCTTACTTTATATGAATTGACACGTTGAAATATTAAAATAAAAACCTACAATAACTTTGAAATGTTATATTATGTTTTTCATTATCGATAGCAATTTAATAGCCATTTGCTATTAATAGAGCTTGGTGCCTGTCAATACATGCTCTGCTCATAATGATTTTATACCTGCGTTAAAAATTGATAAACGCAACTTTTGCATTAATTAGCGAAAGTTGTTAACCTCATTTTTAAGCAAAGCTAGCCCGCTATGTGAATATTTTTCATTAACATTAAATTTTATGTCTCATGTAATCTCACAATATTGCCACAATTGAAAACAAAATTAACATTTGATTGCGCATTAATTTTATGTTATTTTTTTTCCAAGAATCAAATGGGCCTGGGCTTTTTGCATGGCAACCTCCGATCCGAGATTGTTGTTCTCCTGCACTGATAAATATTGCCATGCGTTTATTTTATTATTATGCCGTTATTCAAACAATTTAAGAAGAATAAATAATCGCTTTAGTAAGTTAAATAAATTTTTAAAGCCTAGTTTTGTCTTATTTACTCTAATTGAATGTTAATATTTACTTCACTTTCAAAATATCAGTCCTTCAAAATGGTATGTATTTTGTGTTTCTCAAGGTAAAAATCCTATAAAAATCATCCATGTAGCATTTTTTGGGTAGTATAATAAGTGATTGCACCGCAATATTAATCTTAAATATATATGTAAAGTTTTTCGGCAGCTCTCAAAATTGTGCGCGTGTGTTTACGTTCTATCAAAGCGTCAATCGGTGTAAAATTTTAGATATTTTTATTTATTTAACCTGAAATTGGTACAGACATTAATAAAATGACTTAATATAGCGGCAAGTAAACGAAATTGACTCTCATTATTTATTTTTAACGCTTGATATATTTGTTGTGTTTCATATTATCATATGGTTACATAAACTGGCTTTTCCCCCGTGTTTTTTCGTGTTTCTTGTTAATCTGCGATTACATATTAGACGTTTCACCTTATTATAAGTTTACCGCTAATTATTTATTTTGTAAAATAAATCTATGAATCCGCAAATTTCTTTTTAATATTACGTCTTATTATGAAAAGAGTTTATTAATCAGGATATCAAGGTTTTAAGTAGGTAATCAGCTGTCGTACCATGAAAATTTTCATTTCAGTGAAACTTATTTTCAAAATGTTAAAAAACGTTAAATACCAGTTTTTTAGATAATAGCAGTGCTTTTTAGAGATAGTTTAATTAGTATATAACCCCCCCCCCCAAAAAAAAAGGAAGAATTTTAGGTAAACAAAATTATTTCCTTAAAATCATAAATTTTTGTCATTTAAGAAAAAATGTAACTATATCGTAATTCACTCATTCCAATAACTTTTACCCTCAGCAAAGTTACTTAACGAGTTAAAAAAATAGTGTTTGTTGCTTATTTTATTTTTACTTTTCCATGTTTTTAAATAAAGAATTTAGTTAAAAGGTAAGATTTGAATTTGAGTGGCATAGCTCAATCAAGCCTGATTAAGAAAATCATATGCTTATGTATAATTACTGTCTGTCGACCACAAGAATAGCTCTCGCCAAGGAGTTTATGCTAGTCTGTTGTTGTGGAAACAAGTCACTCCTTTTTCGATAAGGGAGAATTGAAAAGAAAAATGACATGAGGTGTTGTGTGAGATTACCTTTCATTCCGCAAACTTCTCTCACACTTAACCCCCTATTGGAAATTGACAGGTCCAATTGCTACAGCGACTGCTAGTACCAGACTTGTTGGCGGGAGCTATTCTTGTGATCAACAGACAGTACATTGATATTCATTTAAATGTAGTTCCAATTTCATTTCATTTCATATTTACGAGTAAAGATTTATGAACTAATCGGTGAAATCAAGAAAAATAATAAGTCCCACACTCTTCTTATGACCATTAATTAGATCTTTTGTAGTTTTATTAAGACTTTTTGTAAACTAAACTGGGTACTTATGTATTATCTTGGCTGTCCGCCAAGACGAGCAATGTTTTACCAAGATAAATGCCAAACAAATGAAATAATTCATGGTTAAAAATATGTTTGGCAACAGTTTGCCAGCACATTTGATGCAAAAATCGTTTGGCATTGCACATCTGCATTCTGCTAGATTCAATCGGTAACTTTTTCTTTGAAAATTTTTGTTTGGTTTTACTAATTCAATTTTGATAATTTTAAAATCTGTTTTTAATAACAGAAATTTTTCATAATAACAGGTCAAGTACCAACTGTGTCACATGCTGAATAATATTTAACCGTTTCTCCTCATATTCATCAAAATAATTCATAGCAATAATAGCTTTGTTATTTAAAAAATCATAATCTTAACTTTACATAAAAACAGTCTAAACCTTGAATTTAGATTTTTCATTGACATAAAATTAATTTCCAATGTCATTATAGAATTTTGACCAAATATAAATGAGTGTTTAAAACAATAAATATTAGTTTTTACCAAGAGTAGAATCTTATGATTTTTTTTTTTTTTTTGGTTGCTCCTTTGGCAATTACTGAATTTGTTTTGGTTGACCCCAGATTAATTTTGTTGCCCATAAAATTTTCAACAAATTAAAAAAAAAAGAAAAGAAAAAAACCTTGCAGCCACTACAATGTAAAATAAATTTGGTAAATGTTTATTCATTAAAGTGCCTTTTTTTGGTGTGTGTTGGGGGGGGGGGGCGAGAATGAAAATTAAAGTTTCAGAATGAAAATAGAACAAGAAATTTCATTTTCAAGCTGGAAAATAAATATAAGAATAGAAGTTTTTCTTGATTGACCAAGGAGCAACTGAGTTTTTTGCTTTACTTGCCCTTTTAAAAATCTGGCTGCCCCAGGCATATAGTCAACCACAAATTTCGACCCCTGGTTTTTACTATAGTGGCTTTATTTGTATTTGTAGTCACTGTTATGTGTCTTGGCGAATGAATTTTAATGTTCATTGTAATCCACATGCACAAGTACCATTTTTATTTTATACTTATGTGTTATATTATTGAGTGTACCAAATTGCCCTTAGTTGTTTTGGTAATCAAAATGCTGACAGTTGGTGAGATAAAAGCGACTGTTTATTAAAAAAGTAAATATCTGTCAAATATAATGAAACAGAGTTATCAACATTAATAAGAGTTACGTTACTGATGCTTAATTGCACAGATTTGGAAATAAAAGTATTGGCAAAAATGGTCGATGTTTTTTATACATAAGTGCCGTATAGTCTTATAGTTTTATTAGACTATAGTCTAATAAAACTATAGTTTATTAGATTTATAGTCTAATAAACTATAGTTTAGACTCTTAACTATAGACTCTTAAACTATTTAGACTCTTAAACTATAGTATAGACTCTTATAGTTTATTAGACTTATAGTCTAATATTTATCACACTTTTACTATTCATTTTATAATATTCTATAACAAAAACTGTTTTTCTGCCATTTATGCATACATATTTCTTAAAAAAGTATGCATAGTAAATATTTCAAATTTTCAGTTTTTACCAATCTTACAAATTAATTCCTGATCAAAAATTTTTTGCATCATTTATTTCCACTGATGGCAAAACTTACTGAAGCAAGGGTAAAAATTCCTTTTTTTAATGCTTATGTGCATTGATGTTTTGTAATCTTTTCTCTAACCATAAGTCAATGTGTTCAATTGCAGGTTTTATCTGAATTCACCTGTCATTGTAATGGCGTAAAAAGTCAGCAGTCTTCAAGTGGCATAGCATGATTCCCACCTACGTCAGGAAAGCATAATTTCTGCAAGTTGACAGTTTTCATGGTTGTATATAGAAAAGAACTCACTAGCTCAGATACCCTAACCGGAAATACGGCTCAGTTAGTAGAAGACAATGAAACTGGAAAAACTTCTACCCCTGTTTCCCACATGGTTCCTCGAGCCATCCTGACAGCAAGACCCAACTCTCATCCGTTTCAGGAGCGTCACCTCACACTCGACCAAGCCATCAAAGTGGGCCGCTCTGTCGCTAGGTGTCGACCAGCAACCAACAATGCCATTTTTGATTGTAAAGTCTTGTCACGAAATCATGCTCTCCTGTGGTATGAAAACGGGAAAGTAAGTTAAGTTTGCTAATGCCTGGCTCTTTTCTTTTAGCTTCAGTTCCTGTCATCTGTGCTAATTAATGTGTGGTAGTATTAAGGAGGGGCGACTGTTTTTGCTGTTGTTGTATTTGTGAATTTTTAAGAAAAAAAAAAACAATGTTAAAATAAAGTATGTACGTAATAACTATGAAACTGATGTACTGTCTGCAAGCTTGGATTGGACTGGCCAAGTCGGCTGGTCGGTGATTGCTGAGGGCCCCCGTTCTAAGGGGCCTCATCAAGGCCTCCCATAAATAGATACTATAGTACTTTATAGTTAAAGTTATTTGATATACATCAGAGTAATGTACCAAAGTAATTTGATTATTTATTTCTTCATAATTTCATGCCTTTACACAGTGGCATAGCAAAGGACCACACAGACCCCGCGTCATGAGAGATTCCTTGAAGAATCAAGGACCCCAAAAGCTTTAAAGTAATTAAATATGGTTTTTAGGCATGTAAGCCTAATTTTTTAATATATTACATATCCTAATATTCTATTCCCCAGTAAGGGGGCCCCTTTTCAATAGCCAAGAGCTTCTGAAGGAATCAGTTCGGGCCTGACTGTCTGTCTACCAAAAGAACTCCCTTGAACACTTTGTCCGGCTTCGTGTTTTGACGAAGCTCTTTCTGTAGACAGACAGTAATTAATAATATTTTGAAATTAAATTATGCAAAAGCTAATCAAGTAATACAATCTCTTGTAGCTGTTGCTAATGTTCTCTGGCAACTGCAGAGCGGTGTCAAATCCCCATATAAGAAGGCGATGGGCAGAAGGAGCGACTTCCATTTTTCATGAGCCCCAGTGGGAGGAACTCCAACTTAGCTCGAGGTCCCCTAATTTTGAGCCAATTCCAGATGACAGGCAAACTATCTGAAACTGACAGGCAAACTATCGGCACCCCTCAGAGGTAGCGTTCAACATGGTGGATATTGAAGCCATGATGGATTTTACATACACCAGCTCCTATTAGCATACACAGTCCCGCAGGAGCCCAGCCAAGAGAGGAGTTCACCCTCCCAAGCACTAGCACTGGCCAAGCCGGGTGCTGCTTCACTTTCCATGTTCTTACGAGAATGGAGTTTAGTGACTCGGCCATGGCAGGGCAGATGTCTTGTAGTTAAACAGTTTTATTTATACAGATATAAGCAGAGCAATTTATGTTAGTTTAGTCTTTACTAATTTATTAAAAGGTAAAGTTCATAAGTTTGAAATGGCAAACTTTTTAGCTAAGGTAGATTTGCTGTATTTTACCACTTTTGGGTCATTTTATGAGTAATGCATGTGTTAACATCCTAGTTAGTCATATGTTCCCCATGCGAAATTTGAATTTCGTGGCCTCAAGATTCATTTTCTAGGAAGATAATTAGCACAGTCTGCAAAAGGAACCCTTCTAAGGGTTACATCCCTGCCAGCACCTAGGTACAACTCTGTGTTACGTAAGTTTTTCTTTAAATTAAAGTAATTATTTTCAAGAAAGTAATAGTATTCTAGAAATTCTACATTTACCTTAAATTTTAAAGGCAATATGCATTACTAAAGTAACTAAAGCTTAAAAAAAGAAATAGATGACAAATAAGATATTTTGGTAGAAGATGCTTACTGCTTGGAGAGATGAAGTATTTGGCAGCATCAATTGTGTCATTCTGCCAGTTTCTAGTAAAAAAAAAAAGTACAAAGCACTGTTTTAAGAGAAACCCTTAATTTGTAATGATTATTGATTGAATGTAAACTTTGATTACCAAAAAATATTGCAGTCATCTAACAAACTAGTAATTTTTACTATACCATTTACTAATTTTATTGAATAGTTAAGTGATAGTTTATTTTCTTTTGTAGTTTTACCTTCAGGACACAAAGAGTAGTAATGGTACCTTTGTCAATAATCAAAGGCTTAGTAAAGGTTCTGAGGAATCTCCTGCGCAAGAAGTCTGTTCTGGGGACATAGTGCAGTTTGGTGTTGATGTAGTTGAGAACTCCAGAAAGTGTAAGTTTGAGTTGTGTAAATTACATTTATTATTTTGTAAAATGTACAGGAATACCTCATTTATCGTGGTTCTTACATTCCAGGAACACCCATAATAAGTGAAAATCCATGTAGTACCACTCAATTTATTAATTTATGTGTATTTTTAATCTGTATAAACCCTTTTTGCATTGTTAAAAATCCACCCTTTACATTATTAGTTACAGCATGTAATTGTAAAGCAATATGAGTATGACAGATAAGTTTACCATAAATACCAGTGCACAAGCATAAAACTGAATAGGGCAAGCTTATCATGAATAACCAAGACATTCTGAAAACCTGCGATGCACTAATTCTGTATTTCACAAAAGAGTACTGACTGAAAATGAGTGTTTACTATTTTCTAGAAGTGGGCATCTAAAAAAACCAATGCCTAAGTACATTGAAACTGGTTTGAATTTCATTCAAGTTGCTCAAATTTCTGATCCAAACAAATTGGCTAGCCTGAATATTTATGATTATTTAGTCATCAAACAGTAATACAGAAACTGGTGATCCATGTGTAGAAAAATGTTCAGAATGTAATAAAATTACAGAATTCAGAGGCAGTCTCACAGAGGCTTGCAGAACTAACATGAAAAGTGAGTCCTGTTTTGTTTTTTTTTTTGTTTTTTTTTAAGTTTTACTCAATACTATGGTCTGCAAAGAAGGAGTTTTTTGTTGCAGCCAAATATTTACAAAACAATTTCGGAAGTTTAAAAAATTATCTGATGTCATAGTAATATGACTTAAGTTTAATAAACTTTAATGTGTAAATAAGAAAAATATTAAACTTAAGTTTTACTTGATCATTTTATTTTATTACTCTTTTTTAAATAAATTTTGTATTAAACAATCATTTACATACCCACACTCCTTGATCATAAATATGACATATTTTGTATTTAAATTAATTATATATTGTCTGTTTGTTTTGCCCCCCCCCCCCCATCAATTTAAAACATTTACCCTCATCTGGAACATTCAAGTTTCCATATGGTGTACACACCTTAAGAGTGCTTATTTTTAATTTTAATTTTTATTTTAGGATCTTAGGAAACTTAATTTTAGTATGTAGAGTTTGTAATTTATGTATTTTTAGTATGTAGAGTATTAGATGTAGAGTTTGTAAAAAGTGCTTATTTTGCTTCTATGTACCTAGAGACTCCTTATTTGTTTTGTTTTGTTTTCAAAACAGCTTAGCAAGCAATAACAGCAATCTTTAAACAAACAGTTGCTTTTTTTTTTTTTCCCCAGCAGTATGCTTCCTGTTAGTTTGTCAACTTGCTTAGATCTGTATCATGCAAGTTCTTGTGGTTGGTTAATACCTTCTGCCTTTGGCAGACCTGCTGTTAGTCTGTTAGTGCTGTTAGTCTGGTTGCCAAAGGCTGCTAGTTTTTAAATAAAAATATTGCAAAAAAACTATGAAGTTATGTTTGAACCAGTACATAAGATTTGTAGTGTGGATACATACAATAGGTGCTAAAAGTACTTTTTTTGGACACGTTATATACTTTGTAAATCTGTGATTGATTTTGTATGTATCAACTTCAGTAAGTGAAGCCTGCAACTGGCATTGCACTTGTACTGCCGTGGATGTGCAGTCCTTGAAAGGTTTGGGAGGTTCCAAGCATAAATTTAATGTTCTCATTAATAATCCAATTTTATATTTTGTTGCATGTGAACCGATTAATAAGAGTGTATAGTACGATGATTGAGTTGTGAAAAATCTTTGTTGTTGTTGTTTGAAGATTTTCTTATTATTTCAGTTGTTCATGGTTGTATTGTTGCTACTCTGAAATTGTACCTGCCTGATGGGAAAGAAGCAAAAGCCAGGTGTTTATTTTGTTTTTTAAGAAGTATCATGATGTTATATTATTATAAAGATCCTACATTATTCTGTACGTAATTATTAATGAGATATTTTTTGTTTTTTCAGTCCTACTACAGCTGTTGTGCCATTATCCCCTGAAACCTCAATTTCTTCCCAAGAATTATATCAACTTTCTCAATATCTTCAAGTAAGTGTTAATGAGTTTGTTAGCAATGTTAGCAAAATTCTACTTATGGGCAAATCTATGTTAGCACACTTGCTGCTGTGAAATTACTTTATGTGCATTTTCACCAGAAATCACTCACTTGTGTATAATCAATTATTATTAAGGGTCTAGATATATTAGGAATTCTTGTAGTGCTTAGTGACTTTCTCTTCTATGCATTCCATGAATGAAAATACCTCTAATAAAGTAACAGGTTGCATAAATAAATAAAAAGAAAATATTAATTAAAATTTGTAAAAATAAAATCACTATCTATTAATAGTTTATTATTATGACATTTACAAAAAAGACAAGCTGTATACTACTAACAATATCCATAAAATTCTACAGTTGTTCAGGCGTAAATTTTTAGCTTTGAATCAATTTGTATTTTTATTCACATACTGCAACACCAAATTTAACGTGACCCAGAAATTTTTCATAAAAATAATTAGAAAAATACATTATCTAGATCTAGAATTTAGCGCAAGACAGATTTTTAGTGGGAAATGATCAGCCCAAAAATATTTCGCTGTATTCTGGCTAATACAAGGTTTCTACAGACCTGGAAAGTCAGGGAAATGAGTTTTGGTCAGGGAAAGTCAGGGATTAAAAAAAAAAAAAGTCAGGGAAATTTGAAGAAATTAAAGAAAGGTCAGGGAAATGCAAGAAAATTGAATTTTGCCGAAAAATCAAGAAAATATTTGCTGTTTGAACCCAATTGTAGAAATTGTTTTACTTTCATTTTCTCATTTAACCTTATAAATAATTTTAAACTGTGTCCTTTATGAGCATATCTTGTGCAGTTGAAATATGGTTAATTTTATCCTAAATTATTATCAAACAGGGTTTTTCTTAGAATCCAATGATGTCAAATAAAATTCTTGTATTTATTAATTTTATTATTATTATTTGTAAAAAAAAGGAAAAATATATTAAAAAGTTATTAAAGGATGTAATATTAAAAACAGGAATGCAAAATTTGGGAAAGCATGCTAGATAAAAAGTCAGGGAAGAGCATGATAGATGTCTGGGAAAAGTCAGGGGTGCAAAAGCTGTGAAATCTGTAGAAACCCTGTAATATGGTAATTGCTGAAATCCCAATTATATGTGTTTTCTAATTATTTGCTAAACATTAGTTATATTAAACTCAAAATTTAAAACAAACTTTGTTACTTTTTTAAAACTTTTATGTATCGAATTGTTTAAAAATTAAATCATTTTGTAAGTATTTTCATGTTTGGTTCAGAATGTAATTTTTCCCCCTCTTTTAGGAAGCTCTTCATAGAGAACAAATACTCGAAAGTAAACTTGGAACCTTACAAAAAGTTGTTTCTAACACCCAAGATGAAGCTGATATTGGTTGGAAAGTATGTTATTATACAATGTTATCTTTTTATTTAATATCTTCTTTTGCATATAATTGACATTTGAAAAAAAAAAAAACCTAAGAGTAAAATTTATCGAGTTTGGTTTAAAAAGAGTACCCAAACAAAAAAATAATCCTACCAAGATATAAAAGCATTTTAATTGTCTGCATAAATTTGTTTAAAATTATGTATTTTTTGTAAATTTAATGTGAAGTTTATTTTATTCGAAAACTATACTTGTAAATATATACATTGTATTACTCTTTATTTGAAAATTATGATATTTTCTAATTTCCATAACCTGCCTGTAAAGGTGTTTTGTAATTATTTTATGATGTTTTTTTATATTAGTTTACAAACCGTTGCATATATCCATAATATGTGTCTTTTCAGATAGAATTGTACATTTTACTGTAGTGCTCTCTAAAATAATTTAAGACATTTTAGTTTAAAGAAATGTACATAACTTTTTTTTTTCTCCCTGTAAAACTAGGCTCTTATAGAAGAAGACAGATTACTTAGCAGAATAGAAACACTAGAAAGTCAATTGCAAACATGTGGAAAGGTATGATGTTAAAACTTTAAAATTGTTTATTATTTATTTATTAAATAAAGCCTGGTTGTGATATTTAAAGTAAGCATAACAGGTACATACAAATTTATATATATATATTTGATCTTACAAAATTTTTCTGTGTATTCAGAATGTGACTGAAGAGAAATTAAAAGATGATGTTATTAAACTGCAAGATGACAAAGATAAATACCAGATGGCTGCCAAAGTATGTAATTTAATACATTTCTTGAAAAAGTTTTACAATATTTTTATGTGCATTTTGCAACTTTCTCTTTTATACTTGATTTAAAAGAAATGTGAGTTAAGAATTCATATTAAATAAAATATAATAATGAACTTTGTTTTAAAATTTAACATTACTTATATTATGTCATATTTTATGTATGTGTTCGAAATAGCATCAGAAGTGTACATCTAGCATTTTAGTTGGAATTGAGTGTTTGGTGCTAAGCAATTATTTATTTATTTCTGACCAAGGATAGGAAGCACATAGTCTTGAGCTAAGGCTTCAAGATTTCAACTGTTGACATGAATTAAATTGCGTTTGCAGAAACTTAGAATTGGAGGGCTAATTCAGGCTGATTAAAAATCACTTGCAATGTATATTTCCATGGACTTAGAGTAAAAAAGATATCTTTAAAAGATGCAATAAACGTTTATTTTAATTTTGCACCAATTAAGCATACCAATTTTTTTACCTCCAATAAAATATGCATGTTTTGTTCCAGTTTTTGTATGTCTAATTTTTAATTTAAAATTTGGAAAGGGACATTTAATTTGTACAATTAAAATGAAGTCTTCAAAAAATACATTTTACATCATTCATTATTTTCTGAAAAATATTTTCTTTTTTAGGAATCTCTAAAGAAAGTTCTTCAAGAAAAGTTAGAAGCTATTAGGAAAGTACAAGATTTAGAAGTATGATTTATACATTTTAAGTACAATAAATTGAAAAATGCATTGCTATTGCTTTGAGAAGGGTGGGGTAAAAGCTGGAAAATTTCCAGCTAAATTTGCTAATATAAATGGTATATACATACAATCATGCAGAGTGAATCTTGCACTTTAAAGACAAGTTATGATGTAAAAAAAAAGTAGAGAATCAGAATTATTACAGTTGTTGATAGTGATGAAATCCCATTATTTAGATAAAGTATCTGTAGATCATGTATTGCTCAATAAGTTTTCAGCGAAGTTTGATAATGTTTTTCTGCATTTGTTGAAATGGAATTGTAGAAATGTATGTCTTGCGAAATTACAGGGATATTTTCAAAACTTCTCTAAATAGACTCACTGTTTTCTCATTATTTTATTTTGAACTATGGATTTTCCCCCACCAGGATATTTCCAATATAGATATTAATCAGTTATACATTATACTGGGTATCAATATAATTTGTATTTAAATTTTCTTTTGTTATATCTTTTACTGAGGGGAGTTCTTTGAAAATTTATTAAAGAACTTTTTAATGAGTAATGCAAAGCTGATTTAAGTTGAAACAATATTGGACTACAAAGCATATCTTCCAACTTTTAAGATTTATTAACCTTGCAGAGTAAAGATTTGAATTACCTTGTATGTTTATGACAGGGTTGTTTAATTTAAACCACATTGGTGGTGCTTTTTTTTTTTTCTCTCTCTCTTTAACATTGGTATATACCGTAGTGCACAACCTTTTCCTATATATGGGCCCAAAAGTTGAAAAGTTACCTTACTTAGGGGGAAGGGGGAAGATTCTTTTTTTCTCTCAGTAATAGTGCAAATAGTTATTCAAATAAAGTTAAGGCATGCAAATTGCAATAGATCTAATGAAATGTAAATTATAACTAGTTATTTATATGTATGACCAAAATTTTTCATTTTGCATAATTAATTTTCAAATTGTTTTAAAATACATTGCTTTTCAAAAAACTTTTTTTCTTCAAAAATTAAAGCTTGAAAATCTTAATTCTTTGATTTCAATATTTTTTAAAAATAGAAAAATGCTAAATTTAGTGGGCTTTTCCTAATGGACTGATTAATATCATGATTTAAATCTAAATAGAAATCATTGACATTAAAATAAAAAATCCAATGTGAACATTCAGTATTTTCAATAATAAGTACATCTTTGTACAAATAAAACTATTAAGTACAAGAGATTGTACTACTTGGTTGTTGTATAATTGTTTGCAAAGTTTAATTTAAAAAAAATTACTTATATTAGTTTAATATTTTGATTGATTTTTTAACATTCATGTGGCTTTCTCAAATAAAATTGTTTTTTCTTCAAATTGTTTGAAAAAAAACCCAAAAACCACAGTTTAAACCATAAAAAACCTCCATTTTTTGGTTAAAGAAAGGTGGGGGGGGGATGTCAATTGAAACTTGGTTTTATAAGGTTCTTAGGTATCATTGTAAGATTTTTGTCAGATAGTTCTTGTATTTAACAAAGTTGCTGAAAAACAAAACTTTTTAGATATCTAATTGCTTTATATTTTCTCTCATAGGCAACAGAAAAACTCTCCTTTTCTCTAACTCCTCCCACCATTTATGATCATTGTATAATAAATTATGCTATGCAAAATGTATATAATTTAACTTATTCTTTAATAATATAAATAATATTTAGCGCAGTGAAATCTAATCTCCCCTGAAGAAAGGGGGGGCGAGCAAAGTTTTCAAACTTTGATTGTCGGTAGCTATGTATGTAGCAATTTTGTTTCCTTAAAAGTTAACAGGCATCATCTGATATTAACAGACATGTTTTAGATTACATCTGGCAATACCTAGGGATGTTTAACCAGGGGAAATAAAATTTATTACTCAAGTCACACCCTGAAATCGGTGCTAGCTTTCTCATTTGGAACTCTATTAAACTTGAACTTGCCTATGAAGAATAAACATTTTAATCATTTTAGGCTGCAACTGCACACTGCAGTGGTGAATATTCTTTGCCACTGGAAAAGTAAAAAAATTATACCATTAGAATCATATGCTTCCTTCTTCTCCCTTATCTTTAGAGTACTCATTACTAATTTATCATGAAACATATCTAATGGCACTTGGCAATAGCCCATTTGCGAAGAAAGATTGCTAACTGAAGTACATTTTAGAATGTTCTGAGGTTGGTTTTTGATCTTAATATATAGTTCACGCGTGTATTATTTGGAAGAATTTTGTTGGCATCAGTACAGATTAACTTTTCTGATATTTCTTTTTCTTTATAGAATTCCCTGAGCAATACAGAAATCGAATGTTCTCATTTAGGAGAAATAAATAAAAAGAAAGAAGAGGAGATCCAGGTTTTACTTGAAAAAAATACAGAATGTGAAAAAGAAATAGTCAATCTTACAAAAAAATTACAGGTAATGTTCTTATTTGTTATGTCTTTTTGCTCTTTCATTAGTTATGTTTAAAAATAGCCCGTCTGTTTAAGAAAGAGCAATTAGAAAAATTATGTATTTATCAAATACATTTTTAGGAATTAGAAGATAAATATCAAGATCTCGTAAGCCAAACTAATGAAGACAAATTAGCCCTTGAAAATAATGCTGAAGAACTAAGGAAAGAGGAGCAAATTATTCTTTCTACTAAAGTAAGCAATCAGAAAACAATGTACTTTTAGTTTTATGTTTAGAAAAAGGAAAGATTTTTGGCATATTTTAAAAAACAAAAAGGAAAACTTAATTCTGCTCCATCTCTACAAATCCAAATTTTGTAAATGGCCACTGAAATTATTTTGCCTTTTGGCCACTCAAGTGTGATTATGTCATGTTGATACTAAATTTCTTCTCTTATACTGATTTTTTTTTCAATTAATGTCTTCAATTGAAAGGGCTAAAGAAACAAAATAATGTACTTGCCACTTAATAAAATCACTGGTTAATAAAATCAGCCACTTAAGCTGCTCAAATTGCCAAGAATGGAATCAATATAAATTTATACTAAAACTGCCGCTTAATAAAATCAGCATCACCACTTAATAAAATCGAAAATTAAAATTCTAAGATGGAGCAATATATACAGCAACTCTATTGTGCTCTGCTGAAACCTTCATATCTGGAGTACTGCAACCACTGTTCCGACAAACATATTTCTACCCATTGTTTGTTCTAGCAGCTTGTTTAGGTAGTGATTGTATCATCAAAATAAAGAAGTGCATTCTTAGCTTTGTTGTTTATTTGCTAGTTAGTCCTATCCAGGCTGAACGTGTGGAATATTGTCAATCATATGAGATTGGTCAGTGATTATGAGGAATGATTTTTTTCTGTCTGTAATTTCTGAGAGACTAGTTGAGTTTGAAAGCAGTTACAAACAACATGTCTGAGTGGAAGAATTCAACCGAAAATATACTACCAGTGTTACTCCCTTGCTAGAAACATTGAATGTTTAATTTGCTCCATATAAACAATGTAAGATAGTTTTTTGAAAAGCCTATTATGTATGTAATACGTAAGTAAATTCCCTTTATACATAGTAAAAATTATATTCTAAATTTTTAATAAATAATTAACTAATAATCAATTATAGATTAATTAATTTCATTTATTAATTATAGTATTCATCTTATTTTATAATTTCTTGCTGTGTTAGAAAAGTGGTATTTAGAGACGTGCCTTCTTTAGGTTCGAATAGTGTTTGCCACTTATTAAAATCTATTCAGCTTAAACTGAATATGAGGTAAAATTAACTACAGGTGGAAGGTACTGTAGTTCATTTTACCTCAAATATATAATATTAGAAAAATATATGCCCAAATTCATAATTATCTGAAAATATACTATTGAAAATAACTAAGTTCAACACCACATAGTATTATGTTTTTATACATAATGTCTAGTTATAAAGCAGTGGTAAGTACACATACAAATGTCTGAGAAATGATTAAGTCAAATGTCACAGAAAAACGACATAAAAAATAAAATATATTTTAAGTTTCTTTATAAGTTTTTTTATAAGCACAAAAATAAAGTCTTATAAGTATGAGCTTATAAAGTCGGGTGTGTCCTATAGATTTCTAATATTTGCGCATCTATCTTAAAGAAAAACTTTTTCATCAATATTTCCTGGAAAAGTTCCTGTCTTTTTACACTCTATTTTGTTGAGGGATTATCCTAATTCTCAAAAACATAATGTTAAAAATTGTAGAAAAATGTCCAAATCTTTCTTCACATCACTCACATACTCACACCCTTCATCAAAATCTAAGACTTCAAGAGACAATTTCTTATATTTAATCATAAATGCACCATTATTGGATATAGCTGCTAGCTCTTCTCTTAATGTTAAACTAAGATCACTTTAAGTTTCCACAAGTCAGGTCTCTTCAAAACATGTTAATTAGTGAGGAAATAAAACTACAATATTTTTTATATATGGACACATAGCTGTGTAATATACCACAGGGATGCACCTGGAAATTTCCTGGTTGCATACTTTAAGAACCACTAAGATAAGGAATTGTACTTAACAAAACTTGTTTTACAGTTTTATCATCTAGTGTTATTATTTGTTCTTGTGACAAAACACACTACTAGGTCTGTCTGCCAAAGGGAGGAATGCCTTGGGCGGAGAACTTTTTGGGGGGTTCTAATGTGTATTCACATTATATGTGGAGAAAACCACCCTCAAATCCAGGCTTTTTGCTAGACAGTCGTGTAGTAGGCCATGACCCTTGACTATTGGACTTCAGCTATCCACCAGTTTTCAGTGTCTTATCTACTCAGCCAATCGTCAGTCATCTTGCACTATTTATGTTTTTCAAATGTGATGTGATAATTGTAATTTGTGTTTTACTCATTTTTCTTTCTATAAAATGTTTCATTAAACCATTCACACATTAAAAATAAATAAATAAATAAAAATGTATTATTTCTGTAAATTATTTTCTTTCTCATACAGATTGAAGCATTACAAGCTGAAAATGATTTTGCAAAAGAACAACTAAGTGCCATGAAAGGTAATTAATTTCTTTTCCTATAACTGTGTAGTGTTGTACACTGTTCGTTGGCTTATCTGCTGACTGTTCATTATAGTAAAGTAGCATGATTTTTTTATGACAAACTGACAGCATTAATGATTAGATATTTTTAAATGTGATGAACAGATTTATTATTAGGAAAAGTATGCAGTTAGAAATATAGTAAAAAATAAATAAAATACTGAAACCTATGAAAATAAAAATTTTAAGATAGAGGAAAATACACAGTAACCCACTATCTCAGGGGTTCCTAACCGGGGGGTCGTGACCCCCAAGTGGGTCACCATGACTTTCTTCGGAGGGTAGCCGCAGACCGCTTTTGTAGGAAATGAATTGTAAACTATTTTCACGTTTCTCTACCATGAGACACCCTTTCTCCTATTTTCATTGGAAAGTAAAAATCCTTATGCTCGTCAGGGCTTTTGTATCAAAGCTACAAAAACTGATTTCGGTGAATCTAGGCGAGTTAACTAATGCTTGAGAACCTATGCATTAAGACAGAAGAATCGGCAATAGGAATTGCAATTCATTTAAAGGAGGTAATTAGTAGCGAACTTGAAGCTCTTGAATCTGAAATTCAAAGATATTTCCCTGAGTTCAATGAACAATAGGCTGCACTCGTGCGAAATCCATTTCACACATCTTTAGATGTCACCAAACTTCCTGATGAAGTGCAGATTGAATTTTTGAATGTGCAAAATGACTGCTCAGCAAGTGATTTATACCAAGAAAAACCATTAACTCAATTTTGGTGTGCTATGCGTTGCTTCTATCCAATAATTTCTAAGCTTTAGTGTCGCATGTTAGTGCCATTTGCATCAACTTATTTTTGTGGATTTTTAACTCTTTTGCAGATTAAGACAAAAGCCAGTAATAAATTAGATGTTTAAGATGATATGCGGGTGGCTTTGACCAATATTCAGCTAAGAGTAGCAAAACTTGCCAGTCAAATTCAATCTCAATCATCCTATTAATAATAATCAGTACTTAATAAAAGGATATCAATTTTAAATTGCAAGATATATTTTTCGTTATTAATTTTTTATTTGTCTGTTTGTGTGATTATGGCAACACTATGCTAAAGCGATCTGCCAAGGATGGGGGGGGGGTCTTGGTAGGAGGACTTTCTAAGGGGTTCTAACGCTCATTCACGTTACATCTGGAGCAAACCTACCAAGACTCCAGACCGTTAGATCGGCAGTCGCTTGATGGGACCCGAAATCGGGACCTTCACTCTTTGGCCATCTACCATTTTCAGTGGCATAACCACTGTGCCATGGTGAGGTTTTTTTTTTTTTTTTTTTTTTTCTTTGTTTGTTTTATTGGTCAAACATGGCGGATGTGGGGGGGTAGGGGGTCGTGAAGATTTAAAAAAAAAACTAAGGGTCGTAATTAAAAAAAGGTTGCAAACCACTGCACTATCTGCTCTGCTGAAAGCCTTCAGCTGTATACCTATCTCTAACTGGTTAAAAGGAATAAAATATGTTTAAAACACTCGGTTATGTATTGCATTTTAGAATCTTCATCCAGGAGGAATTTTAAGTGGGTGTTGTACTAATAAAGCTATTATCTTTTAACTTACAATTTGTTATTCTCACATGAAAATCTGTTAGTTTTTTTTTTATTATTGTTATTATTATTTGAAATAAGGTCATTGTTTTTTTGTAATAATAAATTTTGTTTTCAGCTCATTATGATATACTTAAGAAGGATCAAGACAATGAGACAAGTATAGAAAGAAATGGAAATTTATCTCATGGTAACATTATTTTCATTCCATATATGCATGATTTGTTTTGTTTTTTAATTTGTATTAGCTTGCTTAATTATTTTTCCTGGTGAGCTTTTACTTAACTTTTTGAACTTATGTAACTGTTATCTTTCTTGTCATAAAAAGCACTTTTTTAGATAATTCTAAATTGCTTTGGTGTTTAATAATGAAGCAAAATTTATAAAAGTTACTGCTGAAGATTTCAGATCACAAATTTTGCTGTACAGTTATGCTGCTGAATAACATTACATTTATGCAATCTTATTTTAATTATAATATAAACTAAACATCAAGTGACTGTTTTCACAGTTTTACACTGTTTTCTTTAGTTTCAACAAATGAAAGAATAAAACAATTACTCAATTTATAAACTACTGAATCAAATTTTTATAATCACGTGTTAATCAAAACATTCAAGAAACAAAATTAGTTTGAAAATTTAGTCCTAGTTCTCGGTGTATGTTAAAATGTTATTTCAATAAATCCGGTGACATTATTTTAACATTATACTCCATTAAAATTACATAAATGATATGCTAACCTTAAAATGTTATTGGTATAATTTCTTTTTTTAAACACTTCCCTTCAGTGTTCTTTTCACTTTCTTTTCTATTCTTCTTTTGAAAGCTTGTGTGCATGCATTAAATTTATTTTTAAATTAGAACAAATCTTAAGATTACAATACTTGTTTTGAATTCTTTTCTTTTCATTCTTTTAGATGATTTAAGTTCGACACACAGTGACACTGCTGAGAAAAATCTCATTCAAGAGCTTAGGTGTATGTGTCATTTTCTTGTCAATTTTCTCTGTTAGTTATGAAAGGGAATGAAGGAAAAACTTTCATTAAAATTCATATATTTTACAAAGTTGACTTGTTTTCGGTCTTTTCCTTCCCTTAAAGAAGAGACATCTTTATTGTCTTTTGAGATAGATTCACGGGGTTTTGCTTACCTTAGTAACTATTTATTAATTTCTTCTAGTTCTTGTGGTTGGTTGTTTTATCATTGAAAAACTAGAGTTTTTTAAGTTCATATTAAAATCTGTATTCTTCATAACAGTAATTCAAATAGTAATTTGTCGGCTTGCATAAAACCATTTGTGGAAGTCTGATTGCTAGTGTATTAAATACAGTTTTAGTAAACAGTAACTGAAAAATTAAAGAAAAATCGCACTGTAAATGGATAATACATGGATCACAAAATTTCTTTTAATGTTTTTGCATTAATAAGCATTATTTTATGTTTATGTTACATTATATTATGAGTCGGTTTTATTGCAAAGGTAGTCAAGTATGGCATAAGTAATAGATAATTATATAATGATATCTTAAAATGTACTCTGCAAGGTTTCAACTACTTCAGGTGAAGAGAAGGTTAAATTATCTCTTTGTGGGCGAATTTAAGCAGCTGTGGTCAATAGGAGAGAAACTTTTTATTTATTTATTTTTAACTCTTGCAAGTCAGAAAGTAATAAAGCTATAAATATAGAAGAAAACATTTATTTATTTCAGTTAATCAAAAAAATTATCAATTTCAAATCTATGGAAAACAAAAGAAAGTTGAAAACTATTTCAAGGTTAGAAAACAAAATCATATGCACTTCGTGATATTAAAAACATTTGAAAATACAGATGATCATGATATGCATGATATCATATACTATAATTTCACTGCACAAAATATATAGTATTTTCAAAAAATCAAAATATAATGCAGTTTTCATTATTAAATTTGTGTATCATTTTTCTTTCCTACTGCAACTTGCAGCTATAACTCAGTGAATAACCTCTGGCAGTAAACAAAGAAACCTCAATACTGATTCTGTAATTCAAATTCCCAAAAGTAACTAGCCAGAAAAGTTCTATTTTATTTTAACAAAATAAAAAGCATGTGTAGCTTTCAGCTGTAGCATTACTTTAATTTTTCCCCCGATTGGAAATAAATATTTCCCTTTATTTTGATAGTACTGAACAAAATGTATGAGCACTTGAAAAGGCAAAGGTCAACAAAGAAGAGGAAAATGCATATGTGTTAAAATAAAAACTTTGTATAAAAACACACATAAAATGATACAAGAGTTATTTATTTTATCTATTAACACCAGTCTCAACTATCCCGTATTTTGAGTGTTTTTTTCTGTATGCCTATGTGTTATTTAACACATAGGCAATAAAATGTTCTAGTCTTAAATAAAACTAGTGAAAAACATCATTTAGTGAGGAGATTTATAAAACATTCTATAATTAATTTATACCAGAATTTACACCGTCAGGGTTGCTACTGGTCTGGGAGAGTAGGGAAAAGTCAGGGAATTTCATTTTGGCAAAAAAAGTCAGGGAAAATTGCAAATTTTGGCACAAAACCTGGAAAATCATATAATTATCACTGGAAAATCAGTGTTTGTAAACAAACAATGTTTAACCTTACTTTGAGAAACTAAAAATAATTAAGAACATATGAAAAGTTGATGTCATAAACATGAAAAATAGTCCGGATTTTCATCACATGATCATCTGGAAAACCTGGAAAAGTCAGGGAATTTTTTTTTCAGAAATTGAGTGGCAACCCTGACTGTAGAAGTAAACTATTAATTTTTCTACTTAAATTCATAACAATTTAAATTTTATTTTTCATTCTGAAAGAAAACAAAATCCCTATTGTTGAAAATTTATAAACTTTTCTATAAAATTATGATGCCTATTGTATGCTAATGTAGCATCTGGCACTATCTGTGTGGCACAGCAGTACAGACCTCTACTGTACAGTTGACTTTCTGCAATAAAATACAATCCCTCTTTCTTTTTATGTTGGTTTAATTCTTCCTTATTTTTTCAAGCTCCCTTAACTTGGGCAATACTTCTCTCTCATATATCAAATAGTCAACCAATTTTAGTAATTTCACTACACTACTAAAATTTCACTCCTATAATTTTCACGATTTTAGTGAAAATTATAGGAATCGAAAAAAATCAGTCTTTTTACACTACTAGTGTATATGTAAACACATCATCAAATTGTATAAAATGTAAATAGTTAATAATAATAATAAAAAAAAGATTTTTGAGTTGCATCTCCTTTTTCCAAACTGAAACATTCAATATAGTACATGTAAAAGAAAATAATGAAGAATGTCATGTATTTTGTATTTTTCTCAGATACTTTGTTAATAACAAAATATCTATGTATCCAATATTTTTCCTGTTGATTACTTTTTCAGAGTCGCAAATTTAATTTCGATACTAATGAATTCTGTGAGAGTTAAAATCTGTGTAAAGCTTACATTATGTAGAGTTGCACATAATAATTTTTATAAATAATCTCATTTTTTAATCTTACTATTTATTATTATTATTGTTGTTGTTGTTTAAATGTAGTGTGCATTGGGAATTGTGTATCTCTCTATTCTAAAAAAAAAAGTAAAAGCCGCTGTCAAGAGCTTGTTCGACTATCTCCTTCTAAACCGTGGGGATTTGAGTTTCGACCAAGGTGTCCACGGATTCAGAAAATTCCGAGGAACCTGATAAGCTGACTTAAATTTCGAAAATCGATTTATTTTAGAAGATATTAATGAAAAACTGAAAAAATAAACATAATGGTTGCCAGATTTGGCATAAAATCATTCATTCCTTTGCAACAAAGCAATTCCAAGTATGTAGAATCGCGTGAAATTGATAAATGTGAACTAGAATTACACCCATTTTATGCCAAATGAAAAAGTATATGAAATAAATAACTCAAAGTGTGTTACACAAAGTTGATAATTTTCAAATAGTAAGTTCGCTTAGACAACAGGAGTTTAAAATTAGCGATTATTCGTTTTTCAAAAACAGAATAACTAATTGTAACTGATTTTAAAAGCGCCATCTTGGCATTAGGCACGATCTGGCAAAATGGTATCTTTCCAAGCAGATGAATCTAAACCGCTTGTTCCAAAATGTTAGAACCCAGTATCTTGAAAGTGAAAAATAATTAAAATGAAGATTATTTTAAAGCCGGTTCGGTCCAGCTGGAGTATTTGCTACCAGTAGAAATATTTGGTGGTTTTAATTATGCCAGTATAGCAGTTATAGTAGTGTACACTTTGGATATTTGCCAGCACGGCAAGATAATATAATTCATGGTGCTAAATATGCCAATCTGCAAAGGATTATGCATATGAAGATATGGATAACGGTTTTCCTTGAACCTTAAATAAGCAGTAATAGGGTGTGAGCATGTGTAAATTGCCAAATAATGAAAAGTCGCCATGGGTGGCAAGCTATCCTAGCTGTTCCATAGTTTTTATCAAAGAAAACATATGAAGTACTGTTTTCTTAGAGCTAATTATTAACTATTCATATATGCAAGTCATAAAATTATGAAAAATTTCCATAATTGGCTAATACACCAGGTGTTCCAAGGGTTTTACATAATTAAAAATAGTGTGAAGTTTAAATTTTTATGTCCCAAGGAACATGCAAGAAACAAGCACTGTGCAGCTCGGTAACATTCTATCTGATCCAATCTTTGGGTTTTATTAAGGCTTATTTGTAAAAAGAATAAGCCTTATTAGAGGCCTTGGCCCCTAGTGAAAGTACAAAAAAGTTGCAGAAATTTTCAGAAAAATTACTATTTCTAAATGTAAAATGTCATATTACTTCTATTTTTAAAAGTCATATATATTCAAACTTCCTTGTTAATTTATTAAAAGACATATTAGAGATAACTTTAAAAAACAGAGAATGGCATTACATATCATACACTTTCATGCTAGATAGAAGTTTTTTCTTTCACTGATTTTCCCTTTGTAATTGAGATTCATGTCAATCTAGAAACTTTGTGTAATTTAGAAATGTCCTTTAGAATTCAGTATTATAGCTGATTTACAATTGTGGTGTTTCATGGCATATTTTCAGAGGAATAAGCAAAGGAAATTATCGTTTAATTGATATATTGTAAAAGTAGAAAAGAAGTAGTGTCCAGTAGCAATAAAAAGTTAATAAAAATTGATAGAGGACAATCCTTATAAAAGAGGAAATGTATCGGTCAAAACTTAAGCCATTTCCTATCCCAATTATCTCTTCTGGCTACTTGTGCATACTTGTATGTACTCTAATGGTTTCCTAATAGAGAATTGAATTGCTCTCTTTTTATTTTAAAACCTTAATTTTCTGCATCTCTTGTGTGCCTAGTAACAAAATAGTGTCTATCTGAAAATAAGAATGTCTCAATGTTTGCTCTCCAAAGTTTTACTAATTCTTTTGTGTGAAATAACAATGCATGAAATTTGAAGTCTCAAGGTCTGCATTTAATTTTCCGCTGCACCTTAAAGGGATTTTTCTTTCTTTCTCTCCTTTTTGTAAAACTGTAATTTTTGAGTTAATTGAATTTTACTATTCAACATTTTCTTTATTAGTTTTTTTTTTCTTTCTTTTAAAAACTTACAATTATGTACATAAAATTCCTTATAAATTGAAATTGCAGTAGAAACTTACAATGGAATGAAAATGCAATAAAATCATTCGAAGTTTCAACTCCTTTTAAATTATTAAATATTCTTCTCACACTGATTACGTATATAATTATTCATATGATTCACAGTGAAAAAAAAAAAAAAATTAGAATGCTGTTTATGTATTTGCACAGTAGCGTAAAATGTAGCTGGAACATAGACCTTCAAAAAATATTTTAGTTTTTGAAGGTCTTTAAATATTTTATGTTTATAGACAATATTCAACTCTTTAGACCCCATACCATCCAAGACGCTTGGCTGAAACAGGTCCTTGAAAAGGCCTGGCCGCCCAAGAGCCAGTTCTTTCCTGACGGACACAGGATTTATTGACTGTTTTATACCTCTTGAGGTTTGAGAACTTAAGGAAGAGGAGAAACAGATAATCCGTGTATTCATGGTGCCCATGATATATCAGTGTACTGTGGGTTGTCAAAAACAGTTAGATAAATCTTTAGATTAGCACAATAGAAAGCATATCGCCAGTACCGCTACTCAAGAAGGGAGGTTCCAAACTGTCACAAATCAGTGATAAAAGTACATGCTTTTCTTCAATGGGGGAAGGCATTTTTCGGCCGTTTTGCTGACAATCAACAGATGAGATTTTCGTGGAGCTGGGAATTAGAGTTAATAAATTCAGCATAATATCTGTTTTAAAATAATGAAAACTTACTGTAATTTACAGAAAATGAGAGCTGGGAAACAGGTTGCTGGTTCCACTAGATTCTTAAATTAATTGACTCTCTCTTTTTTTTTTCCTCCCTCTTTACTCATTTAGGCTACAGTTGACTCTCAATACAAGCCAGTGGGCTGCTGTTTTTCAGCATTCCTTTTGCATGTATATATACATATATCCAAATTTTATATTGTAGAAGAATAAATTAATTTTCTTTCCCCATCATTTTTACTAAAGTTTAGAATTTATGTGCAAGGAAGGAAAAAAGAAGCCTTGATATTTTTTCATCTCCTTGATTCAACAGCTGAATATTCCATTTTATTTTTGTTGTTGCAGATTATATTAACATTAAATGAATAAAAAGTTAGAAGAAGCCTGTTTTAAATTTGCAGTGAATATGGATAGGCTTGCGGTAATTAAATCTTGGATTAGTTTGAACATGGAAATAAAATATCTCGGAGATGACTTCCTGTACCTGTTTTGCATTTTCATATTTTAGCATTCTTTTAAAAATTACTATAAAAATATTTATTTCCTATGATTGTAGGTGAAGTGGATCGGTTAGAGCTTGAACTACAGCGTGTACAAAAAGAAAATTTGAAAAATGAAGCTCTTCTCCATTCAGAAAGAGATGATTATACCTCTAATGGCGAGTCAAAACCAGAAGATTATGTAAATAAATTAGAGGTTGAAATACAGAATTTAAAAAGTGAGCTGAAATTTTAACCTTGAGAGTCATATGCATAAAAATTGTTCTCCTTTAACTAAACTTTTAAGTAAAATTTACAAATAGATTTTTAGAAACAAAATAGGCAAAATGATTCTAAAGTTGTTAAAATCCTCCATTTTTAACTATTCTTGTATCTTAACTAAGTATTTAACTGTATTCTGATTTAAATAATGTTTTATTATTATCTAGAACGTGTTAATGAAACAAGAGATAGACACCAATTAGCAAGAAAAGCTCAGATTGATGCTACTGGTGAGTTGACAATCCATTTTTAATTTTCATTGGGATAGGTTAGAATTTTATGTGTTTGAAGATAAGTGGTTAAAATTTTAATTTAGACATTGAACATTCATGTTACCCTCAGACATTCTATCATGTAATTAAAATTTACATTTCTTAAATAAACCTCAAAAAGCATATTAACCAGTTAATTATGATTAAATACTTAATTATCTTTCTTTCCTTCCCTTTTTAAAAAATTTTCTCTGCAAATCTAAAGCCCCAAAATCCCCCCCCCCCTCCCTCCCTCTCTCTCTAACAAGTAGGGGTGCAGCAGATATCAGTTTGGTCGGATACCAAAGATCCCGTGGAACTTTAAACCAGCTAATATTTTCCCCCCTTCATTTTATGTTTTATTTTGACCAGCTTTCTTAGCTTAATCAATTATTGCTATTTTTTCATAAGCATTATTTTTTCTTTACAATTAAAAATTTTAATACTTGATCTTTCTATTTTATAATAATCACTTATAAGATTCTAAGTTATGTCGTGTTAGCATTTAAATTATTTTAATAATGGAAATACTTTTAATTAGAAAAAATTATTAGAAATCACATACTATAAAATTAAAATTTCCACCTAATGCTAATAGTGAAAGCACAAATCAGAAATTGTTTGGGATTATTTCCATGAAATGATTGCAGTTCTACTGCAATTAAAGTGATGTAGAAAACAATGTCATTGATGAATCAGCTCTCATTTCAGAGCTTGATAATTATCTTTCAAAACCAATTAGTGAAAAAAAAAGTACCTCCATCAGTTGATGAGACGTCAGTACAACAAATTTTGCGACAAAATTATATTTAAAAAAAAAATACTTTTTCCATCATCTAGCAATGTATCCATTCTTAGTAGTAGGGTTAAATTTCTAAAAAGAAACACAATTGGATTCTACCAATGAATGCAGAACAATTACTCTTTTTTTAATTTCATCACCTGTTTCTGTTTTATTTTTATTTATTTATTTTTACCCGTTTTCATTTTCATCCATGGTAATAATAATTTCTGAAAATTAATTAAAAAAATATATTTTAATAAAGCTTTTTCGTTTTCATTTTTTATTATTATTTGCTATTTTTAGACTCACAAAAATAGCAAACTGTGCTATAAAATATTTTTGTGCTATAAAATAGCACAAAAATATACTGGACACCTCTGCTCAATAGCATTTTGTGTGTATATGTTTCTTCATTAGTGTGTATATGTTTCTTATTTATCAGCCCAGTAGCAGAATTTTCCATTTTAATCTGTAGCACCAGGATCATAAACTAAAATTTATTTGCAACCTTAATGTAAATTCACCCAGATTATTTTGCAACTGTAAAATAATTTGCAGCACTCGCTGCCATATCATTCTTGCTATTATAGTATATAATTTTAGGTCAGGATGTACTGCTGGATAATTATTATATCATCTGGTATATTGGCTAGATAGGCTGGATGACGTATGTTTGCCACATATCCAGTGTTTCTCTTTTGAAAACTCAAGAATATTATCTACGTGAGCCAAAAAATTCTTAATAATTTTTTTGTATTTTTTTATTTTATTTTATGTATTTATTTATTTGGCTTAATAATTTTCCATGAAACAGAGATTATAATACCCTTAACATTTTTGTTTTTATTATATTTTAAGCATTAAAAATTTCACTTTTCTAGCTGAACTTGATGAACTTCGAGAATTGACAAAAAAGAGAGAAGATGAGTTAAACTATGTACAAGAACAATTGTCTTTAGCCCGGCAAGAAGTAATAGAGAAAGCAGAGCTAATAGAATTATTAGAAAGTAAGTATTGTTATTGAATTGTATAGCTACCTATTAGTTTTTAATATCCATTGTTTGTTTATTTTGTCAATTAGCAAATTTTTACTTATTAAAATTTTATTTTGTAAGCCCGGTCTGGAGTTTTGGTAGGTTTTCTCCAGATGTAACGTAAATACGCGTTAGAACCCCTTAGAAAGTCCTCCTACCAAGGCACCCCCCCTTGGCAGATCGCCCTAGTGTAGCGTTGCCGTAATCACACACAAACAGAGATTATTTTGTAAGCCACAAGCCGCTGTTTATTATTTTTCGTGGGAGAAATTCTTATTATGCTTTATGCTGTAGTATTCTGATTTTAATATTTTTCGGACCCTCTTAACCCTCTAATGTCCATGGTAGCATATATGCTACCATCCTTTAAATTTTATTTTTGTAATGGGAAAAATGCTTAAAAATGTAATTTTGAACTCAGAAAACCATTAATTGTACCTCTAATTAATGATATTAGTAGTTTGGGTCTACAGATGCCAGCATTAATACATGAAAAATATTTTAGTAGCAACATAGATACGTCAACAAAGAAAACAAATTTCCAATGATAAGATAGGAAACTTGGCTTTTACTATTTTGCTATTATTTAATATGAAGAAAAAATTAATAAATATCATTTATATGTAAGACAATGTATGCTTTTTCGCTAGATACAAAATAACTTCTAAAAGTTTCATTTACAGTGTTTAGAGGAGTTTTAAAATCACGGTACTACCATTGAAAATACAAAAAAAAAAAAAAAAAAAAACTTTTTTCACAGTTTTTAATTATATTTACATTATTTGACTTCAATGAACACCATTTCAGCAAAAAAATTATTTTTTGCTTGAGAATTTCTTATAGTGGGCATTAGAAGGTTAAGAATGATTACTTATTTTTCCTTAAACATTCCTTTAAAAACCCCCCATAACATTAAGAGTAAAAATTGAACCCTATTTTCTTTTATTTACTTCTTTATTTCTTTTAATTGAATTTTATTTATTGTTAGCTATTGACAGAAGCTAGTGAACATTATCATACTCATTTTAAGATACGTTGTGTAACAACATATGGCTAAAAAAAAACATAATAATAAAAAATAAAAAACATTTTAAAAAAAATATGGCTAAACAGAAACTTCTTCTTGAGATTGGGTTTGTATGGTACTGGGCACCTCTGCTCAATAGCATTTTGTGTCATAACCTCAAGCCCAAAGTTACCTAGTTCCAATAAATTGGGTCGCCCACTTTGCCTATAAGTCTAACAAATCCTTTATGGAACTAAGGTGTAACTCTTATGATTCCTAAAGTAGTAAAATGAATAGAGGCAAGAGTATCACAATCAAAAATGATGTGATCTGTCAATTCTTTATCCTTGAGACATTTCCTACATTTAGAGTCTTGAGTAAGTCCCATAGTATGGAGGTGTTTCCTGGAATAATAGCGTCCATTAATGAAGCCTATAATAATTCGTATCTTCACTCTAGAACAATTAAGAATTTCAGAAGCAACTTTGGCTAAGGATCCAGCGATCATACTTTTAGCATGTTTTAGTCCAGAAGAGTTTTATTCCATTCATTCATCTCCTGTTTTTCCCATTTGAGAAGGATGCCTTTTATTCTTATATTGATGCCACAAAAAGGTCTGCACCAATAGGATTAGAAGACAATCCCTGATTTGCCAGCTCATCCACCTTTTCATTACCTTCAATACCAACATGTCCTGGCACCCAAAAAAGAGAAACCTTATTATTGGTTGCCAGTTCCCTAAGGTTTCTACATTCCAGGACAATTGTAGATTTAATTTGGAAAGAATTAAGAGTCTTTAAGGCAGCTTGACTGTTGCTAAAAATCTAAATCCACTTACCGTGGTAGCCTTTTCTAATATTTAGTGAATGATAGCTAAACTTCATCTTGAAATACAGTGGCATACCTCCCAAGACCCCTGAAGAAGTTGACTCTTGGTGATAGACCATGCACCCCTAGTCCAGAGAAATTATCTTTCCTAGATCTGTCCGTAAACCAGGCGAGATCATTGTTATCCAAATTAATCATGTTCTCTTTCCATTCATTCCTGATTGGAAAAACAACCTCAAAAGGTCTATCGAACATGTAGGTCATTTCTATGGTGCCGAAAGGCATAAGGATAGAATCCTTTATTTTCTTGGTAATTTTGGTATGACCTTTAGCCATAGGCTTGTCATACCATTGCTTTTGCAACATCATTTTATATGCAGTCATTCTTACAGTGCTACAAATGAAGATGTCCAGAGGAGTCAGATCTAAAATAATCTCCAAAACTCTGGTGGGCGCAGGGGACACAGCTCCTGTGAGACACAGGCAGGCCAGTCTTTTTTTTTTTAAAAAATAGTGTCTGTTTTAAAGATAGGACATAGATTATTGGTTGTTGTTGTTGTTGTGTCCATGGATAGATGCGGCTGTCCATTGAAAGAGGGTGCTATTGTGCCTCAGGGGGTTGGACTTCTACTTGTTGGTCCCAAATTTTGAGCTGATTACAGATGAGGGACCAATCAGCACCCCCGGAGGTATTGTTTAATAACATTGGAGCCACGACGAATTTATGTGTACCAGCTCCCATTAGCGTACACAGTCCCACAGCAGTCAAGCTGAGAGGGAGTTGACCTTCCCAAGCAATGGCCAAGCCAGATACTGCTTTACTTGCGATGTTCTTATGGGAACAGGAGGAGAGTTTAGCTCCCAGACCACTGCGGAACATAGATTATTGATCAATATGCTTATTCACTTTAAATGTTCAGCTAAGCTGTCATGTCTGGTTCTCAATCTAAAATTGGCCACAGCCTGTATACGTGGTCTGTGACAGAATTGTTTTCAGACATTCTTAATATTCTCTCATCGTTTATCTCCAGATTTTTTAGATAGGTCCATTTTAGCTCATCATGATTTTCTCTTGTTATACATCTTTTAAAGAAATCCAATGGGATAGCAAGTTCTTCAATATCTGGTTCTGTACCTTGTCAAGCCAATCGGTCTGCTCTTTTGTCACCATATATGTCCACATGAGATGGTATCCATTGGAACTCTGAACAGTTTTGCTGTTCATATTTAGTTCTCGTATAATTTGTTTTGTTTTACTCTCAAGTGAAGATTCTAAAAGGTGTTGGAGGGCAATTGTCTCTGGCAGATCTTGAGTCGACAAGAATAACAGCCTTCTCAAGAGACCCCATTCTGGAGTGCAGGTTGGTCACAGCCAAGAAGATTGTGTAGATTTCTGCATCAAAGTTAGTTAAGTGTTTACCCACTGGGACATACTGTGAGAACAATCAGTTGTACACACCTGCTGTACAACAATGATAAAGTATTTATTTTCAGAATAGTATCTAGTGTGTTCTTTTTTTTTCCCTGTCCAATTTTAAACAAAGGTATTTCAAAAAATTCAGCAGGTTAACTAGTATATTAGAATTTTCAATAGGAAGATTTAGATCTAGGCTGCTTATAATCTCCCCACACAAACTTCTCTTGGGGAGATCTGAGTTTTAAGGGCACTCATTTGCCAGTTATTCTTTCAGTTTGCTTAATGGGATGCTTTCATCCTAACAAGAGTATTAACCACTTGTTTCGTTATCTCAACTGCAATGGGAGAGTTTGAAGTATAGGACTAAAGGTTTGCTATCAGGGTTGACATGACTGCACCTGTGATTATACAAATGCCTTGTTCTGAATTCTCTCCAAGATATCCTAATACAACATATAAAATATATGTTGTATTAAGATATTCTATAATACTACTTATAAAATATCAAAATTTGTTATAGTAATTAATCTTTTGTAAACTTCTGACTGACCATTACAACAAAAAATTAAATGCAGTTGCTCACATTGTAAAAATATTCGAAATTCCAGTGAGCTGTGTTAAAGGATAACAAGTATGAAGTTTCAAGTACAAATACAATTACTATTTGTACAAGTACAAATCTCTACCTGTGGGCAAGAAGACTTGATCATTACTTAAAAGTAAAATAGTCCAAATGGAAAATAGGTAGAATATTTAATTGTTTGATTTTACTGGTGATTTTTTTCCAAGAATTATATTATGTGTTATTTTCTGGTATGCCTTAAACACAAATCAAAAAAGGTGTGTATTTCTTTCAAAAAAGGCGTGAGAGCTGGGTATTCAGTATAATATATAGATAGAAGGATTTTTATTTTATTTGTTTAGTTTCTTTTTTAGAAAAAATTATTTGTTTAGAAGTAGGTTTTTACTTTTGTTTGTTAGTTCTGAAATTAGATGTAATACTCTCTTGTTTAGGTAAATTAAAATCCACATTTAAAGAGAAAGATCAAGGTAGTGAAAAAGAGTTAGCTACAGAATCAGTCAGTGACATTCATTCCTTAACAGTGAAAAACAGCAGTTCAGATGATGGTTTGTATATAATTGTTATTAAGTGCTGAGTTTATAGAAAGTAGTGCATAGATTAAAAAACATATAGATGAATGCTACAAAACAAACTTCTCCTTTTCCGAGTTGTGAGTTACTCTTTTCCCCCGCTCAATATTTAACACTAAAATATATGCTATTAATATGGATGCTTAACTTTTGTTATTTGTAATAGCATTTTGTTCCTCATTTGTAAAACTATTTTTGTTAATAATTCTTAGCTACAAGGTAAGTCTCAGAGCATTGTTTCAATAAATAATTGCATTTAAAACCATAACATCTGTTTGAAGCATAATTTTGAATCTTGGTCATCAATATGAAAAGTCATTTCTGTTGCTTAAGATGTCATTGTCTTGTTCCTATTTCCTAAAACAGAGCTTGTGAATGAGCCTATACTATACTAGCTGAAGTACCCATTCTTTGCATGGAATTAATATTGTTAAACCAACACAAATACAAATGGAAAATAAATATATGAGTATTAAACTTATTTTAGTTATAGATTTAATCGCCTAAAAAAATTGTTTTACAATATTCATTAGGCATATTCGAACTATACTTATCATTTCAAATACTGTTTGGAATGTGCATCATAATCTGTGAGTGTGCCGTATTTGTCTTTCTTGTTCCATAAAATACTTTCTTTGGAATTGAAATCTATATTAAAATGGCTACTGAAACTGTTTTATAATCTTTTACGCTTACAAGACTAAAAATTCCCTGATCCAAGCCAATAAATATGTAACTAAAATATATTTTATATTTATTTGTTAATTTTACATTTGTATTTGTTGGTTTAACAATCTCTATTCCATGCAAAGAAAGGTTACTTAAGTCAGTAAATACTATTTTGAAAATTACTAATCCTAATTTTTTGGGGAAAAAAAGTATCTGGAAATTATAAGTATGGAGGTTTCTGTGTAATCATGTTGTAAATGTAGAAATGTGTGTTTTCCATTTTAACTATTTATTTTATTTTTTCAGAAAAGTTATCTGACATTGAGGGCAATGATATCAGTGATACAAAATCCAATTATTTATCTTTAAAAGAATGTGCCATTTTCCAAGAAAAGATAGCAGCTCTGGAAGCTGACTTAAAAAAGTAAGATTTTTTTTAAATTATCCTAAATTAATGTAGTTAAAATAATAAAGCAATTTCAACCATTTGATTTATACCACAACTTTGAATCTATGAACAAAAACATTTTGCCTGGTAATGTGTGTGTGTGTCTCTCTAATAAGATCTTCAAATTATTCAGTTATTAAAATTCAACTTTTGCATATCCCCCAGGGAACTATTTAAGGTTCTAATGCTTATTCATGTTAAATTTGAAAAAAAACGCCCAAATTTCCAGACTGTTAGATTGACAGCCGTGTGGTTGGTCAGAATGCAGGACCTTCATATTTCAAACATTTACAATGTTTAGTGTCTTATTCTCTTGGCGGGCCCTTAATACGAGTGAATGAAATTTCTTGTGATTATGTTATGTAGTTTTTTCTCCTGTTTTATGTTTTTAAGCATATTTATTAAAATTCTAAAATATTCTTATTTTTTCTAGGTGTATTGCTGAAAATACTAAATTAGAAATTCAAAGTAAAATGCTTGCAGAAAACTGTGCAAAATTAGAAATTGAAAAACTAGCATTAGAAAAAAAGGATGGCGATTACTGGGAAGAACATACAATCGTCAACAATGTAGAATTGGAGGCTCAAGAGATTAAGGTTAAAATTGATATATAATACTAGCTTAAATCAATTTACTTAATTTGTTGAAAATTATGTAGATTGCTTAAAATCGCCCTAATAACTGCATTATTTCAGCACGAAAAATTAAAATTTAATGCCTAAATGTATCCTAATAAAACCCTCACTTGTTTTTAATTATACGATTTCCTTACGCTCTCTCGGTAAATTGCGCCAAGCTTAAAACTGCGTAAGCCACTATATCCTAAAAAAATCGGCATATCAGCCATTTTATTTTTCGCCAAATTAAAAGATTATACATTTTAGTCTCGGAAATTTCCAAATCCTTATTCTTTTGCATATAAAACATTTCATTCCTGCTCTGATTGAACAGGCACACGATATTTTAGTTGACAAATAACCTTACAAATATAAACAATCAGAAAAAGAAATCTTAAACTCCTGTTATCCACATGATCACATTAGCAATATTAAAATTCATGAACTTTAAGAAATACATTTTCACTTAAACCTTTTTCATGCTTTTTAATTTGATGTGAAAATGACGTAATACTTTATGAAATGCCGTACTTATGTGTGGCATTTTATTCTGGTTACTGATTGGTCGAGGAGAGTATTATGGTCAAACTGCATCAGAAATGACTTCAAGAATCTGTCCCGAGCAGCCTTAGCATTTTAATATTATAATATAGATAGCTACCTTGTTGATTTGTTTGTTCGCTAGACACCTAGATCGTAAATTTGAACTGGATGAAATTCAGCGCACTGACCAAATAGAACAAGAGAAGGCTATTTCTGAAAAATAAATAAATACATCTGAATGTTAATATTTTAGTTAATTTATGTTATGTATTTTGCCAACAATGTAGAATTGGAGGCACAAGAGGTCTGAACCATAATTTTGACAATTTTTTGCACATTATCTGTTTATTATTTTGAGCTTAATTTTCATCCAAAAACTATATTTCTTATACCATTAGAAAGTCCAGAAAATGCTTCTTCAAATGAGCTAGCTGTACTAGAACATCATACTTTTTTTGTGACTCTTAAAAATTTGTTTAAAAAAAAAGTCCTTTATAGCATTCTGACTGTATTACTCAGATGCAAATTTACTTGTGAAAACATGAGAAAAATTAAAAGTCTATTATTTTATCGCTCTTAAAAAATAATTGAAAAGAACGAAAATTTCTGGTTTTAAAAATTTTTTAAGCATCTAAAAATTTTTAGATGCAGCTTTCTTCTTTTTATATTTCCCCTTTCTTTTTTCACTGAGCTCAAGTGTTTCATGACAACTAGGCAGGTGTTCTTTTTCTATGAAAGCAGTTGAAGGGAGGGTGGTGGTGGAGAAGAACAATGTTTGAATGGGGAGGACTGTTTATGCATTATAGAAGAAGGAAGTCTGCAAGGGTAGATTTCAACATCTTACACCTGCAAACTCAAGCTAAACTATGGAACAATGTACAAACAAGTGTTTGATTTATTGAGTCAATTGTTATATGAATTTTAGTTAAGGCATCATTGCTGTTGCTTATTTTTTTAGTAAATTTGACTTTTCAGAATAACAAGATTTAACTTATCTTTTGGTTAAAGGATGTAGCACCCCATCTAACCTTCTCCAAAGTGAAAAATCTGAAGTGACTCCACTCGATTTTCCGAACACTTACGATTAAGATGATTACCAAGCATTTAAAAAAATTTCGATGAATAATTAAAACATATATATACCAAATTAAAGCTCAATCGAATGCACCGTTTAAATGCTTGCGCACTTTCAAGGATTTCTCCCCATATGCCATAATGTAAAAGAAATCTTTGTCGTAGCCCTATAGAAAAACTATAAGTCCTATACACACCAAAATCAATACTGGTATTATGATGGTGGTTTATAACATATATACCCAATTTGAGCTCAATCAAATGTACCACTTAAACGCTAGCGCACTTTTGAGAATTTCCCCCCATAGGCCATAATGTAAAAGAAATTGTCGTAGCCCTGTAGGAAAACTATAAGTCCTATACACACTAAAATCAATACCGGTCTGGCAACAGTGGTTTATAACATATATACCTAATTTGAGCTCAATCAAATGCCCCGTTTAGGAGCTATCGTGTTCACTCACATACACACACACATATATATACATGCATACATCTCGTAAAAACAGCATAAATGAATTCAGAAGACTTCAAAACGTGTAAATACACCCAAAATCTCGAAGTCGAATTTTTTTATGACAACAATACTTTCCTTACTTGGTACATGTTCGGAAAGTAAAAATTTCTACCAGCCATAGTGGCTGGTAAGGTTTATTTTGTACCAGCTACTTAAATAAATCTACCAGCCACATCCATGATAAAGAATGGCATATTAAATTTATTTCAGTAATTTAATTTTTCATTGAAAGGAGAAAGAAATAATATTAAGAAAAGGAAAGCAATAAAAATTTGAGGATTTTTAATCCTTTTGGTTATTATTTTATTAAAATTTTATGGTCAAAAACTGTTGCCACTTACTATCAATTATATGTATTATGTGTCCGTCCGTCCCCCGATCTTTTGTATCATTCCACCACAGAGTCATAGCTAAACCGGGGTCATGCTCATCATTGGACACTTCATTGTATTTAACATCAGACCATCTAATGACTCTTCTTGAATTGCTGAATGAAAAGCTATTTTCTTTATGTTCATTGCAGAAAATCCCTGTTCACATAGAGCGGTGCTGACAGGAACTAGCTGCACTAATTCTATAACTTTTAAAATGAACTTGGATGAACTTGGAAATAACTTGAATGTATTTTCCTGTATCTTTTTCTTCTGCAACTAATCAGTCATATAAAAAATTAAAAGAAACTCTTTTCCCAGTGTTTTTAATTAGGTTGCAAGTGTAAACTTTTATCCTTGAATATTCTGCTAAAACAATTTCGGTATCAAAATTTGGATGGAGGATGCAAACTAGGATATTTCATAATATTTTCGTGTCTGTTGAGCATTGCTCGCCATTGTGGCCAGTGGTCCTAAAATTTTACGAGCCAATAATAATTTTTTAATTGCCATTTGGCGAGTGGAGACCGACATTCGCAAGGGTTAACCCCAACCTACACCTGCAGACCAGTGAAAGTAGAGAAAACATTTAAGTCTTAAAAATATGGAACAGTATATAATCAGGTGTATTATTTATTAAATCAAATGTTATACAAATACAATTTAGCTAGAGCAACATTTGCTAATGCTTTTTTAAACAGTAGAAACTGAAGATTTTTATTATTATTTAAATTTTAGGAAACAGGTCTTGACGAATTTGTTTAGTTAAAAGATTTAACATATGTATGTATATATATTTTAATTAGAAGTTTAAATTATTTTTGGGTAGCTGTGTCATGTACAGTACAATAAAGACACACATCTATACAGACTTACGTTTTAAAGATTTATATTCACCTTATACATTATATAATGAGCAAGTAAAAAGAGAAATTACTTTTATTATTTCATCTTTTTTATTTAAACTATTATGTCAATAATGCATTTTTAAACTATAAAAGAAATGTTACTGTTTTGGCTGCTAAAATTAAGAAAAGCATGTTATTTTGACCACCTTTTTATACTGAAGAGGCTACTAATGCTACTATTACTTTTGTGTCCTGACAGTAATAATGCCTTGTATTAGATTGCATTGTAATGCAAATTTACTGTAGTGGTCTTTTATACTGCAGAATTTTAAAACATATTAGTTTTATTCATCTGTTAAACAAAAACTGGAACAATTATAATTATAATTTTGTGAAGATGTTGCTTATTTTAATGAGTTAGTGTTTTAACTATGTTGCTTTGTTTGCTAAAGCAAAATAATTTTGTTTTCAGCTTTAACAAAATTGAAATCATGATCTGTATGTTATCAAGCTCAGTGAAGCATTAGTACATACATTGTTTTATATCTTTGTTGACTTTCACTGCATACAAAAATGACATTTTTTTGTGTGTTTGTTTTGAGCATTATATTTAAGGTTATTGTTACACAATAAAATTTCATACATTGCTTAGTTTAAGTATTCATTCACTACTTTGATTATTATATTTATGAAAAGAGTAATGATAATTGTTGAAACAATATTGCTTTGTGATTTAATTAAGCATTTCTCTTCAAGTGTGTCTTCATCATATTTCCTTATGTTTGTAGTTATTAGTTGCACAAGAAGAAATCACCTTAATAAAGGAACGCTTTGAGGAATGTAATAAAGAGAAATCCTACCTCTTAAGAGAATTAAATGCACTGAAAGAACAGCTCCAAATACTATCTATACAGTCAAAAACGGTTTGTATTTGGTTCTTTTTTTATCATTTAACTTTCTATTTGAAGTGCTAGAATGTTTGCTTATGTTACCATTAATACTGTGACATGGGCTCACCCTGTCTAATTGCTTTAAAGAAGCCTAACACTGCAACCAGATGTATATAATAATATTGTTTATAAATATTCAACCTTTCTTCTTACTTTTTTTTTTTTTTTTTAACTTTGGTTATTTATTCATGTTTTAATTTGTAGAGCAGTTGAAATATAAATAAATAACCTATGGGCATTTGACTTCTCCCTCCCCTCACACCCAAAAAAATCATAACATATTTGTTACAATACTTGATTTTAAAATAATACTTCAATAAACTTCTTTCTAGTAAAATTATTGATTAGTTTAAAAATACAGTCAGGTGTCAATAATCCAAAAGTATTGGGTTATTAGTATTGTAATATTATATGATTTTTGAATTTTTCTGAAATTTAGTTTTGTGCAAAATGGGTAGTATTAGTCTATCAAGTAATAATAATTATTATCTGGTTTGCTGATAATTAAGTTGTAAAGCACTGCTCTAGAAAAATGTATCTGTTTCAGATAAAACATATTTGTATCTCTGAATGCACGAGAGCAGCGTTCAGTTAGTATCAGTAAGCTACTAGATAAAATTTGCAAGTACAGCACTAAATTTTGTTTAATAGTTAACTTTTTTGTAACAATTGTCATAGTGAAAACATTTTTGCAAGCTTTAGTTTTTTATTTTATTGGAAAAACTTATTACCACTTCTTCTCACTTTACTCCTGTCTAGTTATTTGTGTACTGTTGACTATGTTTTTCAGTAAAATACTCATTATTTGGATACCAATAAAGAAATTACCTATCATTTGCAAAATTTATAATCCACACAACCCTTGATCACTTATTCAGGTTAGAAGAAGTGTACTGCCAATAATTTTTATTTATGGTTTATTTTTAATGAGATTGCATGTATTTTTTCATGGCTTGATCCCATTTGTAAAAGATAATACAAGGTTATTTTAATGAAACAAAAGGCAACATTAAATGTATTTTTAAAGTTAATTTTAAAAGTCGCTTTTTAGGCACACTCAGAGGAGCTGTCATAAAATATTATCATGCAGTGCCTCCTCCCATCATATCCCATTGAAATATGCATGTACATTTTCTATAGAGAATATTTTCTTTTTATTTGTAAGTTTTGTATGTTGCCATTCTTATAGAAGTCATACAGTACTTTAAACTTGAAAGATTGCTGTTTATTCATATTTTAGTATATCGAGCAGGACTGGCACTCGGGGCACAATACCTTTTTGGTACTCCCCCTCCTCCTACTGTTTGTCAAATATTTGTTTTAGAGGTGATTTAGCACCTCTGTGTGAGAGGTGCCTAGTGCATGATACCCTCTCCTCCACTATTCCCTGTCTTTTTTACTTCTTTATACAAAGCATTGTAACTGTAAAAAATATTCATCACAACCTGAATCTATTTCAACAAGTTGCTACATGATGTCTGTATGTGCATATTTATTTCACAAAATTTAAAAATTACTAGCTGTCAAATGTTAAAATTTTGTGTTTAGGACTGCTGTAACAATTATTTGAGCACCTCCCTTTCTGATTGCAATTGATTGGCTAGTTTATTTGCAGGATCACCTAAAAAATTTCATTATATTTAAGTTTTTGTGCACTGGTAATACTCAATGTTTAAACTGCTTTTGAAGTCATTCATCTATTTAAAAGGGAAAAAAATTAATATAATTTAGTGAAATTTTATTATAAATAGTGAATTTATTTTATTTTATTGTACTCCTTCAAACATATCTGGATCTGCCACTGGTAATACTCTGGGTCAGCAGAATCTGTGATTTCGATGTAATAATGTGTGTCTTTTCTCTTCAGGTGTCCATATGTTCAGTTATTCCTCTATTCATTCTCGCCATTGCGATGATTTTCGCGTTCTATCCAACTCTGGCACACTTCACTGCCACATCCGACCAAGTGTAACTACCTGAAGTTTCAAATTGCCTTAGCTGCAAAAGCAGATAACGTAAATGGAAGTCGGACACATGGCCCACATGTATTAACAAAGAATGGAAAGTAGTGTATCACCTTGTTTCCCTTTATTTGGATGCTGAGTAATGTTTAGATTGTTTATAATTTGTCTTTTGCTTATTTGTAATTAGTGTATTGTAATATCTCATCGACATGCCTCAAATCATGTCATTTGTACAGTCAAGTAAAATTTATTTGATGAACTTTGAATAAAAATGTATTATGTTTAAAACAACTTGTATAGTTATACATTATTTTCTAATTAAAGTCTCGCTTCTCTAAAACAAATCTAGTTGTAACATCTAGTTGTGCACCTCCCCTTTTGGTTCCATTCGACTGGATAGTTTATCTACAGGACAGCCCAAAAGTTTCGAAATACATTACGCTCAATGGGCCGAAACTCAGTAAACTCGCATATCTCAAAAACTATTAGGCGTAGAATGTTGAAACTTTATATTTAGGATTGTTGTAACATCTAGTTGTGCACCTCCCCTTTCGATTCCATTCGACTGGATAGTTTATCTACAGAACCGCCCAAAAGATTCGAAATACATTACGCTCTATGGGCCGAAATTCATCAAAGCGTTTTTTAGAGGTATTGGGCTATTTCAAACGACTCAGAAGTGATGTATGCTGTAAAGAGTTAGAAAATGAATTTCTCCATTAAAAAAAGTGTCTTTATCATTTATAGTTCTGCTACAGGAACACTCAAAAGATTTCCAATACATTACGGTCAATCGCAATTTTAGGGGCATTCATCCATTTCAAGCACAATACCGTCCTACCACATAAGTTAGGTGATGGTCCGACCACGGTCACGTGCCTCCCTCAAGAACTATGCCAAAAGTCGCCAAGCTTGGCGACTTTTGGTGTACGTGTGTGCATATTTAACTCTCAAATCTCAAAAACTATTATGAAATTTCATATGTAAGAATGTTGTAACATCTAGTTGTGCATCTCGATTTTTGGTTCCAATCTACTGGAGAGTTTATTTACAGGACCACCGAAAAGAATTTTAGTACTTTAATGTCTATGGACATCTTCAATATAATACAACTGTAGACAGTCATTGTTTGGTACATGCCCAAAATCTCGCCGTCTGTCCTCGACCTTGGCGAGTTTTGGCGAAATATCGCCAAATTTGGCGATAGTCAGTCATTTGGTCCATGCCCAATGTATCGCCATTTGTCATCGTTCTTGGCGAGTTTTGGCGAAATGTCGCCAAATTTGGCGATAATCTGTCAATGTTTGGTTCATGCTTAAAATCTCGCCAAATGTCGTCGACATTAACAAGTTTCGCCGAAATATCGCCAAATTTGGCGCCAAAAATTATTTCGTATTTTATGTAACTCTAAAACTTTAACCCGTAGATTTTTTAACTTTTGTATTTAGAACAATTGTAATATCTAACTGTTTTCATATCTTTTTTGACAGCAATCGACTGAGAATTTATTAACAGGGTGAGCCAAATGACTTTAAATACATTGAGGTGTATGGATGCATTCAATTCATTGAAAGTCTGTGGTCAATGACTACTTTGGCTATCCCCAAAATCTCGCAGATTATCTCAAGTTTGTCGGCTTTTGGTGAAATATCGCCAAATAAAGTGTCAGAAGGAAATCTTTCAAATTGAACTCAGCTTGGCGATATCGAAATATTTGGCTAGAAATCGCTAAACCTTACTATTATTGATATTTTATACTTTCAAACAAATAAGTTTAGAGGAAGTGCGTCGAAAATATTTTTGATCTAATGGACGTGCAAGGAAGTCATGTGTTGGACACATCAGATTTTTTGCAAGATTTAATTGATAGAATCATGGTCATAAAATATCAATAGCTGATCTAACTTTAACTTAATTAACATGAACTTATTTATGTACTTGAGATCTTAAAATTTCGGTAAGGCAAACATGATGTATGTACAGTATGTATATACAGGGTGTCCTAAAAAACAGACCTAGGTTTTTATTCCTTAAAAATTGTGGATAGAGATATACAATAAATTACAAAGGTATGTAAAAAAAAAAAAAGCTACAGAATTTTATAATATCGCTTAAAATTTTTCCAAGATTAAATAAATATAAAATTATACATTAATTAAGTAATGTTCAAAATTTCAGTCTGTCATCATAACAGATCTCTCAAATATGAAAATAAATATATGCTGACTTTACCAATTTTTCACTGGCACTCAAAGTGAGAAAATCACATTGGAAGATTGTGTTTCAGGGGCTGTACGTAAATTACAAAAGAAAACAATGATTGCATAAATGCATGATTTAACTATTATCGGTATTGTATAGTCACCCACCAATTTCATTTAAATATATCTGAGCCTTTTCAAGATAAAAAGTTGAAATTTTGAACATAACCTCATTAATGTATGGGCACATTTTACTAATTGGGATTTTTTTCATACGGGGCTGCCTATATATGTGATATGCCTATTTATAGTTCCCCTATATATGTGAATGAAAACCTTATAGTACTAGAATTAAAAGAAACAATTATTTTGACTGTTATGTAACTTAAATAGATTACAAGGAACAGTTATTTTGACCATTGTGTAACTTGAATAGATTACAACTTTTTCATTTTCTCTTGAAATATTTTTACCTTTGACTTTTTTTACTATGAAGTATGTATAATAAATGTTTCAAACATTTAGAATAATTAATTTAGCCTTTATTTGTTTGAATAGAATTAAACTACTGTGTTTGGTTCTTCTTCCCCAGTACATAGCTGCCATATCTCCTGAATATTTCAAGCGACTTTAGAAAGTTGATCACCCAAAACATTTGTAAATCTAACGAATTTTACAAAATACATCAAGCGTTTTAAATATCCAAATTTTAATCTTTTATTATTATTGCTCATAAAAATGAATAATTTTTCTGTGACATTAAACATTTTTCCATTGACATGTTAAGCATGCTTGCTACTGGACCAAAAATATTAGAGTGCAAGCCAAACTTCTTATGTCAATTTCCCATATAAAATGTAGTTTTTAATACTAAAAAGGCTAAATTAATTATTCTAACAATTTGTATCGTGAATAATATGAAAATGTGTTAAACCTCCAATGTCTTAAAGTAAAATTTGACCCTTATTTTAAATTCAATAATTTTATTAATTTTTATTTGTTATGAAATTTTTCTTATAAGTTACTGACAGTAGGTAATATGTAATATTACATGCTAGTTTTCTGATTTGAAATAGATGTTCTGTATAGCAGTGTATAAAACATTATAATTTGTTTTAATAATTGTTATTTCATAAATTTATGATTGACTACTCCACCATCTCCCATAAAATTAATCACAAGTAAAGGCTTGTCTTGTTGAAATAATTCTTGAAATTGCACAAAACAGTGTTAAAGTGGAACAAGTATTAGGTTTTAGCCATATTTTAGATATCAAATCTCTTGTCTATGTCTGAAGAGACTCGATTTATTGCAAAAATGAACAAGTAAAAACTTGGATTCTTTCAAACGTTAATTAGTAAAAAAAAAAAAAAAAAAAAAATGATAAAAATGTGAACATGCTTTGTTTAAATATGAATATTAAAAGCTATCAAGTACTTAGTATTTATGTATGAATTGAATTGTGTGTGCTTGTTTAGTTTTTGTTGTTAACATAACTTTTAATTCCTCATATTTTTTATAAAAATCTCCCTAATTTTAATTCGTTACGGTTGGCAGCTATAAAAGTATTATGCAGAACAGTGTAAATTAATTTTGTAAGCTTACCAAAATTTAAAAATAAAATAACAAAATATTAAATTTTTACAAAGTACAAATAAAATATTCTCAGCAATTTAAATTAATTTTCGTATAACATATCGAAATACACTTGCACTAAAAAACAGATTGTGATGATAAAAAATTTTAAAGCTTAAAATTTGCTGTTTTCAATTATAGCTTTTAACCACCATTATTCACTTTTTATCAGAAAAAAAATCAAATTTATCATTTAGTTACTTTATTTTCAATCAAACTGGTGCAAGCTCTGTAACTTAATTTCTTGACTTAAGTATTTGAGTTTAGACTCAATTGATTTAGAATTAAATACATAATCAGGCTGAAAGTATTTTGAGTGAAACATCTAATGAATATTAAGTGCTTGTGCGTCAAAATTTTTTAAATTTAGTTTGAAAATAAAATTTCTATTTGATATTTCCAGGAAATGCTGCATGGTACAGGTTAAAGATGCTTTCAGAAAAATAAAATTTTCCATCACATAACTTTTATGCGGAGAAAGGGAAAACAAGGGTTTTAATTTTAATTACTTGTTTGAATTAATTTCCTGTTGTGAAGAATGGATGGTGATGTTCAGTCTTCCCCCTATTCCTTTCAGCAGTTGTATATGTAACGGTTGTGTACACCAAATACTTGACTCGCATGTTAACGCACCAAAAGAACGATCAGATGTCGAATGGTTTGGAGGGTTAAAACAGGTGTCAAATTCTTGACGAATATGAATGTTAGAGGAGAGAGATGTTTTAGAGTTTAACCCTAAATTCAAATGAGGTTTAATCTATTCAGCACCTTCGTTTCAAAAATGAAACAGTGAAGATACTCTTCTGTGCTCAGTATTGCATGGGTCGAGTCTTTGACTGCTTTGCTTGATGCAAAAGGGAATCTTCACCATTGTATTTTTGCAATGGTGAGAGCGAACAGTTAAACTAGTTGGATTCCAGGCTAACAGTGAAGATCAATGACCACTAGGGTGGATCGACATTTTTTTTTTTTCTTTTTTTTTTTTTTTAGAAATCTTTTTCTCTTGAGGTTTCAAAAGTTGTATATTGATATAAATAAGATGTGTGTAAAATTTGAATGTTCAACGACAACATCTTGGGGTTGCGCAGCGAGCTTGAAATTTAGAAATTTTTTTTTAAATGTGGCTTTAAAATATCGACCAAGAAAATTCTTTTCCAAATTATCAGGCTCCCAAGGTTCTAAGAGTTGTATATAGTTATGAATAACACATATGCAAAATCTGGAGCAGCTACGACAATTTCTAGGCATTGCACATCGAGCTTGAAATCTATAAATATCTGAAAATTATGTGTTTTTTGAAAAAATTAAGTAGAAAGCAAATTTTATTTGTTAAGAATAATTTGGCCCTTTTATATGTTAAAAAATGTTCAGAGTACCTCAATAAATCCCAAAAAATTGGATTTATTGAGGAGAATAGTTTGATCGTTATGCTGTCGTTTTGTCTTGGGCGCAGTGCGCAACTTGTGCTCTAGACAACTAGTGCCGGTTTGCCTGCCGAATGATGGCGATGCATTCAGTTAAACCAGGCACGAGATATTTCATTGAAACAGCATTTAGTTTAACATTTCAGATAGATGGTGCTTTCAGTTTACTCCCAAAAAAGCTAAAAGATGGTTGCCTTGCACTGCTATGATTCTGAATAGAGTGAAACTGTCTGCTACAGGACATCGAACAAAATCGATGTTATTAGAAGAGCTGGGAATATCGAAAGAATTACCTTGTACCAAGTTACCAACTCAAGAAGACATACTCATACTTCTATTTTACTATTTTGTACTTGAGAAGAAAAATTTCTGAATAAAGGGCAGGATCCACCGGAAGGAGAAGTAACTTTAGTGTTGGTGATCAAAGTACAGGAAATGTGGATGAAGGCCAATATCCCTACCGTGTCAATCTAAGGAATTCAAGAGATAGTTAGAAAAGGTCATGAGCAAGTTCAGCAGCTAAATAAATCGTACGTTAGAGACAGGCATTAGGAATTATGTATGAAGAAAGTGGGAAAAACTCTCCCTTACCGAGCTGTTAAATATCGCACTTGCAAATGTCCTGACTTTTCCCGGAGCAGGTGTGGCTCAGAGCCTCACATAACTCATACAGAACGTGAGTCATTAGCAGACCAGAAGGGAGCAAGATATGTGACAATCGAAGAGTAATAAAGAAGAGAAGTTTATGGAGAATGAGTGAAAAGTTGGAAAGAGAAATTTTGAGATTGGTGGAGGAAGAGGTGAAGGTTCCAAATATCCAGTCTCCAACTTTAGTCATTGATTTGGAAAATGAAAATAACGAAAGACAAGAAAACGCTGAATGCGTTTTCTTCACCACCACTTTGGGAGATTCGTTCACAAATGACCAAGTTAGAATAAAAATCTCAGTGCTTTCACAAGTCTGCGACACAAAGTTATTACGGACTGGGCAGCTGCAACTTTGGTATCAACTTTATTTCACAATCTAGAAAGCGGAAGGAATGCAGATGGAGAGAAATCTCCTCAACTAATTCTCGGCCCATATAAAGTTAGGCTGAGATGACTTGCAGTGAAAGAAACAGAAGAAAGCTTTAAAATTTTCTTTGGACTGTGTTTTGATAAGAGGAAGAACAAAACCAGATCCATAGAAAAATTTGTTGATGGCAAATTACACCCAAGTGTTTGTCACAAAGAGCGTATCTCGATGATAATGGAACCTGGTTCAACATACTATGGCCATATGTCACGATCTGATTTTAAGAATTTCACTGGAAATTTGGTAGAGTTTGATGCGAAATCCATTGATCTTGCATCACATGCATTGGCAATGGTGGCAAATTATCGAATTCTGGAAAGAACAAAGGCGTCATCCGAAATCTAGAAACTCAGTTTTCTAATCTAACTAAATCTCTGTAATGTTGTATTTGCCAACTTCACACCATAGCAAACAGCCACTCCGAAATTTGCTGTTTATCCATCTATCAGATGATGGTTTTTTACGATCTAGATTATAACACTTGACATAAAATGCCACAGTTTGATTTGAAGTCAGGCTTTACATTATTCATTAAAACGCATGCTCCAATAACTGGATGCTTGGTCTTGCATGGGCAGGACTCGGATCGCAGGCAAATCAACGAGGGGGGTCCTGGATAATGTAATTACGATTGTGGTTGTACTAGAGAAGAGCTGCAAACATTACTGGCTTTTTTCAAAGGGACTAATTCATTAAAATATAATTTTTGCTTTCTACATATTTTTGTCAAAAAAAGCATATTTATAGATTTTAAGCTCGATGTGCAACTCCTAGAAATTATCACAGTCTCTTCAGATTTTGCATACGTCTTATTCATAATAATATACAACTTCTAAAACCTCGAGAGCCTAATAAATCGGAAAAGAATTTTTTTGGTCAAATTTTTTAAAAAGTCATATTTTTCAAAAATTTCTAAATTTCAAGCTCGATGTGCAACCCCAAGACATTATCGTAGAACATTAAAATTTTTTAATGTCTTATTTATATCAATTTACAACTTTTGAGACCTCAGGAGATAAAGATTTCGAAAAGAAAAAAAAATTTTAATCCACCCTAATGACCACCTTTTGATAAAAATTTATGTGAATATAACTGACTTTAGGGAATTTCTGTAATGTATGCGAAATAAATTTTGATTAATGTCGCTTCCCAGGATGGATCTTTGTATGCTCCACTGGAACCAGTGATTGCACAATCACAACACAAGGCTCCAGCAGATCATAAGAACCATTCAGGGATGCAAAGCAATGTTGGTCAAAAAAGGAGTCTCCTCCGCTGAACTTTTCAGTAGTGAGAGGGGAACAAGTTAAACATGGATTCAAGATTAAAAATGAACAGGTTAAGAAAAAAAGTCTTTGATAATATGCTTTCTCCTTTAGCCCCTCCCTGGAAACATTTCAGAACTCATCCCTAATCACTTTCTGAAAAGTAGCATATACAAACAGGGCCCTCGCTTTTCTCTAAAGGGCAGAGAATCAAAATAATTGTCTGCAGGGGCATAGCCAGAAATTTTTCATGTGGGGGGGTTGCGACTACTACAACAACTCATATATATGCATACGTGTGTGTGATAATAGTGAAGAATATACATTTTGTATGGCAAAAAATTCCTCATGGGGGGGGGTTATGATCCCCCTAACCCCCCCCCCCTTGGCTACGCTCCTGATAGCCTGAATTCGTGAAATTTAGGGTGGGTATGGAAACTTTGACTGTGAGTGTACAGAAAATATTGATATGTTAAATATCTAATTACTCAAAATTTATAGATACCAATTTTTTGCCTAAAAATTTGCAGTTTATATTGTTTAAGTTTGTTTCATATTGTTTAAGTCAAGTGTCTTTTCTGGTTGAATTTGTATTTTTTCTTAATCAGAGAATGGGGGCAGCATTTTACGTTGTTGTCCAGGTTAGCAAAACTGCTACAGATGGAATTTATCCAAGCTAGTTACGAAGAACATGCATTGCACAAAACCTAAAATTTATCAATTACCCAAAATAAACATCATGTTGTTTAGGCTCCTCTGATTATTTAAAAAATTACTTAAGTTGTAACTTTTAAATAGTTGTAGTGTTATCATACCATTTAACCGAAACTTTATGAAACGTAAGTTTCACACAAACTCACTTGAGTGCCATTCCATAATTTGCAAGGCAGTGTACTCTGACAATCCATGTGGGTTTGAGTCTTATGCTATGCAAATACACATATATATTTTTCCCTTTCCCCACCCCCTAAATACATGGACACTAATAATTTATTTATATATAATTACAAGTATAAGTAGTATGCTTCAAAATAAATTTTCCTATTCGAAATTGCAACAACATTTAAAAGAAATTAAACTTCAAGTAGAATGTAATCTGATATTTTAAAGTTGGCATCCAAAGAACAGATGACAGACTTTTTTTTTTTTAAATGCTGATTGCTATAGATAATAGTAAAAAAAATCAATAAGTAGGCAGTCAGAAAAAAATAAGTAAATAAATGAATAAGTTAATGATTTATTTTTTTTAATAAATAAATAAATAATCTTTATTCATGTATATAAAAAAAAAGAACAGAAAGAAAAATGTTTGCATTGCAAGAGATTCGAACCCGCAATGCCAAATTAAAGAGTCCACAGCCTTAACAATTATCCCACCATGCTCGAATGCGACTTACATTTAAAGTTTCTGTGAAGTGGTTGGATAATAAATATTAATATTTCTCGACTACATTTAAATATCGCATCTCAGTATTTTACACGTAGCATATTCACATGGTATACTACCACTGTTTCAAAAGATAATTGAAATCTGTTTCCCTGAAGCCGTGCCTCCTCCTTCTTAGCACTGTAATTCTGTGCTATGTAAAGTAACTCTCATGGAGAGACAGAGCAAACATTGGGGAAGTTGGAGAAATCCTTCATACTGTGGCCAGATATTTGAGTTGAATCAGCTAAAAAGTAACCTTTTTCAACTTTAGCCTGATGTGGTTTTACATTTGTTACATAGGAATAACATACAAAAATTTCGAAGAAATTTATGCATATTTATAGCAGTTAGAGCATAGATGAATAGACAGGCAAACTGAAATCATTAGCACATTTCAACCTTATTGAAAAGTGAAGTGTTAAAAACGAATCAAAAAAAGAAAGAAAAAGATCATGCAAACAATTCAGTCATAAATCACTTATCAATACAATCTTATTTGAGCAACTTACTATTCACATTGTTGTACTTTCTCATGCACTCTGTCCATGACTTTGGCTAACTGTGTCTATTTTATTCACTCAAATTTCTAATTCAGCTCAGGGTAGTCTGATTTTGAAACACTTCCAGATGAAACACCATGTTCACCACTTCTTACATTACTTCTTCTGCTAAACCATAAAGGATAGAGGGTTTAAATATTTAAATTGAGCATTTCGGGGAAGAAGTGGAGATATATGGTATTTTAGTATAACAGTAGTCTCACAGCAGTCCAAGAAAGAAAGGTTGTCACCATCCAATACGGGGTGGGGTGTTACTTTCTCAAGTAATTTTTTTAATGTTTGTTTGTGGGAATAAGAATCCGTTTGACATTCTCTATTAAAGATATGAAGAAAGGAAGACATGCAACCTACAAAAAACAAGTTGAAAAATCGTCTTAAGATAGCCTCAATTTTAATAATTCACTTCAATCATAAGGTTCTGACTTGTGGGGAAGGAAAAAAAAGATTCTGGCCTACTACATAGTTGTTTATCAAATGGTCTGGAGCTTTGGATGCTTTTCATTAGATGTAACTTGAATACACGTTAGAACCCTTAAAAAGTGCTCTGTCCGAGGCAGCCCCCCCCCCTCTTATGCAGATACCCCATATTTGCTTCAACACTATTCACACATATGCACAAATTTGCAAAAGTAACCAGAATGTTGTAGGTTAGATTCCCAATTTGACACTGGAAGACACCAAGCACATACGGTGTACATATGTGGCTGCACGAGATTGCCTCCGCGCATGCAGTACCTTGGCGATTGAAAGTCCGTCAAATGGGTACCTTTTTGGCTCTGATGGAAAATACTACAATCTACCACCCGAGTTTCACACAATCAAACCCTGCTCCCACCGCGAGCCCTCCCTTCATTGGTGAACCGGATAATGTACACACATTCTACTTCTCGCCTTTAGCGACAGATGACGCCAACACTGTCCCCCTTCCATCACTCACTCGGCTCTTTTAAAAGTCCACAATGAGTGGTAGCAACCTCACAAAGTCCATAACGAGTGGCAGCATTCCATAACACTTGGAACATCGTTCGTCAGCCTCCAAGAGACTCTCTAGGGGTGGGGAGTTAAGTGTGGCAGCACGAGATCGCCTACATGCACACAACTCCTTGGCAATTGAAGGCCGATCAAATGGCATGGTTCGTACAGGTCCTTAACCTTTTCACAGCGGGGAAATTTTGGCCGTGCTGTTTCAGAAGGACGGGAGGATCTGAAAAATGCTTTCCCCCATTTCAGTGACTCTTAGCTAAAGCTGCTTTTTGTGCAACAATCATTGATGGATTACTCTTTCCCGCCCCCGAAGAAAAACACGAACTTCTTCAACAAGGGGATTCGCTTTACGTGTATATACTCCCTTTCAGGAACTGGGGTGCAACTGAATTGATGGATGGATGTTGACATCTCTCCCCGCCGGTCCAGTACAGGTGAACAATGACAGAGGGGGGGAAGCATTAGTTGGTCGAAATATGAACCAAGCCCGTCCTTTAAGGTGTTCTACGGCTTGGTTGAAAAATCGACCGCCCATCTTCAAAGCGTTAATTTGCTAAAATTCCAAACTTTCGAAAAATTGCTCTAAAATGTCTCACTATTGGACAGGAGACCGGAGAGAACTTCTTTCCGTATTTTATAAAAAAAAAAAAAAAAAAAAAAAAAACAGGACCACTTTTAAAGTATCAAATCATTTTAGGACAATATTTCAAAAGTTCGGAATTTTAACAAAGCGAGGACCCGCATGTACCCTGAAATGGATACCTTTTGGCCTGGCTGAAAAGCACCTCATTCTACCAATCGGATTTGAGCGATCAAAACCAGGTCCAGCTGCATGCTTCCCTTCATTTACACTCCTCTCGATGATCGTTATCAGTTTACAAGGGTTGTATCAGGATATACTGAAGTTCTCCAATGAATTTTGTGTAGGGGGTAAGCCCTCTCATTAATTTACAATTGAAAAAAAAAAAAATTCCCATTTGTATTTAACTCAAATCCAACAAAAATTTAGAAATAGTTTCAGAAAACACCTTCTCGGGGATTGGTTATCAAATAAAGGTCAAGAAATGGAAAAAAATTGGAGTACTAAGTCACGATTAGCGCCAACTCCATTTTTACTCCTTGTACGAAGTATAAGGAAGTAATGTGATCGTGTAAAAATTTCGGTAGCCATATTTCGACGAAAAAACCGATTTTGACTACCTCTAAATTTACTTTTAGGAATTTTTGCAATGCATAGTATGCATGCATGTACGTTCATATAAATGCATGTACAACCCATTTTGACTGACCGCGAGTCCATTTTGACCAGTTTTTCTCTGACGTATGTAACTCGCAAATCTTGAAAGCTATTGGTCGTAGAATGTAGAAACTTTATAGTTAGGATTGTTGTGGCATCTAGTTGTGCGCCTCCCCTTTTGGTCCCGATCGACTGGATAGTTTATGTACAAGGCCGCCCAAAAGATTTTAAATACATATCTTCTATGGGAAGAAATTCATTAAAGCTTATTTTAGAGGTATTAGGCTATTTCAAGCGACTCAGAAGTAAAAAATGTTGTTAAGGATTACAAAATGAATCTCTACATCGAAAATAGTGTCTGTATCATTTATAGTTCTGCTACAGGAACACTCAAAAGAATTTCAACACAAAACGGTCAATGGCAGTTTTAGGGACTTCATCCATTTCGAACAAAATGCCGGCCGTAACAGTTTTGCCGCTCCGGACAAAAATATAAAATGCCGCCCTCCACAGTAAAATTACTATTGAAAGAAATAAATTGTTCACAGATACTGTTTTCATGCCTATAAAACTGGAATAGCTCTTTAAACATAACACAGCATAAGAAAAACCATATTTATTAAAAACCACACATTAAGCTAAAAACCAAAAGAAAGAGAGAAAAATAAAGAGGTTTTTTTTTTTCTGACTTTTAATTCCCCAAAATTCCTGGCTTTTTCTCTTAAATCAAATTTTCAACTAATTCATGTTCGACAGCCAATGTAGTTAAATTATTTAACCTATCTGGAAGAGTTGTGGAACATAAGAAATGTTTAGTTAACTTTAATTTTGAGAAATTCTTCTCTGCACTTGCCACAATTATCGGCAAAGAAAGCGAAATTCTCGAAGCAATAGCAAGATGTGGTCTAAAATCTATAGTTGAAATTAGCTTTAAATTTTCAATTGGGCTCTCCTTTTTGCCTAATAAGGCCATAACTGACACTATTCCATTTACTAGATCAAGTGCGTTTATAGTCCCCGATTCCCCATCGGTCAGTATTAACTCCAATTGTTTACACTATGAACAGTGTTAACACTGTTACACTGTGTTACAATGTAAAATTAGCACTTTTTAGGAGTCTTTCAACTCATTTATGCCGTGCAAAAATTTAAAATCATTACATTGGGTACTTATTAAATTAAATCTGCACTGTAAGGTATTAATCGCTTTGTTTACTGTAAAAAAATAAAATTATCTTAAATTTTAATTTAGGATCTTTCACCAGATCATTTCGTGATTCGCAATTAAAATTAATATGTTACGTGGCTGCTTAAACTCAGTGTTAGCCAGAATATTATCTCATCGGTCAGTTCTCTTGCATAACAGAACATTTCATTTAAAATCAAACCCAATCGAAGATCCTTTCGAAAAATCTTTACAGTTTCTTAAGAGTTCTAGAGCAGGTGGTAAATCGTGGTCTTTTGACTGCAATACCTTTCTTAATGGATTCACGCAATCGAAGATTTTGTACCAAATAATAATAGAGCATAGGAACGAACTGTTTGAGAGAGTTAAATAATCCCAGCTTCATTGGAATTAGATTTGTCACTACCTTTATACTTTATCAAGAATGCGATCTGTTCAATTTTTTTGGCATCAGGAATGCAATCTAGAAATATGGGATAATATTTGGCTTGTTGAATTTCATTAAAAAACTTTAATTTGAATCTAACTGGAAATCTTGTGAAAAATCTGCAAAATGTGTAAATATTTGTTTGCACATCACATATAAACAATTGAACAAGGGCGTAGCCAGGATTTTCATTGGGGTGGGGGGGATAGACAAGGCGACCATGGAGTCCAACTGCTCCTCTCCCAGTTTGTCATAATCAGACCCTATGACTAGCTCATTTTAGGGGGGCAGCTGCCCCCCCGCTGGCTACGGCCATGCAACTGAAACGAATGAAATTAAATTTATAGCAACACCTAAAGTGGCAACTTAATTTAAACTGCAGTTGCTAAAATATTTTAATTCGTTTGAGATTTAGAACTGTTGTTTGAAAACTGTGTGTAAATGTATGTTTGCCCATTGTTAAAAAATGGCTCAATGGAATAGAATGAAATTTGGAATTATATTGAATGGTAAGTTAATTGAAACAATAGATACCAAAATTGTTTTAAATAATTCATAGACTTTGAGATTTAGTAAAAATCGCTTTAAAAGTTTGTTCTGGCATCCATCAAAAACGGATTAATTGAACAGAATGAAATTAGGCCTATGATGGGTAACAAAGCATCATCGAAATTTTTAAAAGATTTGAATAAATTGAAAAGGTCTGCAAAAGTTGCATTGTATTTTTTCTTTTCTTTTTTAGGGGGCGGAGAGAGAGGGGGAGGGCGTCTGGAGATAATACAATAGGTGTCTGTCCGACTTAAACAAATTACGTCGATTTCTTTTTTTTTAATTTTGAGAAAATTGTACATGTATAATATTAAAATTTCTAAAATTAATAGAACAAAATTCAGTTACTATCGATGAGATTAAGTTAAATAACATTGATATAATATATATATTATTTTGAGAAAATTTTGTGTGACCACTTCGTGAAAACAACTAGTGGTCAGACAAAAAGGGAATGAAATGAAATTTTGTTAAATAGTAGGCGGTTAGTAAATTAAAATTTCAAGTTTTTAACTTTCTACAAATTTGAATTATTTTTGAGGTATGACGTAAACTTTGATAAAGTTTTTCGCGCATTAAGTAAAATCATCAAAATGTAATATATATCATCAAAATATATAAGTGTTAAATATCGACTACTTGCTATTGCAAAGAATTTTTCAGATATTCTTTTGCAACTTTAAATGACTTCTTGATGTAAGCTTATCCACTAAAAGAAAACGTTAATTTTGAATGCAAAATATTTTCTCTACTGACAGTTTGTCTCAGTAATTTGTTACTCTCTAACATGTAATCTTTGAACAATTACACAAGAGTTAAAACTTTGCTTTGTATATTTCTGCCAGTATGTTAATTCCATTTTTTGTACTACTACAATGCAAATGAAATTTCGCGCGGTTAGTAAAAACCCATCAATGACGGATGGGTACATCAGCTAGTAAAGTTATATAGAATGATATTCTTCGGAATATTTTTTAACAATTCTTTTACTAATACGAAATGTATGTGTGGGTTATTAATAAATCAGAGCGGTATACTTAATGCTTCGAAAGCAAGTTCTGTGCGAGTTATTTACTGTAAAATAAAAACAACTGTGAGACTGCTCTTTAATTTGACTTGTGAGATTTTTGTCGGATCTCAAGAGGCTATATACTGTTTGGAATGTGCATCCTAATCCATGAGTTTGCATTGTTTGTTTTTCTTGTTCCACAAAATGCTTCTCCAGAATTGAAATCTATGCAGAAATTTCCTACTAAAACTGTTTAGCAATTTTCTTCAGGCTTACTCCAACTATACATTGCCTTTATAAGGTAAAATCGGTAATTTTTGTGTCCTCAATTGTGCCCTGCAACCCAGCGCATGAGCTCTTGCGCAAACGCTGGCCCGCAGCAGTAACGTTCAAAGCCCCAGCCAGGAACTAACGATGGGCTAAGAATGACTTGCTACCGATGGATCGCTGCAAAAAATGAGAGCGAACAGGTTAAAGTCAATGACACTAAAATAGTTATTTTGAATCACCGTCGTTATAACCTAAATCTATGAGAGTTTCATAGGCACTATTTTACCTAGGTACGCCACTGTTTACGTATACTTTAAGCCAATCATGGCGAGTGGATAAGATACTGAAGGTGGTGCACGTCTGAAGTGAGAAGGTCAAGGGTCTGAGGTGACTGAAATTTGACAAAGAAAGCATCAAAAAAAACCTTTTAACTGCGCTAAATACATGGGATAATATCAATTTTATTCACAGCGATTTTTTATATCTACAAAAAAAAAAATACTTATTTAACAGAACACACAATTTTTATGCCGTTGCCACGGTCACTTTTTTAATTTAGAAGTATGGTTTTCTTTTACGCCTCTATGGTAGAAATGCGTTTAATACATGGTTCCCACAGGTTCTACCACTGTGGATCTAAACGGCCTGGAGTTTTGGGCGGTTTCCTCCTGATATAAGGTGAATACGCGTTAGAAGCACTTAAAAAGTCCTCTGCCCAAGGTATTCCACTTTACGCAGACAGCTTTCATGTACCTTTGAGTTAACCACAAATCAACCGTCTAATTTAAATTAAAAATATTAAATATGGTTTGTTCAAAACACAATGGACATTTTGCACGTGACGTCACCTGGTGGTATTTGGTACGCTACGTACACGATCTTATGGTGATGATTGGTTTCGGTTTCAACTTGTTTAGACCGAAGTGATTATTTAACCCTTTCTTGTAGAAATATAGGTGTTGCAAAAGAAGCAAGAATAATAGTCATTAATAAATAATAGCTTTTTATAAATTAATTTTACCTTCATCGTGAGATTTCTTTTAAAATGTTAATAATAATTAAATACTAAAAACAATTTAAAAGGTCGTACTCTTTAAAAAGGTGTGGGAGGTTTTTAATGAATATTTGTACTATTTTAATCTCAGAAAACTCAAAATCAACTCAATGATGTACACACTCCAAAAAAAGTATTCGAGCAAGAGAGAAATTTCCTATTTTAGATTTACGAATAATAATTGAGTTTTCTAAAAACGCACAACTTGATAGAAATATGGAAAGTCATATTTATACATAGCCTAATTCATATTCTATGATAAATAATTTTTAATGTACGAAACCAACGTAGGAAATTTCTCTTTTGCTCGAATACTTTTTTTGGAGGGTGTACAGAGTGGCCATAATTAAACTCAAGTGTTCAAGGGGTGCTGGAGAGAAAACTACCAAGAATATTTCAGTGAAACTTGGTATCTACACGTTTCAGAACATGCGCAAGTCAAACATGCAATTAAAAAATCGCCATTTTCACCCGATAGATGGCGCTATATCGTGTTTCAATGCTTATGGACGTCATATATGCAAATTTTAAGCCCATCGAACAGTCTAAAAACAAGACCACATTGAGTAATGGTCAATCATGACTCTGAATAAGAAGGAAGGTGCATTGTTAGGGAAGATATTCTATCAGAATGGTAGCAATTATTCAGCTACTCTGAAAGAATATAGGCGTATGAAACGATTAAGAAGAGGTCCAATGAGTGTCAATGAGAATAAATAATGGTTTAATTGTTTTTCAAAGCTTATTTATGAATTGTTTTATTTGTGATCTTAATTTACGTTAATTTTTGATTACATGTTACTGTAAAAATTTAATTACTGAAGCGAATGGTATGGAATTTTGATAAACTGTTTTATATTGTTTATGATGATGTTTTATATTGTTTATATGCCTCTTAGAATGTCACTTTGCTTTGTCTATCAGTTTTGGAAGTTGTATATGCCACCTGTGAGCTTTGAAATACTGTACAGCGCCATCTATCGGGTGAAAATGGCGATTTTTTTTTTATTTAATTTTTTTTTCATACTTGACTTGCGCATATTCTGAAACGCGTACATACCAAATTTTACTGGAATATTCTCGGCAGTTTTCTCTCCAGCACACCTTGAACACCTGCAGTTTAATTATGGCCACCCTGTATTATTTATACAGTGTTTGCAATAACGTAATAATTTTATAACGCTAATATTCTTTTATTAATAAAGTTTTGAAGCGAAATGCGATATCATCGTCTTCTAAACCATCTATTAAAAATATTAAAAAGACAATAACTCATTCCGAGTGGTTAATGATGGAAACGGTAATTATAAAATGAATACTCAATACATTTCAATAGGGGCTGGCGGGCGTAAATACCACCAGCAGGCGAATTTTAGCGGGGCCATCGTGATTCTACCGGGCCTGCTTGTGCACTCCGAAAGAGGCCTACGGACGTTTCCTCATTGGTTAGGTTTGGCCGTTAGATGACGTATCTAAGGGCTGGAACCAATACTTAGGCCTCTTATAATGACTAATCGGAGTGCACAAGCAGGCCCGGCAGAATCACGATGGCCTCGATTTTAACCTTGAACTCGGAAACCGTTCCGAGTCAGGATTCGTTCTGAAACAGGTTTCCTTTCTTTCATTCCGATTCTATATTCGTTCTGAAAGGACCAGGTCCGATGGGTTCCTTTACTAAAGCACCGAGTACGCAAAAGGAATGATCACAGATAATGGGAATGGGAACAATTTTGCCCTCCTTTTCTGTGATGATGAGGGTATAGTGGCCGCATTCCCAGCAAACACAGCCCTATCGGATAAGTTTTGGGCCGACATCGGCATGCCGACGCAGAATGTGCCGGGGCGATATCGCTCAGCCGGTGCCGAAAACGACAAATTTGCGTCCGCCTGGGCGTGTGTCGGGCCGGAAGGATGGGGTGGTTTTGGATCGGTGTCGGCTATAAAGACAACGATATCGGCCCAGCTTTACGCCGGCCTTAAAGTGACAACTTTCCGCAAATGGTATGGTACCGGCAACGATAAAAAAACGAAAAAAAATCGCTGTCCCATTGAATTCTCAAATAAGCTTATAATTAGTTTCCAGGGGCAAAAACTATATTTTATATATATATATATATATATATATATATATATATATATATATATATATATATATATATATATATTTAACTAAATTAACGACTGTATGCCCCTAGGACTGATTTTGCTGAAAGTACTTATGAAATAATAAAAATTTTCTTTAAATAAACTGTTTTGATTAATTTAAAAAGTGTTTCATTTATTTACTAAATTATTTTGTCAAATCAACCACTTAATTAGACATTTTTCATATTTAACCAAATATTTAATTGCTTTTAAGCAAGGTTTTCGTAACTGACCAAATATTTGTTTACTTCATTCGTTTTGATAGTAATATACATATATTTTTAATATTTTAGAGTCCAAGAAAATAGTACATGCAATCAAACACATTAAAAAAGATAAATAAATAAGTTTACATTAATTATAATGCAAGTTATGCCATAATACAAGAATAAAGTGGACTTATATCATTATGCATTGAAATAATGAAACTAGGTTTCTTATGAGAAAATATACAGTATGTTTCTGATAGATATCTCATTTTACACCATCTTACCTATATCACCTACTGTAGGGAGTTTTTTTTTTAACTTTTTAACAATATACAGTGGAACCCCGATTTTACGTAACCCGTTTCGTACGTTATCCCGCTTCGTACGTTATTTTTTGTCGGTCCCGAGAAATTCCTATTCCGATAATGTTGAAAATACCTCGATTCTACATCATTTACTCTTAATGTTTCCCGCTTGGTACGTCATACTAGACGAATTACCTTCAGAAATTTTGTCTTCTTTCACCCATAAAAAAAAAAAAAAAAAAAAAAAATCAGAAGAACAAAAATACTTTCCATATGTTCAACTAGTTGTTTGTTACCAAAACCGTTTCTTCCAGTCACCCCCTCCCTGTGAATGCCAGTAAATGTGTGTCTTCTATTGTGCGTCGTGACGAATGGACCCGTCCACCCACAATACCTTGGGTTGGGTTCAACTCAACCCACAGTGGAATGGACTGCCCCTCGTAAAGTTGCTACCTGCTCCCCTTTCTTGTTCTCAGAATTATCGCAGTACCACTGAGGAAAAATCGTCTGCCGTTAGCTATATCCTACTCCCGTGAATCAAAAGTAGGATGTCGAAAAGAAAATGTTTCTCTGTGGTCGAAAAGGCAGAAATAATTGAAAAAGCAAGAGTTTTCAAAGGAAGTAAAGTTGATCTCGCAAAATCACTCGGTATCGCATATTCTACGTTACAAGGCATCCTAAAACAAGAGGTCTCAGTGGAATTAAACTCTGAAAAACTGGAAAATTTTTCAAAAAAAAAAGAAAACATTTAAAATCTCTCCTTTTGAGGAACTTGAAAAGATTTTGTATGAGTGGTTCAAACAAGCCCGTACAGCCAAGATTCCAATCAATGGCTCAATTTTGAAAGGAAAGGCGCTTGAAATTTCTTCTCGTCTTGAAATACAAAATTTTACGGCATCCAATGGTTGGATCGACCGATTCAAAAAGAGGCATAGTTTATCGTACAGGTTTATTTGTGATGAGACAAATGGAGTAAATACTGCTGTCGTTGAGGAGTGGATGGAAAAAACATTACCTTCTATTTTGTGCAATTATTCACCAAATGACATCTTTAACGCCGATGAAACCGGACTGTTTTTTAATCTATTCCCTGATAGAACATACACGGTGAAAGGAGAAAACTGTCACGGTGGGAAGCTATCAAAAGTGCGATTAAGTGTTTTGTTATGTACCAATGTGGATGGAACTGAGAAGCTAACACTATTTGTGATTGGTAAATCCAAGAAGCCCCGATGCTTCAAAAATGTCAAAAGTTTGCCAACAGATTACAATACCAACCAAAAAGCTTGGATGACGCAAGATCTTTTTGAAGATTTCGTAAGAAAATTGGACACGAAAATGCGCTTACAAAAGCGAAAAATAATTTTATTCGTAGATCAGTGCACTGCTCATGTTAATCTAAACTTAAAGAACGTGCGTATGGAATTTTCCCCACCCAACTGTACCAGCTTACTTCAGCCTTGTGACTTGGGAATAATTCGATCCTTCAAAATGCATTATAGGAAGCAACTGGTAAGAAAAGCCCTTTCTGGACTTCATTCTGGTGAGTTTCAGGATGCTTGGAAAACGAAAATAAACGTGCTAGAAGCTCTTCATTTGATCTCATCAGCGTGGAATAGTGTCGATAAAAAATGCATTTCAAGTGCTTTTTTGAAGGGAGGATTTCCCAAATCTCACGTCGACGGTGAAGTGCCACCGAAAGAGCCCACTATGGAAGACTATAATAAAGAGGATGAATTTAAACTTGCAGACATGAATTTTGACGAGTACATTGATTGTGACAAGGATGTTACCGCTACTGCAGACATTCAGAGTATTTCCGATTTGATTTCGCAGTATGAAAGTAAGGACGATATTGATGAAGACTCAGATAGTGAAGATCCAGAAGAAATCATGCCTTCTTCGGCAGAGGCCATTGCGAGTTTAAATACCTTAAAGAAATTTTTAACCGGACATGAAAATCAAGAAACAAATTTGCAAAAACTTGCATGTATTGAAAAAAGTATATGTGAAATTACACTTGAAAGGAAAAAGCAGTCAAAAATAACAGATTTTTTTAAATAATATGGCATTGGTCAGTTTTTTGTGTGTTTGTTTCCTTCATTTTTTTTTCTATTGGACCCCGATTATACGTTTTCCCGCTTCGTACGTTTTTTACCTCTGGTCCCGTGAAAAACGTAAAATCGAGTTTCCACTGTACATTATAATTTTTTGCGTATTATTAGCAAGATCCTTTTCAATACAATATTGATGTTTATTTGCGCAAAAGAATAAAAAATAATATCCTATTTATATTTATGCATGTTCCTCCTTTTGTATAATAATCAAGCTTAATATGCTTATTAGTAATAGGATATACAGACATGAAAGTACATTGCTAAATTTTTAAATCGTTCAAAGATGTGAAAAAAATTAAAGTAACAATTAAACTAGGAATTCATCTGAGTAAAAATATAAACAAGCATAATTTACAAGAAAATTAAAAAAGTTGAAAAGTTGTTACCCAATATACTTTACAAAGAAAAGGCAAAACAATATTTTATACAATTTCGTTAACGCTAAAGGCAGATTCATACCTGCCGCGCCGCACCGCAACCATGCCGTACTCTTTCTCCGTTTTGGACCGTTGGCTGTCCGCGCGGCGAGCTTGCGGTGCCGCAAGTAAATGCACCAATGAATGCACGACATTTTTATTTGTTGTTGTTCGGCATACTTCTCTTTCGTTTCTTCTGTTGTGCTTTTAAAAGATTGTTTTATAATGGATAATCGATTAATGTTGAGGAGAAATCAACTTATTTTAACATATTTATCTTTAACCCATTCGTGCCTGGATATTTTTGCGACTTTCTTCGATTTTTGCTAACACCGGAAGTAATTGATAAATTTCTGATGTCAACTTTTTGAACAAGGGATGATTTCATTTAAAATCGTTATGTATAAAAATTGAAATGTCAACATCCTACTTGCCATATTAAAATATTTTGTGGAAATGAGGTTCAATACTCGCGAATAAAGGCTAGGAAAAATAAATAACGTTTTCGAATGATAGCGATAATGCCGTCCCAAAAAAGGGACGCTAGGCATAAATGGGTTAAAACAATCGAACATCAGCCATCGTTCTGTCAGAAGGCTTCTCACACACGTGCGTTCCGTCAGCACTCAACAAAAATACTCTAGAAAAGCTCTTCTGTAATTGACTGTAGCTTTGCGGTCGCTGCTGAATATTTGTTCTTGCCAGATATTGCGCAAACCCTCGGCGCTCGCGCGCGGGGGCCGTGTTACTCCGCCACGTGACGTCATTGCGGTGCGGTACGGCCAGTATGAATCCGGCTTAAACAAGTTTACATCCAAGATATTCGTAAAGGAAACTGAGTGCATTCAGTATGTAAACTAGAGCGTTCGTATACAAAACTGAGAACGATTAAACCAAGTGAACTGAGCACGGATCAGGTTCATTCAGTTGTTCACTTGCTGCACTTTGTTGCTGTTTTCAAATGGCGTCCGTTGTTATGGAAAAGTATGTTGTTACGAAAAGTATTTTACGTTTGCTGAAGCTGCAAATATTACTTTTTCGAGGAGGAAACTCATGCATACGTTAGAAACTGCAACGAACGTAGATAATTTTTCAAATATAATCATTTTCTTGTATTTTTCATTTTAGTAAATTCAAAAATGAATATTTTAGCGTAGATATTGAAGTTGATTTAAACCGTTATTAGAGAAATTTGAACTTCGCTAAATACTTTTGTAAAAATGAAGTTTAAGTTGTAATTTCTAAATTTTCATCCGTGCACTTCAATTATGGCTGCACTTTCATTTAAAAATCCTGTTGATTTTATATTGAGTGAGTATGTACTAAAAACTCTCCTCAGCAAAAATAAAGCATTCGCGAACTGTAAACAAACACGTCTCCTAGGCGACGAAACTAAATAAACTGAAGTTGTTCGTAAAGTCAAAAGAAACTGATAGCACTAAACACACGCATTTCAGTTTACTTACCATGAAGGTAAAGTACAAGGAGGCCAAACGCCGTGCTATAAAAATAGCCCAAGCATCCCAAAGGGAAAAGCATTCCATCTAGTAGTGAATGTTGCAAACAACTTTCAAGAAAATCTGTTTTTCTGAAAATTACTCTAGTCGAAATATTAATTTTATTAATCAATTTATTCTTTTTTTTTGTTTCAAAATTTAAAAAATATATTATAACGCTTTAAAAAATTAATAATAATAATATTTAAAGTTCTGTATGCATATTTAAACAGTTTTTGTGGTAATCCTAGAGGTTTGTGTAGCAACTGCATTTTTAACATTCATAAATAATTTTTTCTTTTAGTGCCTCATCACACCCCACCCCCAACTTTTTTGTTACACTAGGAGAAGTCGGTAATTTTATTTACTTATTTCTACAATTTCAGTGTTCCTGATATATTATTTAAAGAAATAGTTATAAAATAAACGGGAGTTATATTTTTTTAATATTTCATGATGATAGCACATAAATGATGCTGTCATCTAGTGTACATAATATAAACAAACATCTTTTATTTTAGTGAAATCAATTTTAAAGAAATTGAATGTTATAAAAAGTGATGGACCGACATTGTAACATAATAAGCATATAAAATATTTGCATTCGTCTAATACAACTGTTGTACTGCTTACACATAAATAAATGCCAGCGGAAGCTATTGACACTATGTACATGCTGCAATTTTTGTATTAAGGATGGTGTATAATTTGCTTATATTAAATAAAAGTTATTTTATAAAACTTGGCTGTTCTTAATAGTTTGTTTACTGTTCTGGTTCTAAAGAGAAACACATACAAGGAGTACTATATCTATAAAAGGTGTATGATTTCCTAAATTAAAACATAGTGCAGTAACGCTGCAACTTTCAGAACAAGTTTCTTAATTTTGTTGGCATGTTACAGTTCAGTTTTATGATTTCCACATTTATTATGTTATTCTAATAAGTAGAATTAAAATTTAAGAGTTCTGAATAAATTTACTGTAGAAGACTGACTTGTTATTTAAAAAATATTGCAGTTTTTAGAATATATTTTTCAAACCTAGTTTTTGTTTTAATCGCAATGATCAGTTTTCGATTTTAATTTTACAAGGAATTATGAGTTCCTTAAAATCGTAAATTTTTGAAGTAAAATGTTTTTGTAAAATGACGCGTAAAATTTTATTCTAGTTTTAAGACCGGTTGTCAGTTTGTGTAGATTCTATTTCATCTTAATTTTGCGTAAACTAATTTTGCTTACACAGGAAGCTGAATTTTGACAAACAGAACGTAAATATGATTTTATATAAAAGAAAAAACACCAACTTCAAGTTTAGCATTGGAAAAATTGCAAACAAAGGAAAGCATAACTTACGTTGGGAGCTTTAAACAAACTTGGATTCTTTAATCCCAGGACAGCCGTTAAGCCGTTAAGGCCAGTAAGGCGTTATACCGCCTCTAGAAATTTTCTGCCTGGGTCGTGCGCCCCCCCCCTTACGCCACGCCACTGCGAACATCCCCCACTAATCTGAAATTTTGTTTCTGATTGAAATGTAAACGCATCCTTTCACAAATCTTTGAAAAGCGAAAGTACTACAAAATTAGTTTTCCTTTTAAATATTTCAAAATGAAAATTGGCCTAAAAATTGGATTATTTCTTATCTTAAAAATTCTCCGACGAATGAATAAGGAGTCCCCGAAAGGGGAGGATCACTGGCTCCCTGACAGGGGGCACGAGCACCCCCCCTGGATCCCCTGCTGGCGCCTATTTTGATTATTAGAATAATTCGTTAAAGCACAAAAAGATTAAAATTTATCCTTGCCATGGGTATACTAATCCAAAACCTAATAATACGAACCAGTGGAGTAGAGAGAATTTTTCCTTGGGGAGGGGGGGGTTACGACTACGGCAACTCACATTTGTGTATAAGTGTGTGTGATAAGGGAGCGAAGCATATGCATTTTGTATGGCAAAAAATTTCTCATCGGAAGGGGGCTGACCCCCTATGCCCCCCTTGTCTACGCCACTGACACGAACATACGTATACGTATTGCAAAATAAAAACTTTGTGAAAAAAACACACATAAAATGTAACTTCGTTACGACTGTTTCGATCAAAAATTCTTTCAGTCTTTATCAGAGAAAGACCTTCGTCTCACGCAGTGGCGTAGCCAGGATTTCATTTCGGGGTGGGCTGGGTATCAAATTTAAAGCTAAAGTTCAATTGTAAGCTAAATATCAAATTGTAAGCTAAGTAAATTGTCCCATTTCGGGGCGGGGGGCAGCAGCCCCCCTCTGGCTACGCCCTTGCGTCTCGGACTTTTTCTGATGCAGACCGAAAGAATTTTTTGGTCGAAACGATCGTAACTATTATAAGTTACATTTTATGTGTGTTTTTTTCACAAAGTTTTTATTTATTTTATCGTTTAACCCCAGTATTTTGAGTGTTTTTTACGTATAGGGAGAATGCTGTATTAATATATTAAAATATGTAGGAGTTCCGAAAAACAAGTCTTTAAAAAGTATTACAGTCTTCTGAAGATTTAAATAAAACATAAATTAATATATTTATTTATTATTAATTTATTACATGTCGAAGAAGCTCCTAAAAGTATTAACCAACTAACAATTTCTTAAGTTTTTTTTCAATATGTACATGGATGAAGAAACGTTTCAAAATATTTATAGATAAAGGTACATTCTGTTTAAACAAAACAAACAAAAAAAAATTTAATCGAGTATTTTTGACAGTTTTAATGCCCTTTTAATCATATGGACTGGCCCTTTAAATCGCTCTGTTCAGGACATATAACTACGCCACGGCGGAAGGAATGCGAACTACCGCTTATACGGGCTTTTAGACCCGTTTGGAAAGCCGGGGAAGGGAAGATCCCAGTCAGCCATGTCAAAGGGCGCGTTCGAGAATTCACCGGTCGTGCACCGGTAACACCGGTGCACGACCGGTGAATTCTCGGTCACACCGGTGAAGAACGCTCTGGTCGTGCACCGGTAACAACGGTGCACGACCAGAGCGTTCGAAAAGGCGGAGCATGGGGCGGAGCTCTAGAAGTAACCGCGTTCGAAAACGTTTCGGTCATGTAGCGGTTGTCTGCTCAGCGTGACCAGAGCGCAACCAGAATGACCCTGCTAGCGAGGTGGGTTATTCCGGTTATTAGCGTAGTGTTGCCAGCGTTTATTTTTGTTTTCTCGGCTTAGAATCCGATGTGGTGAGGATGACCGAAACCGGTTGACAACCGTGACGTCACTTAACCGAAGAATGACCGCAACCGGTAGCACCGGTGCATAACCAACCGGTGAATTCTCGAACGGGCCCAAAGAAAAACCCATGAAGCTCTAAGGAGGGTCATCGGGAATGGGCGATCAGGCGGGAAAACGGACCAGGCGTAGCCAGGATTTTGTTTCGGGAGGGGCACAGAGAGTTTTGTCCAACTAATTAATATTCTAATTATTAATTGTAATTAGAAATATTTTAATTATTAATTAATCTTAAATTTAAAAATTTTATAATTATTAATTATAATTAGAAATAATATTCTAAGTACTAATTATTACTAAAAATAAGATTCTAATTATAATATTACTTAATTAGTAATTTCACAAAAATATCCTTAAATATATGTGTAAAGATGCTATTCAGTATTAATTTCCCGAGTTAATTAATAATTCTTCAATATAATTATCTCTGTAGATAGATGCTTATGTACCGGTTTGTCTGGCGATTATCTCAACCAGATAAGATTTTTTTTTAAATCCAGGCCCGTATCTGCTACTACAATAAGTCTTATTCTACAATAAATATATCTTAAGGAAGATACTGAAAAGAAAACTAAATAAATGACTTTTAAATCTCAATAAACGTCCATAGTAAAAAATATTTCTATGTAAAATTTTCTAGTTATAAACAGGAAATATATCAATCTATCCCGGATTTTCAATCAGCTCATTTGCAGCTGCATATAACTAATACATACAGGTTGATTCAAAATTAGTGTGACCAATTTTAAAAGCGTATAATTATTTATGGTAAATTTTAATTTACCAATCGAATTATTTTTATTAGTGGGAGTAAATTTGGCTCCGAAATTAGATTCTCAAACCCGAAACGAAATTTTTAAGCTTTCGTAGGATGGTTGCTGAAATTCTGTCATAAATAAAGCATTTAAAATTCAGAAAAGCCATTTTTCTAAACTTTGTATAACTATCTAAACTTTGAAAAGAAATGAAATATGGCTGGCAATCAAGAGCTCCAGGGGGGGAATGTGGACGAAAGGAAGTCATTGGTGAAAAAGAAAAAATGAAGCTGAAAAGACTTATCGTTGCAGAAAATCCTCTTCCTAAGAACTTTAGAAAAGAAACTACAGGTATCCCAATCGACAATTTGCCGTCAGATAAAGAAAATTGCCTATAAAAATTGAAGAAACCAGTTTGTCATCAAATATCTGCAAACACTGTAGAAAAACGGAGAAGACGTTCTTGGCCTCTGTATTTAATGTTAAGCAAAGGTAGATACAATAACATGGATAACTTCTGATGAAGCGTTGTTTCGTCTGTAATTCACAACTGGCAAAAGGAGGTTCAATATATTTCACGCGAACAGCGTCGCAAAGACGCAGCTGTTTTGCAGAAGGCAAGTTGGACGTTAGGTACTGTGGTATGGATGGCAATGTCCTCTCAAGGCTTAATAAAATCATTTTTTGTAGAACCAAAGGTTAAAATTGATGCTAAATACTATCAGAATAAAGTTCTGAAGCACATGATCAAAGAAAGTAAACGTCCCCCAAGAAAACTTTGTTTTACACCAAGATTCTGCACCAAGTCATACTGGAAGGTCAACTGTCAAATGGCTGAAAGATTTAAAAAAAAATTGACTTTATTTCTCCTGAAAAATGGCTACTATCATCCCTTGACTGTGCTAATTGCGATTATTTTTTTATGGGATACTTAAAAGAACAATGAAACCTATGATCCTTAAATAGACGCAAGGTAAGAACACTTTAAGGGCTTTAAAAAGCAATTAAAGAGGAAGTTGGAAAAATACCTCCAAAAATGGTCTAAAAAGCTCTTTTGTCTTGACCTAAACGTTCACTTAAAGTGTACTATGCTAAAGGAAACCACATTGAAAATTTCGTTTAAATAACTTTAATAAAATTTTATGATGCTCTGAAATTGGTCACGTTATTTTTGAATCAACCTGTATTTTATAATGAAGATCACGCAAACACAAACCTATCATTATTTTTATAATTAACAGCCACAGAACAGCAACGCTAATTTTAAGAAAGGTATAGCTTGAAGAAAATCATCCAAAACTCTGGTTTCTGCAATAAAGTTGTGTGTGTGTGTGTGTGATCACTAGATTAAAATACCCTACACAATTCAAATACAATATTAAAATAACAAAAATATGACTTAAGGAGAATCTTCCAAAACTTTGCCCTTCTGTATAAGGTTGCTGACAGGATTAGAATATTATACGTATACAATGCAGGCACAATATTGAAATAACCCCAGACATCACTTGAAAAAAAATTCCGAAACTCTGCTCTTTGGAATAAGGTTGATCACAAGATTAAAATTTTCTGCACATTGCTAACAAAGTACGTATTAAAATAACACAGACGTCACTAGAAGAAAATCTTCGAAAATTCTGGTTTTTGGAATAAAGTTGGTTCAAAATATATAGACTTTTTCTACTTAAGCAGTCTGAAAAAATATAATTAATTGCAAATTTTCGACTTGAATAAGTGCTGAGTTGTACTTTATAATTTAATTAACATCTAGATTTAAGAACATCTTACATAATATTGGGAAGATTAAATGGTAAAAATACACCGGATTTGATTTCTTAATAAAAAAAGAAAAAACAGACGTACAAAACTTTCCAGAACGGATAAGTTCTTAAAATTATTGAGGGGGGAGGGGTTGCACTCATCGCAAGTTGGTGAGCCATAAGTCAGGGGGGTGGGCACTAGTGATGAGATGGACTCAGCCCGAGCCCAAACCGGGCTCGGGCTTGTGAGAAATTTCTCTTTTGTTAAACGTATTCCTTATAAACAGATTTTAAAAAGTGATTCTTTGGAGAATTAAACTAATTAATATTATTTGATAAACTTTAATATAACGAATTAGGTAGTGCATTAATAGTTTGCTGTTATATTTGTCTTTAATTGGCCCAAACGGCAAAATTTATGATATTCTACTAATGAAGTCATTGACTTTTATATACCTATTAGCTGAAATTTCGGGCTCGGACTTCGGCACCCTGCATAAGTACGAAGTTTTAACGTACAATTTAAAAAACAAAAATGAAAATTGGTCTATTTAATTGTTTAACTTAGAAGAAAAATATATTTAATAGAAAGTTACATTTTAATGAACAACTTAATGTCTTATTTTAGAATCAGAATATAAAGGTATTAAGCTCCGATTTTTCAGATTAATTTCAAAGCAAAGCTGCTGTTCTCATTGGTTGCGGTTTTAAATTATAAAGGAAAGCACTTAAGAGCATTTAATTTTTTTTTTAAACTGTGAGCAGTAGCGGATCCAGGGGAGGGGCTATGGGGCTTCAGCCCCCCCCCCCAAAAGAGATTGCTAAAGAGTGACATTCTGCTTTATTATACACTTTAAATAGCTAAAATGATCAAATTTTAAAACTTAGCCCCTCCCAAAAGCATGCACATTGGTTTAGACTGAAATTTTGATTCATATTACATTTTAATTGGGTGAGATAAGCTTTATTAAAAATTTAGCCCCTCCCAAAAAATTTTCTGGATCCGCCACTGACTGTGAGTAGTAAAAATATTAAGAAGAAAAAATTACTGAGAGTATTTTTATTTAAAAAATACAGACTTAGTGGACTGTAGATAGACCTTATATTTAGTCGTGAGCCGGATATCCGAAAGTGAAGTCGGATATCCGGTGATTGTGATTCGGATATCCGATGATACTTCGGATATTGATAAATCAGACGGACATCAAGTGCATCCCTAGATATTTCAAATATTCATTTATTCTTTACCAGAGCATAGAAAATAGTATTTATAAAGTTTTATAAAACTTTAGAACAGAAAAACAAATTACAGATTTACCCTCTTGTCAGTTGAAAGGGTGGGTATAAAGGAAACATTTCTTAAATTACATATTAATGAAAATATATAATACAAATTTTTCAAATACTTAAGAAGATATTATGTCATCGTTTATATTATCATTTAAAAACACACAATGAAATATTGAGTATTTACTTTAGTTTCTTTTCCTGATGTGCTTTCTGAAGTTTTCTGGAAATATCTGTTCATCTATGGCTTTTTCCGCTTCCTGTAGATTTGAGTCTTCATTGTTAGCAGGCAAACTATGTATAATTTTTGGAATTTTATTTAAAATTTCTCCTACTCAACGGGCACTTTCTTGAGGCCATAATCTCTATTCGAACCCACCAACTGGACAGAACAGCACACTATTCAAAAACACGAGCATCTGGACCTTGGGAATGGTGGGGAAAGGGTCAGCTTGTGCCCCTCCTTGAAATTTTATCCTTAGTAGAAAGAATTATTTTTGTATACACCATAGTTTAAAAATACCACAGGTAGCCATGAAAGCTGATAACACTTGGGGATACTTACTTCACGGGGTACAATGGTAACGAGCTGAGGTTATAGGGTGAGGGAAATTTTTAGTATCCCGGGAGTAGGATATTGCCCATATGTATATTTTTCTGGTGTGTAGGCGTGTCGAAAGTCACCTCGGGTTAGTGATTAAAGGCACTTTTTAACCTTTTTATTGACTTGTTTTTTTCTTCGTTCTCAATGTGAAAGGATCTAGAAAACGTTTATCAGAAAGATTAGACAAATATCACACAACAGGGATTCTGAGACGATCCATTTTTACAAATTGCAATATATATATAACAACTGAAAAAATTTCGGGGGGGGCACGGGCCCGGTGGGCTCCCCCCTGGCTACGCCAGTGGACCAGGATCCATTTTCATCGGCAGGAGGCGCAGCGCACCGCTTCAATAGGGATTTAGCGTTGTTTTGATTGTGAACGAGCTATATTTTTAAATAAAATAAATTATTTTGATAGAATATGGGTCGAGCGAGTCACTGCTTTGCACCTGGATGTGACAGTGGATATCCAGAAGCCAGAAAAAGAAATGTATCGCTCGGGAAGAAAAATCTAACGTTATTTAAAGCTCCAAACAGCATATCAATACAGCATCACCATAATATTTCTTTAATATTGCCCCTTATAAATGTATAACATAAAAAGTAACACTATGTAAATAGAAAACCTTTTGTACGTGTTAGTAGTAGTATAATGCTAATATGAACACTTTAAAATTGGCATTTGGCACAATAATCAAATTGAAACAGCAGTATAATACTTTGAAATTGTCCATTTTTAAAAAAATAATAACAGTTTTATGAATAATATTTTTCTGTTTATTAATTTAATTAGGGTGGGGGAGGGGATTTTATAATATATAAGAGATACACAAATGAATATATATATATTTGGCATAAGTCTGCAAAACTTATACAGAAACAAATATTTTCAATTCAAAGTCTGTTTTTTTTTAAATACAAAATTTTTCAAAATTAAAGAAATATTAGATTTTTTCTGATATGTGAAAGCTTGCAAAACTGATGCAAAAGAGTCAATCACTGAATATGCGTGTATTTATTGAATTAATATTTTTTTTTCTTTATGCTTTTTATGAAATTTTTTGTAGTACTGAAAAATGATACTGATACTGAAAAGACATTGATTTTTATGTAATTTTTTGTGGTACTCAGGTCCTTACTATCGCACGGGCAAATCGGGACTTTGCCCAGGGCCCCCCAATTTCAAATCTTGTTCTGAAACATCCTTCTTTATATCAAAATTTTATGAAAAATAAAACAAATTTCATAGATGCCCCCCCCCAAATTCATCAATTCCTGGGGCCCTTGTTGGTTATAATCAGGCTCTGGTGGTGCTGAAAAACGGCGTTAAATGTTTTTCTCTTTCCATATTTGTTTTTGTTTTTTGGTTTAACTAACCAACTTTAAGACTAAAGACAAAAAAAAAAAATAATAATAAATAAAATATAATGTGGAAGAGCGGGTATATAAGAGGAATTTATAGCCTGAAAGAAGGCAGGGAATATTTTTTAATTTTTAGCGAATTGCTACCAAAAATATTTGTCAAAAACTGATCTATTATATCGTTCGCATGCAGTTTTAAAGAGAATTTATTTAAATTATTAATTAATTTATTAAATTTTCAAACTGATGTTACATCGTTGTAACTAAGTAATATAGAAACAAAATTATTATATATGCATATTAATTATCATATTTATTTATTCAAATGTTAGTGTATACTTCATGAAATTTCAGCATAAATGAATAAATCCCAATTAGAGGAGCATTAAATCGGAAAGCGCGCGCGCGCGATGTTGTTTTCCGCTACCGTCAATAGATGGCGCAATCAATGGTAGCTGCAGTTTCGTCGGCAATTCTCATATTGCGTAGTTGGTACAAGTTGGATAACAAGTCGATGTTTCTCCTCCCGAGCTTCATGGAGAAACCACTCATTCCATACAATGGGTGCGTTCGTAAAAGAGAAACTCAATGCATGAGTTTTCGGACCTTGATATGGTTTGAGAAGGACTTGCATCGGCAATGGGATTCCTTCTGCAAAAACGGACCTAACGCTGATTCGGTCAACAGATGGCGCTGTTGCACGTTTATTTTCTCTTGCAGAATAGTATGGATGGGGTTCTTTCACGTGACATCACAGCCAAACTATCTGCATCACGTGATCTATCCATCGTCTGCTCTTGTGTGTTGATGAGTTTGTTTTGATTTAAACGATGGGCTAATGATAGCTAAAAGTATATTTTTAATTCTTACTAAGCGATATAATAAATTGAATAAAAAGACTTGTTGCACTGTTTTAAAAAAATGTCAATTGAGATATCTGATATGAGTAGTCAGCTTGTAAAAATATCAATTTTTTGTGCAAAAGCATACAGATTAAGCTCAGAAGAAATTTGCTTTAGAAGGATTATGTGCTCTGTGACTTTCTATGGATATCTAATCAGAGTTACGGGTATTTGTTTTCATTAGAGTTGGGATGCTACCGTTTCATTGTGAGTATGTTTAAAGTTTTATTTCTTTTCATTTTTATATACTACTAGCTGAAGTACCCGTTCTTCGCACGGGAATGAATGGACTTTTTGATATTACGATTTGTGGTGATTACTATTCATTGTAATAAACAGATATAGCAAAATGGATATCGCGTTATATTGTGTCCAATAATCATGCATACCGAGTTGCAAGACAATCGTTTGTACGGTGCAGAAGGCCATGCGGTGTAACGCAATCTAGTGGCGAGTTTTAGCAAAACGGATACGGCGAAAATATTCTTCCCATTCAGATATCGATGTATACGAATTTTCGTGACTATCGGCTGGACAGTGCTGAAGTTCATGTGTTGACGCGACATCTAGTGGTAAGTTATAGGAAAATGGATAGCGCCAAACTCTTCCCCATGTTCAAATAACTATGTATACCTATTTTCATAGCGATCATGTGCACAGTCAATAAGTGATACACTGCAGGGCCATCTAGTGGTTAATTAAAGTAATGATTTGCTACAGCGCCCTCAAGTGGCGAGTTAAGCCGGATTCACACTGGCCGTACCGCACCGCTAAGACGCCGCAATGACGTCACGTGGCGAAGCAACACAGTCCCCGCGCGGCGAGCGCCGAGGGTTTGCGCAATATCTGGCGAGAACAGATATTCCGCAGCGACCGCAAAGCTACAGCCAATTACAGAAGAGCTTTTACAGCTACAGCCAATTGCAGAAGACGGCGAAACAGTACGGCATGGTTGCGGTGCGGCGCGGCAGGTATGAATCCACCTTTATAGAAAAATGGATAACGCCAAAATATTCTCATTGTTCAAATAGCTATGTACAGGCGCGTAGCCAGGAAAATTTTTCGGGGGGGGGGATATGAACATATACGTCTATAAATAGACGGAATTTCATCACTAATCCAAAAATTTCGGAGGGGGGGGATATATCCCGATATCTACGCCCCTGGCTATGTATACTGATTTTCATAGCGACCGTGTTCAAATATCTATGTATACCAATTTTCATAACGATCATTTGCACAGTCAAGAAGTGATACACTGCAGGGCCATCTAGTGGTTAATTAAAGTAATGATTTGCTACAGCGCCGTCAAGTGGCGAGTTATAGCAAAATGGATAACGCCAAAATATTCTCATTGTTCAAATAGCTATGTATACTGATTTTCATAGCGACCGTTTGAATGGTCAAGAATTTGGCCTGTGCAGCGTCATCTAGTGGCGAGTTAAAATAATAATGCATTGCAGTGTCATCTAGTGGTGAGTAACATCAAAAGGAGCGCAGTTAGAATATATCCTTCGTGCGCAAATGTGTAAGTATAAAAAATTTTATGTCGACAGTCGAACGGTATAGAAGTTGATGCGTTGCAGCGCCATTTAGCGGCAAGTTACAGCAAAATGGATAGTGAAAAATATTCTCCGTGTTCTAATATTCGCGTGTACCAAATTTCATCGAAATCGGTTGGACGATATTCGCATAGCAAACGGCTAAACGGAATAGAATTCGACGTTGTGCTGCGGCACCAAGTGGCAAGTTAAGGAAAACGGATAGCATAAAAACCTTCTCCATCATAAAAGACTTAGGTGAACCAAATTTCATGGTGCAACGGTGCTGGAGTTTTTCAACCTGATAAACACATACCAACATTCATTTTTATCTATAACCAGTGTTATTATATATGCCAGTCTCAAATAAAATCCAGTTTCAAATCTACGCCTCGCCAAAGTGCCAACATACGCCATTTTGCAAGAGTTTTTTCAGGGAATAATTCGAAGCATTGACTTAGCAGCAATCAATATGGGAAATGGTTCGAACGCCAATAAGTAAAGCACGCATTTATTTGAAAAGTGAAATCCCTTAATACAGCTGCATTTTTTAAATTATCAACTAAATAACGTGTTTTATTCAGCGTTACTCCGATGTACTAAATACGAAGATTTCAATTATCTGAAATTTGGCGGAATTCCCCCAACTTAAATCAATGTGCTCAATTGGCGAGAATTCTGAAGTTAGATCGCTTGAAATCCCTTAATAACTGCATTGTTTCTGCACGGATTATCAAAATTTAACGCTTGTATTCCAATTAAACCTTTGCACTTGTTTTCAGAAATCTATTTCCTTAAGCTCTCAGTAAATTGCGCCAAGCCGAAAACTGTGCAAACCGCTAGAACTCACTTTCTCTGCATTTCAGCCATTTTATTTATCTCCAAACTAAGAACTTTTACATATTAGCCTCGGAAATCTTCAATTCTTATTGTTTTGCGTATAAAACATTTCATTCCTGCTCTGTTTTCCCATGCACACGATATTATAATTTTAAAAAAATAACCTTACGAATATAAACTAACAAAAAAAATATTATTCTTTAATTTTTACTTTGAGAATTTAAAACATTTTATTCGGCAAAATCGCCACACATGGCAACCACGATCCTTATTTTTCACTTTTCACTACAGGGGCTACAATTACGGAAAGCTTTTTGCGTGGAGAGCATAAAAAAATCTCTTAAATTCCGGGAACGGGTGGACTTTCAATGTTTTAAAGTGGACTACGATTTATTCTATATTATTTTACATATCTGTGCTAAATTTCAGGCCGATAGGTCTATTTTTGCGGATTTGTATACGAATCAAATCCACAAACAAACAGAATTTCATTTTTATTTATAAGATTGATTATTAATTGATCATACTCTATTTTTGTAATACATTAACTCACATCTTTCTAAAATTTCTGATTAATACAGGTTACACAATATTTTTTTTTTATCCATACGATTTTTTTAACGTGTTTTTAATTTAGATTCTCTACGTTTACTATATTAGTGCTTAAAATATACTATTATAAGCTGCTGTTTCTAATTAGTACTTGTTAAAATGATCAATATTCATCAGTTTACATAGTGTTTATTTTCTGTGTACAGCTGCGGAAAAAAAATGCCCCACTTGTACTTTATTCAGCCGTCGTTCGTCGTACAGCAAAGTTACATATACCAATCGTTTACGATTGACGTACACTTTAATTTGCTATACATAAAAATTGCATAAGGGGCCGTGTCCATATTAAAATTCGCACCAACTTTTTTTTTTAATAGCAACCCCTAGATTTCACTTCATATTTCAAAAATGTAGCTCATTTTAACCCCGGATACCAATTTTCAATAAATTAGAACGGAAAATGAGTGAGTTATGAGCACCCAAAATCCCCCTCCCCTATGTTAAAATATTTTTTCATACTTTAATTCATATCTCATATAATATTGATAATAAGAATCTGACTTTTATTCGTACTATTAGAACTAAACGACCCAAACTAATTTACTATTATTATAATTTTTAATAAAATATTAATATGAATTATGAATTATTAATATTTATTAAAAAAATTATGAATAGCAACCTAGCCAAATTTTGATGGAAATAGATGCAGAAAGCAATATTACATGGCTGTGCAAAATTTCAAATTTTTATGTTCAGTAGTTTAATTTATATTAATTAAAATGTGTTATTTTCATGAGTTAAGGGACCATATATAAATTTATTTAGTGACAATTTTTTGAAAATTGCGTAAAGTAAACGTAAATTAGATTTCTTTTGTCCAAAAACACAGTAAAAGATAGCGGTATTTAAAAAATATCAAATTTTGAAGCAAATAAATTAAGAGTTTTTTACAGTTTTATGGTGATTCTATAAAGCGTCTATTGTTGCGTCCACTACCATATCCCCCAAATAAAATATTTTCCATGTATAGAATTAGATGCAGTAGATGTATGTCTTCCAATACAACGTTCTATTTCTGAAAAACTAACATCCTCAACATTCCAGGCACGAATTTGACCTTTTTTAATATTGGAAACATCAGGTCTTTGGACTTCCCCATACTTTATCAAACATTCAAAATCACGTTTTTCTGTCTAAATTTTCATCTGACTATAAATTAAAATACCGCCAACAGTCTTATAAGAATATTGCACATTGCAGACGATAATATTAAATGAAGGAAGCGAAATAACAAACACAATGATAATATTGGGTCGGCAAAAAAGTAATTGCGTTTTTTACATGCAATTCAAACAAATAAATTTTCAGTCATGAAACCATTCTTCGAGTTCGACCGTAGATGAGTAACATTCCTGCTGGTAGTCAGAAGAGCAGAGAACAGCCTCTCACTCCTGGCAACATTTATCCTGTCTAAGCGAACCTTCACAGAAATACTCAATAACAATTTCAAAATTAGAAAGATTTTCAAAATAGTAAGCATTCGTTTTGCATTTTTTCCTTTAAATCATGTGTACGAACCAAGGAAGTAATGGACTCACGGATCATTTGGACCACTGACTAAATATTCAAATTTCTAACCCTGGTTAAATTATTTTAAGAAGATTAAAATGTCATGGAGTTTTGGGCGGTTTTCTCCAGATGAAACATGAATATGCCTTAGAACCCCATAAAATGTCCTCCGACCAAGCCCTCCACCCTTCTGCTTAGGCGTATTATTAAAAAGAAAAGAGGAAAATTCTCTGTGCAAATTATTTAGGAGCTAAGTTAAATTGTTTAAAATTACTTTAAACAGATTAACAAAAATAATAAATAAAAATATGAAATTTTTCTGGAGGATGGGCTCAGTTATCTAAACAAATTATACTGCAATAAATAAATAATTAATAAGTAAGTAAATAAGACACTGAACATGGTAGATGGTGGAAGCGTTACGGTCCCACGTTCGGGCCTACCGCGCGGCTGTCGATCTAACGGTCTGCAGTTTTGTTCGGTTTCCTACAGATAGAATTTGAATACACGTTATTCCTACGGGATGTTCGCAGTGGCGTAGCGTAGGTGGGGCGGATGGGGCGCTCGCCCCGTGCAGAAAATTTTTGCGGGCGGCAAAACCCCTATCGTTGACTTATTTATTTTAAAGAGATTAAAATGACATTTTAAAATCTTTATATATATATATATATATATATGTATGTATATAAATAAATAAATAAGTAAGTAAACAAGACACTGAACATAGTAGATGGTGGAAGTGTTACCAATAAGCAAAATGAATTCATGTTTTCATTTCAAGTTTAAATGAAACCTTTGTAATTTTTTTTAAATAATTCTTTGTTATTGAAATTACGTAATAAATGTTTCCAATGCAGCACTTTTATTTCGTCAATTCTTTGATGATTTGCATTTAACATTATTACCACAGATGTAGCAATGGCTTTCTAATGGTAGGGGTTCAGCTACTGGGAAGGGGGGGGGCATTCTTACTTTAAAGTTTGATTTACGGTAAATCTTATTATAAATAACAATTTGTAAATGGTATTTGGAGGGGGGGGTCCGGATCCCCTCCTGGTGTGCGCCACTGACTCAAATGAAAAACTCTGCTTCAAATTCGCACATGTCCCAGAACAGATAATTTAAGTTTGCGGGGATGAATGGTGCCAGCGCGGTGGGCCCGAACGAGGGACCTAAACACTTACACCATCTACCATGTTCAGTGTCGAAATTTAGTTACTTATTTATTTATTTATATAAAGATTAAAAAATGTCATTTTAATCTCTTAAAATAAGTAAGTCAACGATAGGGGTTTACCGCCCGCAAAAATTTTCTGCACGGGGCGAGCGCCCCACCTACGCTACGCCACTGCGAACATCCCTTATGAATAACGAGTATTCAAATTCTATCTATAGGAGACCGAACAAAACTACAGACCGTTAGATCGACAGCCGCGCGGTAGGCCCGAACGGGGACCGTAACGCTTCCACCATCTACCATGTTCAGTGTCTTATTTACTTAATTATTTATTTGTTGCAGTATAATTTGTTTAGATAACTGAACCCATCCTCCAGAAAAAGTTCATATTTTTATTTATTATTATTTTAATCTGTTAGAGTAATTTTAAACAATTTAACTTAACTCCTGAATAATTTGCATAGAGAATTTTCCTCTTTTTTTTTAATAATACACCTAAGCAGAAGGGTGGAGGGCTTGGTCGGAGGACTTTTTAAGGGGGTTCTAAGGCATATTCATGTTTCATCTGGAGAAAACCGCCCAAAACTCCATGATATTTTAATCTTTTTAAAATAAGTTAACCATAGGCGTTATACCGCCTCTAGAAATTTTCTACCCTGGTCGGGCGTCCCAACCTCAATAAATAAACCAAAACCTATTAATACGAACCAGTGGCATAGCCAGAATTTTTTCATGGAGGGGGGGGGTACGACTACTGCAACTCACATTTGTGTATAAGTGTACGTGATAAGGGAGCGAAGAATATGCATTTGTATGGCAAAAAATTCCTCATCGGAGGGGGGTTGGTGACCCCCTATGCCCCCTTGGCTACGCCACTGACACGAACATACGTATACACGGAAGTATAGGCAGAATAAAATAAATAAAAACTTTGTGAAAAAAACACACATAAAATGTAACTTATAATACGTTACCATCGTTTCGACCAAAAAATTCTTTCGGTCTTCATCAGACAAAGACGTTCGTCTCGCGCAGTGGCGTAGCGAGGATTTTATTTCGGGGTGGGCTGGGTATTAAATTTAAAGCTAAAAAGCTAAAGTTCATTGTAAGCTAAATATCAAATTGTAAGCTAAGTAAATTGTCCCATTTCGGGGCGGGGGGCAGCAGCCCCCCTCTGGCTACGCCCCTGCGTCTCGGACTTTTTCTGATGCAGACCGAAAGAATTTTTTGGTCGAAACGATCGTAACTATTATAAGTTACATTTTATGTGTGTTTTTTTCACAAAGTTTTTATTTATTTTATCGTTTAACCCCAGTATTTTGAGTGTTTTTTACGTATAGGGAGAATGCTGTATTAATATATTAAAATATGTAGGAGTTCCGAAAAACAAGTCTTTAAAAAGTATTACAGTCTTCTGAAGATTTAAATAAAACATAAATTAATATATTTATTTATTATTAATTTATTACATGTCGAAGAAGCTCCTAAAAGCATTAACCAACTAACAATTTCTTAAATTTTTTTCAATATGTACATGGATGAAGAAACGTTTCAAAATATTTATAGATAAAGATACATTCTGTTTAAACAAAACAAAACAACAAAAAAATTTAATCAAGCATTTTTGACAGTTTTAATGCCCTTTTAATCATATGGACTGGCCCTTTAAATCGCTCTGTTCAGGACATATAACTACGCCACGGCGGAAGGAATGCGAACTACCGCTTATACGGGGTTTCCTATTGTTCTCGGTGTCGTCTGGATAGCCGGGGAAGGGAAGATCCCAGTCAGCCATGTCTTTGAGAAAGAATTATGAATCGACTGTAGTTGCTTAGAATCGAATATGATTCAACCATCTGTGGAAAACTGTCACTTTAAATGTTGTTGTAACGAATGATGGTACACGTAAGGTTTTGGAGTTTTAAAGTATGGGATTTAAAATATATGCGGCATATCTTTTAGTTTCAACATATTCGCTTTTGTTTTGTGTGTACAATTATGTACTTAGGACTCAAATATGAAGTACCTCAGTGCTGCTAAAGTATTGTTTTTTATTAATTTACTTTATCTCCATTGGTGAGTGAGTTTAATATTATATCTTTTATATTCACGATCATTTGCAGAAATGATTTTATTTAGAATCACCGATAATGTATAGTGATTATTGCACTTTAAAGTACAATTTGATGCCGAACTTTAAACATTAAGTAGCATCTCCTATTCTGTTGCTTCTCTAATTGTGGATTTAATTTTTGTAGAAGATTATTATTTCATGTACATACACATACTTATGCATTCATTTTGTTTATTTGTTTTGTATTCTCCTTCATCAACTTATAATTGTTCATGCTGTGTTTTATCATTTTGGAAATTGATATTTTATTACATTTCCAGTAATCTCTGATGGCATTCATATATTACTTGTTTACCAAATTATGTATTATTTTTATTTATTTATTTATTTTTTAAATTAATAAGTCCCTCTTATTTAACTAAAATTTATGAATTAAATGAGCACACAGTGGGATTAAAATGCTGCTCTAGCCTTGTGAAAGTGAATATTTTATACCATACTGGAGTTTTTCCGAAAAACTTTTCGTGTTTTCTCTCTCTCCTTTAGTATCAATTTAGATTATCTCACTGGCAGGGGCTGATTTACAGCAGGGTATTCAGATCATCTACCCCTCTTCATACAGCCCTAAAGCTGCACCAGTTGAATGCTTGCAGCAAATCGATAAACTCATATTCTTAATGGATTGAGGATTTTTTGTCTGTCGACAGTATAGTGTTTCTTTAATATGATTTCTTGTTCTAATTAAGATGAACTATAGCTGGCTTTGTGAAAGATTTTGCAGGTTACCCAATCAAATAAAAATGAATGACTTTGTGGAAGTTCTAACGACATAAATAATTAATATTTTTTAGGGTATTTTTCCATTTTTGATAAAATCAATCATTGCCAAGTTAAGTTATTTGCACCTCCTGCCATTAAAATAAATGAAGTGATAAAGTAAACATAAAAAGTAGAAACGATGCTGCCAACCTAGGTACATTATCCAATTTTATTAACTATAATGATGAATACGGGTAGTGAAATAAATTAAATACATATCTATACAGGAAGCATGAAATAAAATTTGCAATGTCTATTAACATTTTGGGAACATTGCTTTCACTATATAAATTCTAGTCTGTATATGATCAGGGTTCGAAAAAAATCAGGGTGCCCGGCGACTAAAAAATATCCCTTGGCATCTAAATTTTTTTCCATTAATGTTAATTTAATATAAAAATTTTTGCTGGCTTTTAAGAACTTACAACTTTTTTTTACCCCTGGATAAGATACTAGATGGTGACATACCGTGCTGTTTATTCTCCATTTTTCTCCCATCGCTTTACTGATTGTGTATGACATCCTGCAACTGGTCTGTGAAATTATACCAGTGATTGACAGTTAGATGGTCGAAACTAGCATCTTCCAATTCTTCTGTTTTATACCGCTATACACGAGTAAATACGGTAGCCTCCCCAGGAATCTGAAAAAATTGTAATTCCACCCATGATGTTTTTTAAATGGCAGTCAATTGCCATTTTGCAGAGTGATCGAGAACATTTATGAGAAAATATTTGTTTCCTGGCATAAGGCCACCAACACTGGTGCAGCAAAGGAGGGTGGTCCAGATGGTCTGGACCCCCACCATAGTCAGTTTTGTTATGAGTAGGCAGGGTTGGTATTTTTGCCAGGACAGTGGCAAAAACTGGAAAAAATCAGGGCAAAAATGGAAAAAACTTATTGCTCTTAAATAATGTGCAGTGACATCTACAATTTTTTAAAGGTTATAAATGGCATTAATAATTAATTTTTGTACACTGTTTAATACACATTTGCTAATTAATAAATGTAATTAAAACAATCATATTATGAAAACAGCCAAATAGGCATACAAATAAAGAGTTAAAATGAATTCAAAATTATATATTGAAAAAACTGAGGTAACTAGATTTATTTTCATCCTTTTGCTTTTGAAGGGAAGAAATAAGGTACATTCATCAGTTTCATTCAGTCATTTTATTGTTCTGTATCTATAATATTCCAATATTGCAAATTACCAGTACAATCAATATCTTGTAAGATGCTTAGGTTGTGTCTGCAATCCCTAACTATTGCACCCTTTTTTGAAATTGGTTTGGTCAGTAGAAACTGGAAAATTAAGAGTAAAAGACACTTAAAATGAACCATAACACAGTTACTGGATGAAATAATTACATGCGAGAAATCTGTGCAAATGTTTTCATGATTGCGATCTAAATCTAAAATTGTTAGATTTAACAAAAATGTTGAGGTTGTTGAATCTGATCACATCTTCTGAAAAATAATCATTAAAAGTAGGTTGAGTATTTTCCTTTGAAAGGCAGATGCTTTTTTTGCCGGCTGTCGCCAAAAAAGATGTCGATGATCGTCCTATATCCATGTTTGTGTTCAGTACAAAGTACAATAGCTTTCTACAAAGGAAATGTATCTGCAGGCATAGTCAAATAATGCAGACACATGAAAATAATGCATTACACCGGTGTCTACATTATTTGACAGACATAGATAAAAGAAAAAACTATCTGCGCACATAATCCAAAACTATCTACTACAAACTCATAATAGCTCGTGATCAAGGACGTAGTTAAGTGTTTGTGTGTGTGTGTGTGGGGGGGGGGGGCAGGGGTCTGCACATATGAGCATATATGAAACCGTGTATATGCCTACAAGCACACACCTGTGCAACATGCATGTAACTTCAGTTTTTTTTTTCGGTAACTATCCATCTTTAAAAAGAAAAAGAAAACTTACAATTACTGGAAAAATTATCAACAAGACCACAATGTATCCACACATGGCGTGTGTGCATGTGTCTGCATTATTTGACTATGCCTGCAAATACACTTGCTTTGTAGAAAGCTATTGTACTTTGTACTGAACACAAACATGGATATAGGACGATCATCGACAGGCGACAGCCGGCCAAAAAAGCATCTGCCTTTCAAAGGAAAATACTCAACCTACTTTTAATGATTATTTTTCAGAAGATGTGATCAGATTCAACAACCTCAACATTTTTGTTAAATCTAACAATTTTAGATTTAGATCGCAATCATGAAAACATTTGTGCAGATTTCTCGCATGTAATTATTTCAGCCAGTAACTGTGTTATGGTTCATTTTAAGTGTCTTTTACAGAAATAAATGGCGATGTCTTTTACAGAAATAAATGGCAATAAGATTTATATACCATGAGTGTATAAATCTTATTGCCATATGCATACTTAAGTATGATCTGCCAAACCATGTTCCACATCTTAAGCCTTCGGCACTTTAACGCTGATGATATTAAAATGGAAAAGTACCTACCTTTTTAGTGTAATTGATACGTAGTAACTGTACATATCATTTTGGTTTAGAGTATGTTATTAAGTATCCATTTAATGGTATTCAACAAAAATACTTTGTTCCAGAGGTCCCCATTTACATAAATCTGTCCCTTCTTAGTGGTATGAATAACTTCTGATTTCCCCCCAACAAAACTGTTATATGTGGCCAATGATGCACCCAAAAATTTTAGTTCAGGATAAGCTACAAATATTTTCAGTGTTCATATGCACTTAGGGAAACCCGGAAAACTCAGGGAAATCTCATGGAAAAATGTATTTTCCTTTAAAAACCTGGAAAATCCAGCTTCAACCCTGGAATTTTAAGAAAGTTTACTCCTCTCTCTTTATGGATCCCTTGCCCTTAGAACACAAGCCCACTGTTAATGTAACTCTGTTACTGCATCATAAGTAATTAACTAGGCTCTTCAGTAACATTATAATCAAATTCATCAGTACTACATATAAGTATTTATCTAATAACCAATTTTCATTGTGAAAAATAATTTGAAATTTTTTTTTAAATAAAGTATTTTAATTCGTTAAATGGCAATTCTCTATTTTTGGGAAATTTTTTGTTTTTACTTCACCTTTAAGCATGGCTTTAGTCATTAATAGCCCCCTCTATGGATGCACCTGCTATGGATAAAGCTATACTCTCTTTTTGCAAAATGCAAAAGAAATCAAAGCCACTATTGCTAAAATATGTAGAGCGCACCGAAATTCTTTCGGATTTCCATAAAAAAAAAAAACATTGGTGAAAATTTCCCTTTTGAATCTCATTGTTTCTTACTGTAAGAAACAAAGTTTTGAGAGCTTAATGAAACAATTTCTTTCTTCAATAATCTGGCAAAGTTGTAGTTAGATTGGGAGATATGGATAAAGCAATTTTTAGTATTTTCTTTCTTTCTTAGCAACTTGCCTGATTCATCAGCTGAATTCTAGGCTTATGGGCAGTGATCAATCTAGGATTTTTCCAGAAGAGTGAAAATACTCCATAACCTTTTTATTAGGAGTACTTTCTTTTCCAAAGGAATAATTAATTAAGAAACGTACAATTATGTTAAATTTTGAAATGCATAATTAAATTGCATTTGGCACATGAATAATAACTGATTATACATCTGGGTACATAAATGTCAGTTCAAAAAACTAGTACAATAATTGAATTTTTTAAATTTCAAATCGGCAAATCACAATTATTTACCAAAATATACCTCATTTTATATTTAAAAGCAATACGTAAAAACACGCATTCTGAAATTCTTAAGGCATATTCTGAATTTCTAAGGCGTGAAATAAGTGTCTAGTGGCTTTATCGCGATCACTGCTTATGGGAAAGAGGACCAGGCGCGTAGCCAGGAAAATTTTTCGGTGGGGGGGTGGGATATGAACTTATATGTGTATAAATAGACGGGATTTCATCACTAATCCAAAAATTTCAGGGGGGGTGGGTGATATATCCCGATATCCCCCCCACCCCCTGGCTACGCCCCTGAAGAGGACATCTCAGAGAGATTTTTGAATCACTGTGTGCTGGAGCAGAAGTGGGCACTATTTAAACAAATTATGCACAAAGGGTTATGACTAAACCAGATGCTTCATTTTATGTTCATCCATGATTTGTCAACTGAATGAATACAGTAGAGAGTCAGAAATCCGCACAGCTTGGGACCAAGGCTTGTGCGGATTTTAGGATTTTGCAGATTTCAGGCCATAAAAGATAAATCATATTATATTTCGGATTTAAGAAATGGAGAATACAATTACAATGAAATAAAAACACAGTCAAAAGTATTTCACTTATATTTTCACTTTAAATACAAAAGCATAGGAGAAAAGGGAAAATACATGAAGACTAGCAAAGCAAATGGTTTCAAAATTGCCTATCTCTAATTTGAAAACATGTTCTATGGTGATTTGCTTTAAAATATTGTATTCTACTTTCAGTTTCTTTATTTATTTTAAATTGTATAACTGTTTAAATATGCAGTTTAAACAATAACTGCCTAAACTGCATATTTTCATCAGAATATTTAAACAGAATTATCATTAATTCTTGTTTTGTTACAGAACTTAGCTGTTGTAAAAATTTAAGGTATTTTTCTCTTAACTTTAACCTTTTATCAAATGGATTTTATTATTATTTTTACTCAAGTTTTTATCATCATCAAAATCATATTTATCTGGATTCAAGAAACTTTTCAACATTTCACCATTGGCAGAATACCAGGGTTCGTGATTTTTTAAATTTTTTAAAAACAAAAAAATCTGATTTTTTTATTTAAATTAGATTTTTTTGATTTAAATCCGATTTTTTAAAGATGTTTTAAAAATTCCTAATATGAATTTATTTTGCATATTATAAAAGTAGTATGACATTTTAAGAAGCATATTATAAAAGTAGTATGACATGTTTGTCTGTTACAAGACTTTCCACAATGCACTTAAATTCATTTTCACATTTTACCAGACTACTTTTCACAACTTCTACAAGATATTCAATTGTGTGTGGATTACCAGATGTGTCAATTGTCTTAACTAGATAATTCTCACCTTTTCTTGTGGATACTACAGCACATAATATTGGTTCATTATGAACATTTGACCATCCATCTATACTAAAGTTTGTCCATTTAGGTGTTTGGAACATTTCTTTCTCTTGATCATATATATTATCAAGTAATGCTCCACCTATTTCTACTTCATTTGGAGCAGTATACAAATCATCTTTTTAAATTGGGGGTTATTAACCTGATGAAAAGCAGAATTGGTAGCATAAATACATCTTGCCACTTCCTCATCTAATATTTGCTTTTTAGTTGTCTTTATGACATAATCATTCATGCTGTTCTTAAGAACACCAACATCAGTTTCTATCTCACTGATTTTTCTTTTCATAGGTTTGGCTGCTTCAGATTTTGTACAGGTTAAATTGTTCTCAATTGTTTCTTGAGGTTGATCACTATTAATATCATTTCTGTCAGAGGAGAAACATTTATCTACATGTGCTTTCATTCTGGCTACTAATCCCATCATAACTTTTCCACAATTCTTGCATTTGGCTTTAACACCTTTTCCAGAAACTGTCTGCTCTTCATTAAAGTACATCCAAATATTATCTTTTTTCCTTCCTGCCACTATTCTTGTACTTTAGCTCTCTGAACACGGAATCCTGAAAAAGTGTGTTCGAAAATCTGAAATAATTCTAGTGTTGCCAATTTACCTGATCAAATTTCTTTTGTTCTCGCACTATCACACTCAAAAGTCACTGCCCCCCCCCCTTACCTTGAAGGATTACCTAAACCACTGCAGTGCCATCTAATGCTATTATAAGAAATTAATTTCATTTGAGTGTTGAAGATTTTTATTTAGAATACATTCTATCAATACAAAATCCATTTTTGAAAAATTATTTTAATCACCGATTAAAAAAAAAAAAAATCCCTTGATTTAAATAGTGATTTTAATCAAGCTGATTTAAATCAACGAACCCTGCAGAATACTGCGAATTTTATTTATTTACATGAGAAGATGTGCGGATTTCGGACGTTTGCGGATTTTAGGTCAGCGGATTTCTGGCGTTCAACTGTATCCAATAATGTGCTGTGCTCACTAATTGAAAATTCTATAATGATCCCACTACATACAGTAGACTGTGAAGGAGGTTCTAGTAACTTGAATTTAATTAAAACTGATATTAGAATTTAGAAATAAAATAAAATTGTCATGTTAACAACAATCTCATGATACAAATTGAAGACACGGATAGGAAAAGTTTTCATTTTGACAAAGATTTCAGTGTTTTGAATAAAATAAAATTCAATTGTGTCTTAAAATTGTATTCATTCTTTGTGCTGTTTGTTTTCATTTATATTTTTTCAAGCTGCTTAAAAATGCTCTATCATCAATTCTAGGTGTAAATAGCCTTTTTTATCATTTTGCTAAAGCATTTTTCATTTTTGCTAAAGGTTTTTTCCTCTAGCTTAAATCCTGGCGCCTATGTAAGTTGCCTTCAGCAATAAACATTGATATATTTTATGGATAAAACATTAACACAATGGAAACATTTTCTTACTATTCTTGATAAACAGAGATTTCATAATTTGGGGATTCCAAGGGTGGACAGCTATTCAGATTGATAATTTGAGGGGGCTGAACCTCAACTGCACAAAATATTTTAACATGACCCAGTAGGATGTCGACATTTCAGTTGTTATACTTAATGATTTTAAAAGAAATCATCCCTTGTTCAAGAAGTTGACATCATAAATTTATCTATTATTGATGGTATTAGCAAAAATCGAAGAAAGTCGCAAAAATACCTGGCCACAAATGGGTAAATGAAAGGTTCGCATAAAGTAGGTTTTACTGAAACGTATTTGGTGGTTATGCTTTATCATAAAAAGGGTCATAAAAGTAACTCACGTTTCGAAGCCTTTCGAAAATTTTCATTAGTATCCTTAAGATACAGAATTCCTAAGCGAACTATCTTGAAAAAATCGTAATTAATGTCCCGTAATTGGAGCTTTTAAAGAGAGAAATTCTCTCGCACTTGCTTAGGCAGGAAAATATTTCGGAGAGGGATTTAAAGTAAATCGCGAGTGACAATTTTTGCGTTTTTCAAAAGGAAAAAGAATGCATCAACTGCGTTAAGAAATCTTAATTTGAAAGTTGGATGCTTGAGCGTCTTACTAACATGTGACGTAAATATAAATTACTTTGTTAACCCATATTCTTAAGCGTCCCTTTTACAAATGTATTCTTTTGATAGTACGTGAGTTAAATATTCTATTTTCATTTTAAAATATATCTTCACCTCTGTTTTGATTTTTTTGTCCTGTTTCTCAAGTAGATATAAGAATGCAATGTTCTGTTTTTATTTTATTTATGCAGGCTTTTTTTTTTTTTTTTTTTTTTTTAAATCTGTTACATCAATCTTACAACGTCAGACTTTCTAGCATTTGTGTTACATTTAATTTTTACCATGTATTAGATATTTCGTTCTTTTAAAGTGCCAGGCATTTATTATTGTGATAAATAAAAAGTTGTTTTAAATATTGGTAATAAATTCTTTTTTAACCCTGTTACTGTGATTTGTACACCAGAAAAACGAATAAATTGTGAAAAATAAGTTTTCTCTGGTAATAAATTTTTTGAATGTGCAGGAGGTGCACGTATATTTCTCAAATTAACATTGAGAGCAAGAAGTGAAGAAAATGCTTAAAAATTACTCTAAACAAACCTAATTTTGTTGACGATTTTTAATAGTTTGAAAATTGCAAGCTTTCTTAAATATTTTGAATAAAACACAGTAGATAGATGCATTGAAAATAGTTAGCCTTATTAAAACCAGTATCGGTAACTTAACCTTGGCTTAAAAAATCCAGCCCAGCCTGTAACAGGGGGGAAGACGTGCTGATATAGCACTTGTTTTCCGAGTTCACTGCATGACTATAGCAATTTTTGTGGCCATCTTTCTCTTTTGTTACCCGTATCTTCCAGTAGATCTGAAAGTGTACCATTGCGTGAAAACATGCTCTCGAAATTGAAAAGCAACAAATTGAAATGGATGAAAGCAAATAAAAAGCGTGGTGTTAGCTTCTCGGTCTGATTACTCCCCTTCCACTTCCGATTTTCGTTATGGAGTCGCCGACCGCATTGATAAAGTCCATTCGGCTTCTGTTTTTATTTGTGGATTCCCACTGACTTGTAGAGAGACGCAGTCAGATATAAAACGAAAAGTGTTACCTTTTACAAAAGAAGCTTGGGTAATTCGGTTGCTTTAGTTATATGTAGTACTTAAAAGCATGAGCGGCCTCCACAGTGTAGTACGGCGGAATTTTAAAGGTGGCACACGAAGATTTATTGAACAGTATAGTTCAGAACCAGGCCTGTCGAGAGGGGGGGGGGGGGAGATGGGGGAATCCCCCGGGCCCGTGTTTTCTGGGGGCCCGGGCTAAACTTTCGAAAAAAAAATTCTGTATAAACAGAAATAGAATTCGCGAAAACCAACACCGACTGGAATAAGTAAAGACGAGACGAGGTCCGGCCCGGATTGGGAGGGTAGGGGCCCACCCGTCTCAAAATTATTGTGTAACCGATTATCGGTTATTGTGTAACCGATAAATAATAGGATGCGTTAACTTTTTTTGGGGGTATGGGGAGGTACGGTGTTAATCAGGGGCGTAGCCACGGGGGGGGGTTATGGGGGTCATAACCCCCCCCCCATGAGGAATTTTTTGCCATACAAAATGAATATTCTTCGCTACATTATCACACCCACGTATACATATATATGAGTTGTAGTAGTCGTAACCCCCTCCCCCATGAAAAATTTCTGGCTACGCCCCTGGTGTTAATATTAATTAATTATGATTGACAATTAATGCATTAATAAAATATTGATCTATTCATTAATATGCGTCATTCATATTAATTAATCCCTTGTTCATACGGGAACCCTCTCTCAAAAAAGTTTGAGAACTACATTTAAAATGAAGTGTTTTGAAGCCTTCTGGGGCGCAACTGCAGCTGCAAAAAATTTTGTGCGTCAAACTTCATTTAAGTGCTACCAGTATAGCACTTTTTTTAAAATTTCCTTTCTATTTTCTATTTGGGGGCCCGCTCTTAGCAGAGAGGGCCCACCCGTCTGCAGACAGTCGGACACCCTGGTGAGTCCGAGCCTGGACGAGGTCCTAACTGAAACTGGATTGCTGACATCATGTACGCTCTTTTATTTATTTATTTTTTTAAACCGCAGATAGTTTAGGCCGCTTTGGTCTAAATTTGGGGAAAATAACTGAGTGATTGATTACGCATCTGGCCAGGAAAAGTGGGTGCAAAATAGGGGTCCTGTAAAAAATGCACTTCCTTCTGCCGTTAAAAGTTAGCACTTTTAACGGCATTTAAAAGTGTTCCAAAAGCTTTGTGGTCAAAAATGGACACTCTTTCTTTCCCAACAAAATAGCTGGGTAACAGGTGTCAGGAACGTTTTTTTCCCCCTACTCCCTGTGACCCTGACTCGCGGAGAATTTTTAACTGATCCCCCAAGCTACCGTCAGGAAGGGCAGAGGAACTTCCGTCAAGATGGGGGGATGACAGTTTTTAGACCAAATTGCCTATAGACTCCTGTTCAGAACCCTCGTGCAGCTCACCGACAAGGTTTAGAGCCTTTGAGTGCTCTTGAATGAACGATCTACAATATAACAAATGATAACTACAATATAACAATGAAGGATATAAAATACAACGTTTAAAAAATTTTGAATGTTTCTGAATAGTCATGTATTATATGAATGTGAAAGTTTGTCTGTTTGTTTGTTTGTTAGTTTGTCCGGGAACTCCTCCCACACCGTTCGCCCGATCGGCTTGAAATTTTGCACATACACGTTTAAAATTCTCGAAATCCACCCGTTCCTTAATTTTTTACGATTTTTCGCAATTTTCAGGGTAGAAAGCTACTCAAATGTCCGATTTCAGCGTTCGTGAGTATAGTTAACAAAGCTAGATTTATTTATTTATTACTTTCAATAATTCAAGTGAGACTGACGTCATTTTGATGTCACGAGTGTAAAAATGCATTAAAAACCCTTATGAGGTTAACAAATTTTGACAAAAAATTACACCACGAGTGAAATAATAAACTCCATCCAGATTATCAGATACTGTAGAAAATAAAGGGTCATTCCACGTCAAATCAAACACAAAACTGGAGAAAGTTCACCACACCAACTTAGATTTTCCTCAAATTTTATATAGAGGATTTATGGGCTAAGATATCAACAAATCTCAATTTTGAAGGTTCTACGATAATTAATTACCGAGAAATTAATTATGCAAATTTTTTAGTTTTCTGCAAGATGCGCCAACTTTTTTCACAATTCCTTAAATAACTCCTTACCTGTAAAAGTTACTGAAGCGAAAATTTGTTTCTAGGAGAAACTTTTTACGCTGATTCCAAAAATGCTATCGAAATTTGGGTATCTTCTATAGTTTATGCATGAGCACTGCATTTGCTAAAAAACATCATGAATTTTTTTCGGCATGTCTGATCACAGACACATGTTTTAAATTTTTATATTTTTATAAGATGGAATAACCCTACATTCCAAAAAAATTTCATCTTGGCTTTCTGCTCAGGAGCAGAGAAAAAAAAATTGTATGTATGTGCCTATATATGAGGAGTTTCATATGCAACATTTATACTGAACATGAAAAAATTTAGAAGCGTTAGTCAATTTTATTATGTCTTTTAAATTGATATCAGAAATTTAACTACTACTCCGGGTATTTTCAAAAACTAGAAAATACATAAAAGTGCTTGCATCGGAAAACGTAAAACAAACAAACAACAAAAAATGCATGTCACACACAGTGTTAAATTAAAAAGAATTATAAAGTTAAAATTTTGAATTACTTTTAATTTAACCTTATTGTTTTTGGCAGTTATCCATCAGCAAATAAATTTTTGGAATTCTGTATGACATTCAAGTCAATAGAAGGAACAAAGTTTATTGAAAGAATTCACGGCAAACTTTTACGTCTGCCCTTCTAGGAGGATTATATTCGAAATGTTCTGAAATGAAATCGATTTTTAGGCATTCTTGAGTGTTGTGTATTTTACAGCAAGAATTTTATCGATATCTCTTTTCTTCTTTGAGATCCCACAGAATATGTGAAAACAAAATTTTGGGCTTTATCCTCCATAAATTACGAATTTTGGAAAATACACTCTAATCTAGAACCTACGCTATAAAATCCCACTCGTGCTAAATTTCGTGTTATTACCTTCAGTAGTTTTGGCTAGGCAAAATATTGACATACGGAAAACAGATAAAACTTTCCGGTAGACCTAATATATATATATATACATATATATGCTTTATTAAACATTGTTCTTTCTTTTGAGTTCAATATCATACAGAATTCCAAACATTTATTGGCTGATGGATGACTGCCAAAAACAACAGGGTTAAATTAAAAATAATTCTAAATTTTAACTTTAGAATTCTTTTTAATTTAACATTGTTTTACATGCATGTTTTGTTGTTTGTTTGTTTTATGTTTTTCGATGCAAGCACTTTGATATATTTTCTAATTTTTGCAAATGCCTGGAGTAGTAGTTAAACCTCATATGAATTTAAGACATAGGAAAATTGACTGACGCTTCTGAATTTTCTCATTTTCAGTATAAATGTTGCAGATGAAAATCCTCATATATAGGCACATACATACAATTTTTTTTTTTCTCTGCTCCTGAGCAGAAAGCCAAGATGAAATTTTTTTGAAATGTAGGGTTATTCCATCTTAACAACATATAAAAATTTAAAACATGTGTCTGTGATCAGACATGCCGAAAAAAATTCATGATGTTTTTTAGCAAATGCAGTGCTCATGCATAAACCATAGAAGATACGCAAATTTCGATAGCATTTTTGGAATCAGCGTAAAAAGTTTCTCTTAGAAACAAATTTTCGCTTCAGTAACTTTTACAGGTAAGGAGTTATTTAAGGAATTGAGAAAAAAGTTGGCGCATCTTGCAGAAAACTTAAAAATTTGCATCATTAATTTCTCGGTAATTAATTATCGTAGAACCTTCAAAATTGAGATTTGTTGATGTCTTAGCCTATAAATCATCTATATAAAATTTGAGAAAAATCAGAGTTGGTGTGGTGAACTGCACTGTTTGATCTGACGTGGAATGACCCTAAAATAACGCGTTTTTTTTTTCTTTTTCTTTCACTAATTCATGTTAGATATCGCAACTGAGAATGATGTCATTTTGACGTCATGCGTTAAAAATAAGTTAGAAATCTCATTACATTAAAAGGCTTTGACGCAAAAATTTACTATAAAAATTCAAAGTATTTTGTTTAATGCGCGTGTTACCCTTCGCGATTTTTGAGCTCTGATTTTTCAGCAACCATAATAACGAAAGGAAACTTGCATTTTTAAAATCGTGGGAAATTCAAATAGCGCCACAAGATGCAAAATACTAATTAACATAATGCATAGTATTCGCTATCGGTTTGCCGACGGTCGTTGTATATATTCCCAAAAATCGGGCAAAATGTCGCCAAGTTTGGACGACTTTTGGCGGTATATTATCAATATTCGATATACTTTTTTTTGGGTTAATTTTTAGCAACTTAATAAGCAATTGCACAAAAGATACATCATTAGCAAAATAGCTCTGGAAAATATTTGAAATCCCGATTAGCTAGGAATAACCCCGATATCTCTCAAATTAACTTTAATAAAGTTCTGTTGCAAGGAAGAGTTTTTCGACGTCCTGTGTTTCAATATTACTCCGTTTGGAAACTACTGCGCTAAATAACTAAATTCGAAAAAATAAAGCAATATTTGTCTGGCCGAGAAACAAACCTTACAATGAAAGTACTCTGTTCCACATAGAGTAGAGATGGTTTTTCAGATGACTTAAAACCAAATTTCATTAAGTTGTCAAAGGCCATTTTCTTATTACATATATATAGCTGGCTCAATTTTTGTCCCCCTATATATCGCTCAAAACTCAATATTTTGGCCTATTTCTGCACGTGTGCTCAGGGCACGAGCCCCAGTACACGTGCAATAATCTGGGTCTGATATTTCTACTCTCCATAGCGCATTTCTGAAGGTCATGTCTTTCGCCTTCTACAAGTATGTGTGCAGTACTTTTCAATCTACTCTTGTTTATTGCTAAATTTGAACTTTCCAAATTTAGATTGATATTGTTGATGTTGTGCATTTTTATATCGCAGACTTTGTTGCGAGATTTTATGATAAAAGTTACTGACACTTGTATTTTGCCCTGCGTGTTATAAAAACAACTTCTATAATCAACCATACGCTTAAATTTTAGTCCAAAAAATTTAGCTGTCGAATTTAATCTCTTGTCAGCCTTTCATGCACTTCACTCGCTCATTATTTGCTGTGTGGTTGAAATTAATTTGCTCCCTGGGATATGTTTTTTTTTTTTGTTTTCTCCCAATTAAATTAAGAAATACATTTGAACCGCTTCGGCACTGACGTCCTAGTATTAGAGCACATCTTCATTACTCTCTATATTCTCCATTTTCAAGAATTTTAACGCCAAAACTTAATGTCCTACAAATAATACATGCAAGAATCGCAGAACGCTATCATTTTTGCTCTGGATGACAGAACATCTCCAGTAGAGAAGATTATGGACGTGTCCAGCCATCTGAAGCCAAAAGTTAAATGCATCTTTTATCAGTTCTCAAAATGTTATTATATGTAATTCCCTGCATCTTTAACAAACTCCGTAGTATTAATTAGACTCTTTTACGACCAATTCAGTAATTTTAATAAAAAATAATTAAAAACAAATTGCATTGTAAATGTGAATTTAATATTTGTTCTACTTAATAGGACATCATGTCTCAAAGCAACCTTGCGTAATTTTGTACTTGTTTTATTAATAGTACACCAGGTGTGTATTAGAACAAAATTTTTGTTTTGTTTTAGAATAAAAGAATATTTTTTTCTAAAAATATCGCGTTTTACGTATAATTTGTATATTTTAATGTTTTTTATTGAATAATTATCACCATAATTTAGTCTGCTTATCCCAAATTACCCACATTGAAATTCTTTTTTATCTCTTTGTGGGCATTGTGCAAAGTAAAATAAGTTAAAAGTAGTCCGTGAAGGAAGCCGTTGAATGCTTGAACAATCAACGTGATTCTGATTTAGAAGCTATAAACTTGATGAATGACTTGGATCTCATGATGAATGCCTGGAATTGCTCCTGATTTGCCTGCCTGACTTCATGTCAGATGAATAATAGGAAGTAATATCCAAGAGGAAGTAACTTCTAATTAGAAGATGCAATGACCACAAAAGTTGTTAGCGAAAAAGGGAAACCTGTTCGTCATTAAAAAATTGCCTTTCAATTATCTAACATTAGCTTTATACACAAGCGGAATAAACAGAAAAAATCAAATGGATTTACTGGATTTTACTTTTGGTATTGCCACTGTCATTTTCGAAGGATACAGCAGCCCCTACCAAACATGGGAGGCCACCATGTAATAACTTTATTTTATCACCATCAAAGGAAAACTGAAATCCAGCTGTTAGGCCTTGCAAATATGTTAGATGTAATGAGCTAAATCATGATTTGAAAGGAGTAAAAAAAAAACAACAGAGATGCAAATTGGAAGGTTGCTCTTAGAAAACTACAGCATTTTCTGAGAAATGTGAAGTAATTTCATGTTTCCACGGACAAAGAAATTGTTTCAAAAGGTTTTCATACAAAATAACTGTAAATGTACGTGATTTTTTTTCTCATTTTGTGTTCAATTGTAGCTTCGTGTCCTATTATTAGAACATTTTTAATTAGTTTGGTTATTGGCTGAACGTTATAATATTTTATATTTAAGATACTTACATATAGTACAGCATATCTAACCACTCATTAATTTTTTATCTGCTCAATTCAAAATTCAGGGCCGAAGGGATTAAAGCAAGATTTTCATTAACTCTTTTTTTCCCCTTTCATGGAAGATATGTGGGGGAAAAAAAAAAAGGAAGGTGCTGTTCGTGAGTGTTGTATTTTACAGCCAGAATTTTATGGCTACCTCTTTTCCTATGAGATAAGGAGGGATTATTGATTTTGGAAAATCATCGCTTATTGATTTTCTACGTTACAAACCACGCATGCATGCCAAATTTTGAATCATTAGTTTATGTAATTTCGGCCATGCGACATTGACATATGTAAAACGACATTTCTTTCTATTTTCCTAAAATAAAGTTTTAACAATTTTATTTTCCAAATACGAAAGATAATTTTCTCATGTTACTACTATTTTAATCCTTTTTTTCTCCCGTAACGGTACTTAAAGGGGAAAAACAAAAACATACTTTATTTGCTCATACTGACACACACGAAAAGTCCTTCGAAATGCTTTTATGCTGTGCTTTGCTTATGTACTCAGCTTTTTGAATGAATATGTCTGCTTTTCTGTTGCACAATAACACATTTTGCTGAATAAATATTAGTTGTACCCTTGCCCTTGAAAATTTCCCCATGCTTATTGTTATTTCTCCTTCGATTTTAGCTTTTTAAAGACATTGTCTCGTTATAATATTTACTTCAAATTGAGAAAGTTTGATGTAATAGGATGCAGGGGCATAGCTTCCATCGGCTTTTATCATGACACCCCAAAAATTTGCAGTAACCCTAACCTAAATAAATTTCATGACAAATACTATTCGAACAAAGAAAGATGATTTTCGTCGAAACGAGTCCAATAATTTGGACAACACTGCCCTGAGTATAAAGAACAGTAAGGTATGGGGTGGCGAAGTTGGCTCCTTGGCGGCTAGTAGTCTTAAAAACAATATATTAAAGACTAATTGATGGATGTAATCACACAATTTCAAATATGTATTTATAGGTTTCTTTGCAAATTAAAATTCTTGAAAATATGACTGCTCACAGAAGAAAAGCAGTTGGGCAATTCCACGGTATTGTCAGCGTCAGGGGCTTAGCCAGAAATGTTTCATGGGGGGGGGGTTACGACTACTACAACTCATATATATGTATACGCGTGTGTGATAATGTAGTGAAGCATATACATTTTGTATGACAAAAATTTCTCATGGGGGGGGTTATGGCCCCCCTAACCCCCCCTTGGCTACGCCCCTGGTCAGCGTTATACAAAAAAGTGAGTTAGGTGAATGGTTTTTCTTTTCTTTCTTTCTTTCTTTTTTTGTACGTTACATTATTTATACGAAACAAGAAAAACTGTTCGCCTAACTCAATGTTTTGAGTACTTATGACCAATCTAACTTATTGCGGACATGAGATAAACGCTCTCAGTCTCACTACTATGAAACCACACAATTATCAAATATAAGTTCTTGAAAATGTGTTGGCACTTATTGATAAAAGTCAATTATTAAATTATAACCGAACTTTTTCTGCCATGTTTATGGTAATTGAAAACAAATCTGAAATAATTAAAATTTCGCAATTATTTCTTTTTCTTGAAAATTGAATGAATGTAATATATGATGAGCTAATAATGGCCCTTGGGCCAGAGGTTGTGCATTCCTGATTTAAATCAAAGATTTAAAAAAAAAATGATTTAAATCATGATCAAAAGTATTAACACCCTGCTATTGACATTAAAATAACTTCATTAAACACTCGTCGGAGTAAAATGATTCAAAGAAAGTTACATGAGTTTTTATTTTAATTAAAACACTATCTGCCTTTAATAGAAATATGGTTTGAAGAGAACTAGAAGTCTACAAATATGCAAATGTGTTCTGTTGTGCCTCGGTTTATGCACTGAATTAGTAAGATTGTTAATCCTACAAGGCTCATTTTTTTTTTCTTTCTTTTCTGTGTCTGAAATAAATATGTGATAATGGTTACTGATTATTATTTGGGGAAAAATAGTTTAAAAAATAATCTAATATTTTACTGGAAAATCACTTTCTATTTCAGTTTTGTATGCGGTACACAGGGCCTTAGCAATACTTTTTTGGTATTTGTTTTGAAATTTTAGTATTCAGATCATTTTTTGATAGGACGAACTCCAACACACAGTCATTTTTCCCCGAGTCAAAATTCTTTGGTAACTATTTTTTGTTAATTTTCTAAAATAAACAAAACCACATTCCAAAGATTACTGTTTGAATTTCAATCAGTTATGGCAATCATATGAACAGTAAGTACATTAACGCAACAGCTTGAATTGTATCGTTGCTATTTATATACAAATACTAGGGAATGCAATCCCGCACTGTTTCTCGTCTTGTGGGATTTCGGGATTGAGATTTATTGATCCCGCGGGATTGACATTTTATTTAGCTAGGGCTTCATTTCAACAGGGAAAAGTAATAAAAAAGAATAAGATTTTAAGCACTATGAAGGTAACTTTAATAATAATAATTAATCTTATGAGATAATTTATACAATAACTTACAGAAATATGAAAATTATAATCATGATTTTCAGAATGATATACTAAGTTATGTCTTAACATATTAGTATTAGTTATGTTAGTTACTAAAAATCAGGAATTTACAGAAAAATGCGATTTATAAATACATTCACATACTTACGTTATTTTCATAGTTGCTGAAAAAAAACCGTACAAAATTGAACAAATCCAATGAACCATTTCCTAGTCTAGATTTAACTTCAGTAAAATAATTAGAAGTGTGAATTAAAAACTAAAATGAAAACTTTTATAATTAATTCTTGACTGTTCGCTAAGAGATAAATTAGTATGAAATATTTCAGTTCATTTGGGACTGGGAAGTTTGCGAAAAAATTAGATTACGATGTTTGATCCAGACTCTTAATAGAAGATAATTAAAAAAAAAATAAAACTTTAAATTAAAACTTATTAACTTATTAACTTTAAATTATACTTCTAATTATTGATTTCTTTATTGTTAGATAAGAGACATGATTATTCAAAAATTTTCGGTCTATTGATAATTAAAGCGACGTGAAATTTTAATAAAAAATAATTTATTTCTCAGTATCAATCCCGCGGGATTAGGATCGTAATCGCGTAGTTGGCTGTGCCGCACAGCCAGCTGTCGTCAAAAAAGGGTTCTCTAGATCTGTGGCACGCGATGAACGTTTCGATCGTCCGCCATCTTGCTGGTAGTTAAGTCGATCGGTGGCAACGGCTGCCCTTTTCTCAGCATTGGGCAATCTATCCAGCTGTTCTCGCATTCTTCCATTTTTCAGCAGATGTTAGTGCTGTTAAAAATAATCGTAACAATTTTTTTTACGGGAAATGACGTGCTAAAAAGTAAAGGATTCTCGTGGAGCTATGTCACCCGCAAATATTTTTATAGAAATCAAATTTATTCTTCGTGACTGGCAGCAGTCAAAACGTCAGACTTGGGTGTTCCTAGAGCGGGAACACTGCGCGTTAAAGGGTTCAGCACTGATGCCCATTTTAAAGTATGATTGGAAGATCTGATTCCTGGGTGGTGAAATTTTCAAACTTTATTGGCCACGTCGCTATTTATGCTGAACTCTACATTTTCCTAGTTGAATGATGAGTTCCGACATTTTTGCGTGTGATCCATGTTCGTGAAAGCTCAATCGTTCAGTTTTAAAATAAGTCATAATCATTACTTTTCCTGCACTCTTTTGTTGAATCTCCGACTTTCGTGATTGATGTTATGCTGCTGCCAGAGGATGAAAACAAGGCTTTGAAAAAGTGTGCTGTACGTGACCTTCCCTGGGAGCATGCATTCGATAAGAGAACGGAACTGCATTGCAAGCAGATATTTTTGAACTTGTCTGCCTGGAGGTTTGTCGAATAAAAACTGGATTATTCAGATATCCCTCCCTTCCCCCCCCTCCCCACCCGTTGATTTCTTTCACCCTTTAAAAGAAAAATTAAAGTATGAGCCTATATTCGGGGACTTTTTTTAGAAGTAAAAATTTGATGAAAAATCCATGTTTTTAATTAAAATGGAGTACAAAAACTAAAATTTGAATGCAGTTTTAATGAAATGTATTGCAAACTTTGAAATATTCGCAACTTTAAATGACTTTTGGAAGAAAATTGCATTTACGCTTCGTCTCATGTAATCAATTCTAATAAAATATATTTTTTAGTAATATTTATTCATTACATAACTAACACATTTATTTGTGCTATGAACCCAACAGAGTTGCAAAAGTTGTAACAGTTATGAAAATATTTCAATTTTTATATAAAAATTAGTGTTTTTTAAAGTATTTTTTGAAGGGAAAAAAACTGGCCATAAAATGAATAAACACAGAAATGTTACATTCTGCTTCATAACACAGTAACAATCAAAATATCCTAGCAAAATTTCAAGTCAATATCTTAAACGTTATGAGATATGACCTTATCGTAAAGAAAATTTACAAAAAAAAAAAAAAAAAAAACGCACTTTTTCAAAAAATTAAACGTTTAAAGATTTTAATACTGTACAAAATACTATCCTTTTGGTTCATTATTTCGTGTAAAACTTAACTTTTAGTTATCGTTGAAACAAAAATAAAACGGTTTTAGAGTCCAGATCAGGGCCCTTGCTAAAGGGGGGTAGAGGGGGGGTCCCCCCCCTAATACTCGCAAAATTCTATTAAACTTTGCCAAATTAGATAACTAGTTAGCAAAATTTGAAAAAAAATTAACAAAAACGATAATTTACTTTCTGTTTCTGGTACACTTGGCAGAATTACGCAAATGCAGTTGGCAAAAGTAAAAAGTTAGTAATATAGTTGATCAAAATATAAGTAGTTTATCGACATCTCTCCCCCACCCCCCTAAAAAAGTCTTAGCAATGACTCTGGCCCTAATCGTGTGACCTATAGAGTAAGTAAATTAAACAAAAAATAAAGGAAAAAAGGATTCTTTGAGCAGTTTCATACTTTAAGAATAATTGTCTGAGAGAAAATAATGCAAAAATATACTGCCACTACTACTTTAAAATACCTAAAGCCTCACTGATGACATGCCGATTTTCCCTTTTTAAACTGCGAGATTGCTGTAGTGGTTAGGATCTATCTCTCTTCGACCCCGTCAAACCGTTCATTGTCGGTTTTCTTTATGATAATTGTGTGAAAGTAATTGACTTATCAATTGTTTATTTAACAGAAATAAAATACTTTCAACGGAATGGCATTCTCCTTTGAAAACATTCAAAAATAAGAGATACTTTCAACCAACGAATTCTTGACTGTTCGGCTTACTGCTGAGACTGTTTGCTTAAATTTAAGATAGAATTTTAAAAACCTCAGTAGTCGCTACGAATATTGCGACTAGACGACGAAATACACCCTTAAAAGTTCTGTCGGAGACTCTTCTCACAAGAAAAACGTTGTCTTAAAAACTCTCATACAATAGCCATCTCGAATGCATATTGTATTGTGTTACTATTTTCTAAGCATTCAAGGTTCTGCGAAATTAAGCATACAAATCATGAAACAATGGGTAGGGAATTTTATATTCATAGTAACTTGAAAATATGACGCTGATGCAAATATACGCTACCCTACGGCTGCCGAAAGTTGAGCAGTCAATTTTGAAACTAATGTTTCACAAGACTGCCTTTTGATTTCGTTTAGTATTTACTGTTACGGTCAGATTTTCTATTGTTTTCAGGAATCGATAATTTAAAATATTCAGCCCATTTTAGATGTTTTTGTAATGCTGTTTTAAAGCAGATTTTTTTTAAAAGGGGTAAACTTCTTAAAAATTTTCAAACAAATATTTTAAATTAATATTTCGTGACAAATTGTGGTATGAAACACTCCCCTCTCTCGGGTTTAAACTAATTAAAAAAAATTTTAGGAACGCATTTAAGCTTTTAAAATTGGCAGAACTGTTTCCTGTAACAATAAAATTAAAAGTATTAACAATGGTTTGTTCTTTAGGAATTGAATCTTAAAATTATCTTTTCAGTTTCAAAGTTCATTTTAGTTGGTTATTTTAAAATAACTATAAATTATCATTAGATATTTATATATATTAAAACACACTACCAATAAAACAGTTTATAAATTTTATTCAGTTAATTTATCTTCCTTTTTTCGAAGAATTTTTCTTTTTTTAACGAAGTCTACTCGTGAATTGAATATCAAATGAAGTTTAAGAAAAATAACATAGCTTGAAATTTAGCTTTGTGCTTTGTGAATTAAAATGGGATAATACCCCCCCCCCCCCGACCTTTCTCCTTTAGTTTCTCATCTATATGAAGATTTTATTTTCTCATCTAGACCTATACTCTAGTACTATTTAGTTTCTCATTTAGACTTATGTAAAACTTATTTTAAAATGGTTTTACCTTGAAGTTAAATTTTTGATGGACAGTGAGTAATGTAACTTTTCTAAAAAAAATTCTGTGATTATTAATCTTTGAATTAATTTTGTAAGAACTCAACAATGGAAAGAAGCTGTTCTATTTGCTAGCAGCCATCTTTCCATGGAAAATCTGTTGTGTATGCCTTGCCAGATAGAAAACATTTCAGAAAATATTTTTTAAACAAAATTTCCTATTTATTTTTATTTTATTATTTTATAAAGGAGAGAACATTGTTGACTCCGAAGTATATTATCACTTTTTAAAAGGATATTTTCACAAATAAATTGTCATCCGAGTAATAAAGTCAAGAATCGCTGTAACAGGCTATTTTTTGCGACTTTCAAAAATTCGTTAAAAAGAACAAATTTAGGTACGATGTTCCTGCATAATTCATTTGAAAAAGCATTATCTGGACTTTCCGGTGCTATACGCAGGAATCGACTTAAACAGTTGTGTGTGTGTGTGTGGGGGGGGGCTTGCACAAAAATTTAATTTAAAATGTTGTTTAAAGGTAAAAACAATTTACGTGTCTCAAATCACACGCCCCACCAGTGGCTAAGAGGTTCTGCTCTCGAAATTGGAAGGCGGGAGGTGCCAGGTTCAAACCCCGGTCGCGCCTGTCGACCTAGCCGTTCGGAATTTTCTGTGGTTTTCTCCGAAACCGCGCTTATACAAGGGCTAGGATCCCTTAGAAAGTCCCCCACGGAAGGCATTCACCCTATAGGCCTAGTACGCTAATGCATTCTATCAGCCTATCACAAACATAAACTGAAATCACACATGCGTAAACATTTAATTTACGTTAAAATTTCAAAGCCACAGTCACGCTAGTTAATAATTTTTCAGGTTAAATATTTCAAAAGAATTAACACTAGAAGCGCCGTTTTGGGTCATTTTCGCCCTTTACTCAATATCTCATGATTTATTTCAACATACAGTTTAACATCGCAGCTCATTTTTCTACTTTTTGTAAAATTCTTCCAAGCGTGTTGTGACAAATTTTTGCATTTCTATTTTAATTAGTGAAATAAATAATTATAGAAATACCTAAAACAGCCAACAGGGATCTTTTTGACCCTCACATCCCGCCGTTCTAGTGTTAAATTGTTTCCTTTGAAAATACTGAAAACTAATACATGAAATAGATCTTTTTCAGGGAAAAAAGAAATTTTTTCCAAAACTTAAAAACTTGTGAAAGAAAAGAGACTTGTTTAGAGTAGAGAAAGTTTTGCTGAAAATTTCTTGACGAATTTGTTATAAATTATCACTATCAAATATTATTAAATTTATACATTTTTACATGTATAGCAACTATTTGTATAAATGCGAAAATAAAATTGAATTAAAATTTTTGAGTAATTTTCATGGATTGAATTTGGCAAATAAACATTTTACTTTGGTAACGATAAGTACTTACAATTAGTTTTAAAAGATATTTCGATACTACCAGGAGAGTTTTTGTGTTCCCTAAACAACGAGAGCCCTGATTTCAATCAGTTCCTGGATATAATAAATATAGATTTCGGACGAAAATTTAGCCAGAGCTATTGCTAAGACTTTTTTTTAGGGAGGGAGGGGGGCTGTCGATAAACTGCCAAGTCAGATATCGGTTTTTACCAACTTGTTTATTTTTATCAACTATATTGCTAACTTTTTACTTTTGCCATTTGGATTGGCCTAATTTTGCCAAGTGTACCTGAAGCAGAAAGTAAATTATCGTTTTCATTAAAATTTTTTCAACAATTTTGCCAAGTTTAATAGAATTTTGCGAATGTTAGGGGGTACTCCACCAACCTAACCCCCTTTAGCAAGGGCCCCGAATTTGCCTACGCTCACTCAAAATGCCTCAAAACTAGACAAAACGCAAAATAACTTAACAACTAAAAATCTGATTAATTTTGCCTCTCTGCGTTACAAAAACGCAGAGGTGAAGATTCTTTTCTGTGTCTCGTACTGTGCGGGGTGGGAGTGAAGGGGAGGAAATGTGTCCATCTGCGAAATTTTTTTTATAATTTTTTTTTTTTTTTTTTTTTTAACATCTTAAAGAAACTTCGTGAACGAATCTCGTAAGCGAATCTGAAGATCGCTTGAATACAGATACAGCCGTGAGACTGCATAGTGTAGCCATGGTTTAAGACTTAGCACGGCCTTATCGAACAGCCCTAGTACTTATATTTAAGTAGAGTAAGGGTTAAATACCTGACAAATGTTTTGTGATTAAAACGTCTACGAAAAAGTAAAATGTATTTCAGTTCAAATTTAGTTTTTATTAAAAATGTTATGAAGTGTGAAATTACTCGTTTCATAGTGTAAGTCTTGTAAGTACAGTAATACCTCGACTTAGCGTAAGTCGGAGTTACGAGGTTTCCGAATCTCGTCAGTTCGTCTTTTGTTTACTTCCGAAATGACTTCGGTTTACGGTTTTAATAATATAATTTGAGTATTATCTAACATTTTAAACGCTTTCTTCTTTTTCTAAATCTTTGTTTTCTTTAGTCCCCTTCCTTAATTCAAAATAACTTGCATGTACATATTTATGTGATAAATTATACGACTTACACGAATTCGACTTACGGGTTTATCGCTCGGTCCCACCTGTCGCGTAAGCTCGGGGTATTACTGCACTGAATATTATTCGGAAATTTCATCAGGCTGTATATTTATCGTTATTCGTTGAGCTTTGAATGAATCATAAATGTTGCATCGTTTCAGTTACAGTAAATCAACAGTTAGTCATGATTATGATTAGCTTTTTAATTAATGACCAGTATGAGTTCATAATAAAAACAAACCATTTTATTTAAAAAGCTGGAAATACGCAATATTGGGTAATGAACAGTCAAACAATGCAATGGTTGAATAGCAATTATCGTACAGTTTATTTAGAGGCTGCTGTTTGGCTATCACCCAAAATTTTATCAGTATGAATTTCGAAGAAAAAATTACGTAGAAACGACGCTAATACAATTGTATTTTTAACATTAGATTTATTATTTTTTGGGTATGTTATGTGTTTAGTATCCAATTATTAAACTTTAAATTTTTTCTGTATTATTTTTATTAGGTAGCAAATATATGCATGATTTATTTTAAAAATTTTCTTGTAGAAATTAATTAGTCAGTACTTTTGTATGATATAAGAGGAGGTTTAAATTTTTCAAAGACCTTGAGAAATGTCACCTTTTGAACTGAAATATTTATTCTTTGTTTGTTATAAAACCAATTTTCGGTAGAGTTGTGACATATAAAATGTCTCACAACTTTTCGTTTTTTAACTTGCTTGAACAACTTTAAAATTAATGAGGTTCTTGAGCAATAGAATTATCTTAAGGTGTCTGCGTTTTTAAATGGTATTTATTTTTGTTAATCTTGGGTGTTTTCTCGTTTTTGGTTATAATTAAGGATATATTGCTTCTAGGGAAAACTATACATATACATAATCATTGGATTATGTTTTCCTGCTACTTAATAGACGTATTACGAAGGAAGAAAAATTGGGATGCTAGTTTGAGAAAGTCGAATATTAGTCTATCGTAGCAATCCAATTGGTTTCCATGTTTTTTTTTTTTTTTTTTCTTCAATACCAAATTTATGTAAATGTACTGGAAGCTCGATGTTCAGCTTAGTTTTATTGTAACATTCAATAACGAAACCGTAAAGCATGTGCTGTAGCTGTGATTTCCCTAGAAAATTTTGTTAGCCTAGCAACATTATGAAACAGCCGAATAAACCCGCGGTACGTTGACATGGTTTGTGACGTTCTTTATTTTTGCAGGGGGGGGGGGGGATAAATAAACGGCGGAAGAATTGTATACTATTCACTGCGTCTAAGATTGTAGAGAAGGATAAAGAGGGAAACGGGGTGCGCTGGAAATGTGAGTCATGATAAGAAATGTGGCTGAATATAATCTTACAAAGCACCATTGTGCTAGCCGAGGACATGCCTAAGTAAAAATTTCGGGGGAGGTGCAAACGGTGAAAAAGGCAGAATTTTTCACAGAAAGACTTCATCATTATTATTTTGTTAAGAAAAACTGAAATTTCGGGGGTGTGGGGGGGGTGTCCAGACCCCTGGACCACCCCTACTGGGCAAGTCCTTGGTGCTAGCATTCTAAAGGCTAAACCGGTATGGTATATCTATGCCCGCAACACACACAGCCCATCTCTAAATCAACTTCAAATTAAGAATGTCACTATAGATATATACCGTAACTTTCTGGAAATATGAAAAATTCCACGATAAAGCCGATATATCTTTAAAGTAAATAAATTTAAGCAAAGTTAGTAAAGAAACTAAGGAAACAAAATCTGAAAAGAGAGCAAAAAGCAGATTTCGAAGCACAGGAGAGAGTCAGAAATCCGCATAGCTTGGGACCATGGCTTCTGCGGATTTTAGGATTTTGCAGGTTTTGGGTCGTAAGAGATAAATATTACATTTTTGATTTTAAAAAAGAAGGATACAACTACAATGAAATAAAAACACAGTCAGAAGGATTTTTTATCGTTTCACATTAACCATCTCGTCACCCTAAACCTCATATGAGGCTCCTACTTCAAATAGCAATATTTAGAGAGAGAGAAAAAAATGAATTTAGTATTTTTTTTTCAGTGATATCAATATCATTAATTCATGTAAACAGTATTGAGACTCTTAACTAGATGCATAAATCGTGCCTACATTGCTGTACTTGTCAATTTAGATATTTTTTTACAGTTTTCGCTTTGTTATGTCAGGAGAAAAATTAAGAAAATATTTACGCTGCTTTTTACCGTTTTTTTTTTTTTTCCTTCAAGGTAAGTATAGTTTTTTCTTATATTACTTAACCTTTACCGCTTTACCTAATACGTGCATCCTTTTAAATTAATTTTAGCATAACAAAATGCTTCGAAAATGCAGAAATTAATATTAGAAAAAAATATTTTTGCATGATTTATAATAGTATTTCAGATGCATTAAATGCTAGACAGATTTTTTTTTCTCTGATTTTTCATAATTCGGTGACGAGAGGGTTAAGACAAAAGGACAGGTTTATAAGGATAGGATTATATAAAGACTAGCAAAACACATGGTTTCAAAATTTACTTTTTTAATTTTGAAAACATGTTCTATGTTAATGTTGAAAACATGTTATTTAAAAAAAGTAGCGGCATTTCTGTTTTTCATTAGGGGGTGCGAGATTTGATGTATTGAAATCTAGAATATAGGATAAATAAACTGTTTGTTAAATTTCGGACCCCCTCGCGCTCCCTATTTGCAGCCCGTTTCAAAAGATTATTTTTTTCTACTTTCAGTTTTTTTTTTTTTTCAAATTGTAAATTATCATTAATTCTTGTTTTGTAACAGGAATGAATGATAATATAATGTAATAAATGATATGTAAAAAAAAAAAAGTTTTCTTCTCCTAACTTAAAATTACATTATTATTATTTTTTTTAATCCAAGTTTTTATCATCATCAAAATCACATTTATCTGGATTTGAAACACTTTTCAACAGACTACGAATTTCATTATTTACATCAGAAAAGGGGTGCGGATTTTTGGCACTGGACTGTGCTGTATAATTAAAATGTTACGGATTTAGTTTTCAGTAAGCTTCAATATATGTTATTAGACATACTGACCGACTAACTAATCAGCATTTTTTAACTTCCTTAGAATGTTTTAAAAATAATATATGCATTTAATATTTCAACAAAATTGACATGAATTTGAATAATTAAATTTGTAATCATGACTTATATATAACTACTAGCTGCGTACCCGTTCTCCGCACGGTAGGGAACAAAGCTTTTTCTTACATGTATAATTCGAATTGATTCCAGTAATGTGGAATCTAAAAATAAACAAAATGATTTGACTCTTGGCGTAAAGTTACTAACGTGTCCCGTTTAAAAATTATTCTAACTTTACGAATAACTAAATACTGATCTGAAAACATTGTTAATATTATGAAACAAAAAACTATGTCAGTGTCATTGGCGATCAGAGAAAGAAAAGCGTGACGGTTCCTAAAAATTTCTAACTTTCAAAATGTCTCATTTCTACATCATACTCTTTTTTAGATTTAAGTTATACCATTAATACCTTAGATACTACATGATGTGAAGAACCGTTTTTTTTTTAATAATTAAATAGTTGTGTGTACCCGCTCTTCGCAAGGCAAGAAGAGAACATTTTCCTAAAATGTTATCATAACTACTTGTGACAAACAGAATCTCCAAGAAAAAAAAAGTTCAGGTACAGAATTTTCTGTTGAAATTACCGCGGGATATATTAACGCGACGTAGAATTATTTAATGTTTAGTTAGCTGTGATGTAAGATGGGTGTTGAAAAACGAAAAGAAACGAATAGTTTCACGAAATATTTATTAACGCGGTATATTGTGCTTTGATCAATATTGCCCTAGCATATCTAATAACTAATACTAAGAGTATCCTTTACTGATACCAATATATTTTCGTTTTTCCATCTTTAATGTTTAATTTAAAGAAACGGTTTAGATATTTGACACTAATGTAGTTTTTTATTTTGGTGATTCTTTGCAATTTACGCATTAGTATAAACGATAATCATTTCACTTTCTGGCTGCCATTAAAACAGCTCTCCATACATTCTTATGCATAACTCTTGTCAGATTGGCATATTTAGCACGTAAAATATTTCCTGCGATTCGAAAACGTGTCCCGTTTAAAAATTATATCGAAAATAATGCTCGATAATTCATCGTTGAAAAAACAGCATTCAATTCTTTTTCTGGCAACGTATTATAAAATAAGGAATAATTTCGTGCGTGGCGTATGTTTTGTTTGTGAGCCCGTAATTTTGATTGAGTTTCGAAAGGGGTTTTAATCTCGTGAAATCTAAGTCATTTTGATCTAACATGTGGAAACTCAGTTATTTTAAAATCATTTTATTTATGTTTTTCAAATGGCAATTTTATTCATTGTTACTGTTTCCCAGACAACCATAGCGGAAGATATCATACCGAAATCTTGAAACAGCTTTTATTAAATTCAAAATCCTTCTTTACATAAAAATTCGTAAAAAATCTCCTAATTTATATTTTCCCTCCGTTCTTCTTTTAAAAGTGGGCGAAATATATGCTCCGTCTTTCGCCGAAATATAAAAAAGTTATGACAGATAGAATGAAAGATGCAACAGTTTTAAAATTACTTTTACGCAAACGTCGAAAAAGAGAAATTCTTTTTAAAATTTCCCCAAAATCGGCAAAATATGTTACATAGTCAAAACAAACTGTTTTCGAAAGAAAATTTTCTCCTCTGTCCGATGATGCAAACATCGTTTTACTGCGAGTGCAATGACCGGCGTTATTACGTATTATGCAAGAAAAATCGCTAAAAATCGGACAAAACATAAAATAAAACATTTTCTAATTCGAATTTCGAAAAAATCGCTCCGAGGCGTGTTAGTATCTGTCCTAGTGAAGCCGTATGCAAAATTCTGTAGGTCTGCTACCAACCGTCTCGGCGCAATGCGATCGAGAGACGCGCGCAAGAAGATCGGAGGTCACAAACCTAGCTACATACAATGTTTACTCTCGGATTTTATTATATACTAGCTGCGTGCCCGTTCTCCGCACGGCAGGGAACGAAAATATTTCTTACATGTATAATTCGAATTGATTCCAATGGTTTGGAATCTAAAAATAAACAAAATGACTTGACTCTTGGCGTAAAACTACTCATTAGTTATTCGTAAAGTTAGTATAAGTACTGACCTGTGACCATTGTTAATATCATGACGGAAAAAACTGTGTCGGTGTCATTCACGATCAGAAAAGAAAAAAGCGTTACGGTTTGCAGTGAAAATTCCTAATTTTCAAAATGTCTCATTTCTGCATCATACTCTTTTTTAGATTTAAGTTATGCCATTAATACCTTAGATACTACATGATGTGGAGAACCGTTTTATTTTATAATTAAATAGTTGTGTACCCGCTCTTCGCAAAGCAAAAGGAGAAAATTTTCCTAAAATGTGACCATAACTACTTGTGACAAAACAGAATCTCCAAGAAAAAAAAAGTTCAGATACTGTGTTTTCTGTGGAAAGTACCGCGGGATATATTAACGCGACTTAAAATTATTTAATGTTTAGTTAGCTGTGATGTAAGACGGCTGTTGAAAAACGAATAGAAACGAATAGTTTCACTAAGTATTTATTAATGCAGTATATTGTGCTTTAATCAATATTGCCCTAGCATATCTACTAACTATTACTTACTTTATTTTACTGATACCAATATATTTTCGTTTTTCCATCTTTAATGCTTAATTTAAAGAAACGGTTTAGATATTTGCTACGAATGTAGTCTTTTATTCTTTGGCGATTCTTTGCAATTTACGCATTAGCATAAACGATAATCGTTTCACTTTATCGTTGCCATTAAAACAGCTTTCCATACATTTTTATGCACAATTCTTGTCAGATTGACGTATTTAGCTCCGCAAAATATTTCTTGCAATTCGAAAATGTGTCCCGTTTAAAAACTCAATCGAAAATAATGCTGCGTAATTCATTGTTTAAAAAACAGCATTCATTTCTTTTTCTGGCAACGTAATATAAAACATGGAATTATTTCGTAGGTGCGTGTGACACCATTATTCTGATTGAGTTTCGAAAGGGGTTTTAAACTCGTTACACGAAAATGATGTAGATTTCGCATGCGAAAATTCAGTTATTTTAAAGTAATTTTATTTATGTTTTTCAAATGGCAATTTTATTCATTGTTACTGTTTCCCAGACAACCATAGCGGAAGATATCATACCGAAATCTTGAAGCAGCTTTTTTTGAAAGAAAAATCCTTCTTTACATAAAAATTCGTAAAAAATCTCCTAATTTATATTTTTCCTCCGTTCTTCTTTTAAAAGTGGGCGAATTGTATGCTCCGTCTTTCGCCGAAATATAAAAAAGTTATGACAGATAGAATGAAAGATGCAACAGTTTTAAAATTACTTTTACGCAAACGTCGAAAAAGAGAAATTCTTTTTAAAATTTCCCCAAAATCGGCAAAATATGTTACATAGTCAAAACAAACTGTTTTCGAAAGAAAATTTTCTCCTCTGTCCGATGATGCAAACATCGTTTTACTGCGAGTGCAATGACCGGTGTTATTACGTATTATGCAAGAAAAATCGCTAAAAATCGGACAAAACATAAAATAAAACCTTTTCTAATTCGAATTTCGAAAAAATCGCTCCGAGGCGTGTTAGGATCTATCCTAGTGAAGCCGTATGCAAAATTCGGTAGGTCTGCGACCAACCGTCTCGTCGCAATGCGATCGAGCGACGGGCGCAAAAAGATTGGTGGTCACAAACCTACCTACAAACCTAGCTACATACAATGTCTACTCTCGGATTTTATTATATATAAGATAAGATAAGATTAGCTTAACGTGTATAAATTAACTCCAACCGACATAAAAATCATTTCAGGTTGATTTTATATTATATTGTTTTTGTTTAAAACTGTCTAGTATGTTTTATTAATATGCATAATTTTGAATTTAGTTCGACTTGTAGTTAGTTGTATGTAAGTTATATAGTTTGACATAAAATTTAAAATGTAAGCCAAGTCATACTTCGATTATTTTTTTTTTCTTTAAAACATATAAGTTCTTTATTTTTTGTGTCGGATAAATGTGCTTGATTAATTTCAATTATAACATTAAAAATTGGTAATGTGATGAAATATTCAATTCATGCGAAAATTTAATAATTTTAAAATCATGTATTTTACAAATGAAGTGAATGCAAAAATTTTATGTTTTTTTTTTCCTTCTTCCCAACACCCCTATACTATTTAGCTATTTATAATTATATCTGTATTTCTTAACATTAACAGTATAAGCTGATCAGTCTGAAATCTGGCCCTTTTTTTCTATTTCCCCCATTTCTAAATTTGTTAATTATAGAAGACTATATTTAAAAACATCTGCATGCTGAATGCAAGTAAAATTGCTGCATCCGTATGAGAAAGTTAATAGGTTTGCACCATGAAGAACCGGTTTAAATAAGCGTCCGTTAAAAATATCCTCCAGCCAATGAAAATAAAAAAATAAATAAATAGAAATTATTAAAAAGAAATCAATACGTGCATAATACGAGAGGGAAAATTTTGGGAAAGAAGTCTTCCATTAGCGTACGCCGCTGTAAACAAAGTTTCTTTTTGTCCGTTTTAGAGAATGTAGGCCAAGGGCAATGATCACTTAATACTACTAGCCTAGCTTACTTTTTGTTTTTGGTTATTCAAATGGATGTTATCACGCTCTGTATTTTTAGATACTTACAAAGTTGATTCCACGATTTGTGCCCAAATGCAAATATTTTGTATGATTAATTTCTTCGATAGTAATCATTTAAATGTATGATACAAAAATGCTTGTTAATATAGATGTAATTAAATAATTTTGTGAGTTAACGGTCAAAGTTTATAAATATTTTTCAACTGGCTGAAGTACCCGTCCTTGACGGGTTAGTGAATGCAAATTTCCAAAAAGCAAGAACTTTCGTCAGCATTGTAGGAGTACACAGAATGGATGTAGTATGTTGCCAAAGTAAAGAAAGCGAAGTTATAATTTTTATGTATTGTTAAAATATTACAGGTTAGAGAGTAACTAAGTAATATCATTTCATTCGCTTTGGTCGTAATTATGTGATGCGCGAACGAATATTGACGCATATTGAAATAATTTTCGCAAAATCTCAAAATCTAATCAACATTTTTGAAAAATTTTGAAGGCTAGAATTTAAGTTGAGTGACAACCTATCCTGTCACCCAATTTCGTTCCATTCTCTGCAGTCTTTATTTCGTGATGCTGGAACAAAATTACAGCATTTTAAAACGATTTTCGAAAAATCTCAAAATGTAATCAATATATTTTAAAATTTCAACGCCTATAAATTAAGATTAGCAACTACCTATCCTATCACTAAATTTCGTATCATTCGTATTAGTCGTTATTACGTGATGTTTGAAGAAATATAAGCGTATTTTGAGAGAATTTTCACAAAATCTCAAAATCTAATAAAAATGTTTAAAAAATTGGACACCTATAGTTTATGTTGAGCAACCATCTATCATGTGACCAAATTTCATATCATTCGCTTTAGTCATTATTACTTAATGCGGGAACAAAGATTCACTCAGTTTTAAACGATTTTCGCAAAATCTCGAAATCTGATCAATTTTTTTTAATTAGATGCTTATAGTTTAAGGTGAGTGACCACCTATCATTTCACCAAATATCATTTTTTCACCTTTGCAGTTATTACGTGATGTGCGAACACAAATTTACGCAGTTTGAAATGATTTTCGCAAAATCTCAAAATCTAGTCAAGATTTTTTTTAAATTCGACGCCTATGTTTTAAGTTGAGTGACCACCTATCATGACACCCAATTTCATATCATTCGCTTCAGTCGTTTTTACGTGATGCTTGAACACAAATTTACGCAGTTTGAAAGGATTTTCGCAAAATCTCAAAATCTAATCAAGATTTTTTAAAAATTCGACGCCTATGTTTTAAGTTGAGTGACCACCTATCATGACACCCAATTTCATATCATTCGCTTCAGTCGTTTTTACGTGATGCTTAAACAAAAAAAGCGTCACGGACAGAATGACAGACAGACAAACTTTTTTTTGAGGGTCGCATCGGATTCCCGGGTGCTTGAAACGGATAGAAATCACAAAATTTTTGAATTCCAAGAAATGTACAGACAAAAGTCTAATTTTATTTATATAGATTATGCGTATTATTCATTCACTGAAAAACAGTTGAGTTTAACATTAGTCAGACATTAATTTACATTTCAGTTTAAATCTGCAGGAAGAAATTTTTATTCGGATACAGCGAATAAAATAAGGACAGGCTGTTCCAAAAAAAATATCACACAGCAATATGAAGTCAAAAACGTTGTTTTCACACACAGGTTTATAATCACTCCACAAAAAGCGTTGGGGGGGGTATCAGTTAACTAACTAACCGTATCAAGTTTTACAATAAATGGTTGATTCTCTGATAATTATACAATACTCATAATGAAATATGTACTATCTAAAGTCATCAGTTTTAGTTCAGTATTTTTTGCGGAAAAATAATTGAATTTTGGCAAAGCGTGGTAGAAAATTTAAGTAACGCTTGAATGCTTTTTCTGAAGTGATTATTAACCGGTGTATGAAAACGTCTTTGACCCCACATGTCTATACGTTTCTGATTTCTTTTGATGTGACATACCTCCCCTTTATCTTTACATTTGGGAGACTTTCTGAATAGTTACACTTTACATCGAATTTCCTCACAGATATTTTTTATTCCTGCGAAAAGTCTCATTTCTCAACCTTAAAACTTTCTGTATATTTTAGAAAATTTCAATGAATCGATTGGGAAAATCCCTAGGCAAACGAATTAAAGAAAGCGTCGATCAGTTTCTGATGATTTTCCGAGTAACGACGTGTAGTTAATCAGTCTGCATCTTCAGTCTTGGTTCATTCAGGATTATCAATAACTTTCTTTTGTTCTCCCAGACTTAGTCAAGTAGAAAGTCAATGCTTCGCGCTTACCCTACCGGAACGAGTTTCCGATGTTCGGTGTGGAAAAACAATCTACATTATGCAATAATGATGGTGTTTGGCATTGCCATGAGCTGACGGAGAAAGCAGGCGCACTGGGAAAAACGTTGCCTTGGGTTGAATTGTTTTCGCACGTGTTTAGTTCTGTTTTTGTATTCGATTTCTTTGAACAACAATATATTGTTTGTTTAATTAGATCGGGAAGCTAGCCAATGCGAAAAATTTCCAGGTGTTAATTTGTAATTTACGTTGCCTCCACAGTACACTTTGAGTAAAACATAGCGCACATGCCGATGTGCTTTTCAATGTAATTATCATATTTATGTGGACGTATATTTATGCCGTGAGGTGCCCTGGTTTCCACCAAAAATCGGGCGCTGAAGAAAATGAATAAATGGAAATTTAGATGGACAAGTTCTTATAAATCATTCTCTCTCGGAATTAGAAAATCCAATAAACAAAGTATAGCCTTTTCGTAGTTGTATCAGTTGATCCGAGGGTTGTAAATTCAGACTGAAGAAAAAGAAGAAAGGGAAAAAAAAAAGGTTTTTCGGTGAACATATATGGTTTTTATTTTAGATGGGAGGGGAATTTCACTTGATGAATATATTATTTTGTAGGGCTAGTAACAAAGTATGTGCGAAAAATTGTAGGCTATCAATATTTGAGATTACTTGAAACAGTTGCACGAATTTTTGAAAATGTGTTTCTTAACGCTGATGATTTTGCAGACAGTATATTTGAATATTCAAGCGAATTCCTTTGTCTTTTAACGTATTCCAAAGTAAATTTTCTTTTGTAGGTTTTTCGATCAAATGAGACGGAGAACATCTTGTGAGTAGTTGATTTTCATCCATATTGTTAGGTTGAGCCTGTAGTTAATGTGCGGTAATTTGTATACAGCCCCAAGCAGATGGAGAGCCTTTATTACATCTTGGCCTTTATTACACCTTATTAAGGCCCCCTATTAAGCCTTTATTACAACTTATTAAGGCCCCTATTAAGCCTTTATTACCTTTTGCAAGTAGTAGTTGGTTTTCATCCATATTGTTAGGTTGAGCCTGTAGTTGATGTGCGGTAATTTGTATACAGCCCCAAGCAGATAGAGGGACTTAATTAAGAAAGTGTGATTCCATAGGAAAATCTGCAGGTGTTACGAACACATAAAACCGTTTCCAGCTACCATCTGAAAGTCGGCTAAACATGCGGTATTCTCAAAAGAATGTAGTACAAAAGTTGTCAGGATTTTAATAAAAAGGCAAGTCTCAAAAAATAAATGGAACTTTTCAGAATCGGGGGCAGTGTTGGTAGGAATTCGGTAGGAAAAAAACTTTCGTAAAGGAATGGAATTGAAAAGCACGTGCATATTCATGAATGCAGAGGAAGGTGTTCTTTAGATGAATAGCAGAAAAGGAAAATTTATTAATATTTTAAGGGTTGTGGTCGGAAAAGTTTAAAGAAATCTTGGTAAAGTCGGCCGTATAAATTTAATCTTTTGGCGTTCTTTGAAAAGAGTGGGCAAGCGATGCTCTTCAGGTGAACGCTATATCAACCGCTGAGAAGGGATCATGTGTGTATCACGGGGAGCCTTGTGGTCAGTGAGCGGCCAATTTTGCGGGCAACTTTGATGTTGGTCGGCGTAAAGAAAAAAATATAATAAACATCAAGGGGAAGAAATTGAAAATAAAATGTTAGAAAAACGTGGAGGTGTTGGCCATAAGGCAGTTGAAATCCAATGAGAAAATATAAGATTGAGGAATGACCAATTGCGAGTTAGGGAGAGAAAAATTTCAGGCCAAAGAGTTGGTAATTGGATGGTTTAGGAGAATTAGGAGCCACAGATTGGCGAAATTAATTATTTGCGAGTTTAGGTGAAAGTAAGAGGGGAAAGAAGGCAGAGCAAAACCGAGCTGCACAGGTTGAGAGGGCAGATTTTAGATTTTGAGATTTTCGCTCTCGAAAAATCATTTTCTAAGTGTGCAACCAGTGTGGATATTTTTTGTGATCAGTTATAAGTTTGTGTTTAGAAAATAAAATTAAATGGTGCTCCTATCTTCTCTGCACCGGACTATAGGTAAATCCAGCTGCCATCACTTAGTTTTTCTTTTTTTGAGTGACTTTCTTTTAATCGTGCATAATATTCTTAATAATTGCTGAAGTAGTTATATTCTAGTAAAGAGTACGAATTTAATTTCTTATTTAGATTTCTTGAGATTCGTTTAGATAGTCATATAAACGGAAATGTAAATCTAATCTTTATGCTTAATAAATGTTTTCTTATGTTTATTTTAAATCCATTTATTTCATGTCTTTTCTGATCGCCCACCAGTATTGCGGAACTTCACAACGCTTTAGTTACTTTTATTTTACAATTAATTAAAACATATTGAAAACCTCTTATGAGTTAAGATTTAAACTGATGGGCCTCCACCTAACAATATTATCTATATTTTTATTTACTTCACAACACACAGGCTGGTATTTTACTTCAGCATTTGCGAATATGTTCATAAGATTTATTAATCTAAGTTGGGATCTTAGAAACGGAGGGGGGGGGGGGAAATAAAACTCGCAGTATTTTAGGCATTTAAAATTATTTCTTTGAGTTCATTTTTGCGTTGTGGTCTGTTAAACTTTTTATTTTTCCTCTGCTGTTTGAATGATATGATTCTAGACAAGCTATGACTGTTGCTCATTTAGAGGAGTGTTCTGCACTAAATAATTTTGACTTTATTGTTAAGAAATATTGAAGAGCTCGTTGCCTAATGATCGAATGGTCAATGGCCTGACATTTGTAAAATAATAAAAAAAGACGTCTGTTTCATTCGCGGTTTAAAATAGACGCGAGACGAAAAAAGACCTGTCTCTTCTCCCTACAATCGTAAAGCTCCTTCTCGTCTCGCAAAATCCCTATATTGTAAAATGTTTGTCTCGTAAAAAAAGCTGTAAATTTCAGTCTCGTCTCTCATCCATTCCTACTCACGATTTGAAAATTGTGTTGAAATCAGCCCATTATTTTTTGAATCGTTTTCTCTTTTTTTGTTCTTATGATTATGTCGCCATTCCCATTAAATAGTCATGTTCTGCGTCAGCTTATCGAACACTCAGTCAACATTGTACGCTAAACAAACGTGTCGACCTGATATCAAATACTCTATTACCCAGCCAGTTGTTCGTAGCGCGATTGACTGTGACATCAGGCGCACGCCCACCAACGTAACTCCGCCGTGTTTTTAAAAGTGAATTGTTTATCTGCTTCTCATCGTAGCGGGATTCTTGAGAAAGTTGGACACCCGCCAGCTGTGTCTTGAAAAAAGTCGGTTAGTTTGATTCTGCTTTTTCTAAACGCATGTCGTGCTTTTTCGTTGAACTTCACGTTTTTACTTACCTCTCAGGGGTTGTTAACTTCTACCAGCCAATCCTCTGTAGACAGTAGAATCTGACACTAGTTTTTCTTTTTCGAATAGGAAGGAGTAGTTTAGATGGTTGTGTATTTTATCTTGCGAATAAATGTTTTTTATCTGTTATCGTCTTATTTTTCTTTGGTGGATAGTCTATTTAGATCACAGGTTCCCAACCTTTTTTGAACTGGTGCCCCCTTTTCTAGTGAATATTTCAATACCGCCCCCCTCCCACTCCAGAGAAACAAGAGCGTACATAATGCATGGTGAAAACAAGAATTAAATTTAAAAAAAATTACTAATAGATAGAATATTGTTGGAATTGAAACGCTACTGAATTTCTTCTTCATTTAAAAAAGAGGAATAAAAGTTTTAGCTTACCTGTTATAAGGACAGGCAGGGGTTTTGATAATACGAAGTAATAGATAATAAACTATTGCTTTCTAATGAAATAAATTGTCAGTTTCAAAGAACAATCAAAACGCATACTTAATTATATTAAAAAGTATTTTTATTAAAATATTATCAGCGTAATTTTTAAGTCTGTTTTAGACTATATTTGGTTAATCTTCCCATACCACTACGTGCCATATCAACGCCTCCTAATTTTCTCTGGGTCGTTTACCGCCCCCCTGAAAGCCTCAAACGCTCACAAGGGGGCGTTATCGCCCACGTTGGGAACCTATGATTTAGATATTGTTTTGTGTGTCCATATCATTTTCATTCATAAATTTTTGGCTGTTCTTAATAAAAATGCATTTGCATTCACTGTTTAAATATGCCTATTTTATGTATGATGCCCCTTGCCTAACGTGACCATTTATTTTTTCCTTCAAAATGGAACAACTACTGTTTTGGCAATAGTGTATTTATTTCCTTCCTCAAAACGGGACATCTACTGTTTTTAGGGTTATAGTGTACGGAGACTGAATTTACAGGTCTGGGTATCTTTTAGTTGTTAAGAAAACGTGCAAAAAACTTGCGTTAATGTTAATATCAAAATAAAATGAAAAAAAACTTCGTTAAAACACACATATACTATAAAAAATAGAAGACGTACGTTTCGGGTGGTACTAGGGGTACGCCCGTCTTCGATTTCAAAAACAGCATCCGACCCAAGGCAGGAAGGTAGGAAAGCGAGAAATATAAACAAAAGTACACACAGAAAAAAGGAAACTGTTCATTTGAAACGAAAAAAATTTAGAAAACCAGAGTGAAAAGGGAAAATAAAGGGGAGATCGGGGGAGGGAAGGAATAAGCAAAAGAGAAACATGACTTTAAGAAAAGAAATAAATTGAAATAGTAGTAAAAAAAACACAAAAACAATACATCCCCCGGCGTTTTCTTTGCCTCTCGAGAGGGGAGGGAGGGAGGTCAGTTTTTTTTTTTTTTTTTTTTTTTTTTTTTTTTTTTACAGACACTGCCATTCGATGATTTTATATTTTTAGCGGCCTTTATTGAAATCGTTAAAGTGGGTTGCTCTCTTTCTAAAAACGGGACATTGCAGGGAACATTTTCTAAAAATGGGACATTACGGTGTCCCAAAGCTGTGCTTGGGGACAACGGGACAAGCCACCTAAAAACGGGACTTATGGTCACCTTACCCTTGCCCCTCCTGCGTAGTCACGGAACTTTAAATTTTGGATAGGGCTGGGTTCAGGTTTCGAATTCGAAAGCAGGAAAGGGAAATTTCATTTGAAATTCCTGACAAATGTTGAAAATCAAGATTAAGAGACACAGTTGGAGGAGGAGGAGGGGGGGGGAGTCACGCACCCCCCTTCCGACGCTAGCCCATGGCCTCCTGCATGCACTGCTCATTAATTTCTAATGAATGCGGGCATGCGGTCAGTTTATATTCGATCTGCCGGAAAGTAATGGCTTTTTTTTAAACATTAAACTCAAACAAATAAAAATTTAACAAGTTTCAACTACACGCAAGTTGTGCCTGCACATAAAATCACATTTGTTACATTTTAAAGCTAGACTTTAGTACTTTTTTTTTCTTTTAAGAAAGATATGTAAAATAAGAGGAGGCAAAGGGGAGGAGGGCATGAAACCTCTTTGGAGGACAAATTTTAAAATGGCAAGGAATTGTTTTTTAAGTATTTGTCCGAGTTGTATTTTTCAGCAAGAATTTTCTGGATATCTTCTTTTTTCTTTGATAGATGTGAAAAGAACGTTTTGCCGTTTACCCCACATAAATTACGAATTTTGGAATTTGAATTACGAAATATGTTTAAAAAAAAACTCGCACACATGCCAAATTTCGTATAAATAGCACCAGTAGTTCTGGCAAGGCGATTGACATACGAAAAAACGACATTACTTCCCAGTCTGCCTAAAAAATATTTCAATAAACGCTAATAGGACAAAGACGAAATTCCCACATTTTCCACTGCACGGGAAGGAGGAAATTTCAAAAGCGGATCCAAGAGAGGGCTTAAGGGCCTTCAACTCCCCCCCCCCCCACCTCCGTAACCTACAAAGGACACTGCACAAGAATAACATATTTCTTCATTACCGTTTGTTTAAATCAAATGAGCCTTTTTTATACATTAGTCCCTCCTAAAAAAATTTTACATTACTTTACTGTACATTTTGTTAGATCGAAAAAAGATTTTCTTTAGTCCTTCCCCCCAAAAACCTTTTTATATCCGCTGCTGTGAGAAGGTTTTCTAGGCCTTCTAGAAAATTGCAGCGAGATAACTCCGGATTTTCAACACCCAACAAGGCTCAGATCTATGAAATCAACACTGTATCCGAAAATTATTGGTGATTAAAAATTTTCCTCTTTAGAAATGCTATATTAAATATGTTTAAAGTTCTGGCTAATACACTTTTAGGAAAGGGACGATATTGTTGACTATTTTGAAGAAATCAATCGACCTTCCTGCGAGACTCGGATACGACCTTGGTCTTGACATGTTAGAAATTTGTCGCCGGGCAACTTCTCTTTTATATTTTTTGACACCATAAGAGTTTTGCTTTAGTCAATGATTCGTGAAATGTTTGTTGTGTGATCGATTTCCCTCCTTTCAGAAATACCCTTCAATTGGTTTTCGATTCCTAATCCTTACATAATAATATAGCTCTTTTATTTTATGAGAATAGATCAATATAAAAAATTTAAATATTGTAAAGTGTTTGCGATTGTATTTACTTATTGAATAATTTCACTGAGGGATTTGTTTAACTTAAACAATGTAAAATATTTAAATTTATGAATCTTTGCGATTTTGGTTTCTTAAAGTCACACAATTTTCTCCCTCCAGGTAGAATGTATGTGTTCTTTTGGATTTTATGTTAGTGTTTCACTATGTAAAGATTTTTCAAAGTATGACCGTTAGTGATGTAGGCTGGTTGACTAAGGCCTCTCTATAAAAATCCCTCCACACATACACACACTTAATCCACCCTCTTGACATGCCATTTGATACGGCAAAGTAACTTACAGCTCTAGAATAGTTATTGTCTCCCTACCCTTCTAGACACAAATTCCAGTAACCATACTTTAATTAAATGAAAATGGCGTTAAAATATTGTTTATAGACATATAGATTTTCTGCGGCACTCTAAAAATTTAAATTGAAAGCTTTGCTGTACTCGATTTCCCCTACCATGTAAGTCATTGCGCATGGTTATGCACCCAAGCAGCAGCAGGAATACTTGCTTATCAGCATTGCACTTTTAGTGTAAGTGAGACTTTTAGTGTAAAATTCTTGTGCTTTTTTGAATGTGAATATAGGTCCGAGAGAAGCTAATTCAATTTAAAAGAAAAGCCTTGTGTAGTGTAATCATGGAACTATGCCTTACATAAATTTCCTGTCGTTTTTCTAAGCAGGAATATATAGGGTGTTCTTAACCCTTTTAGGCGCAACCGCTTCCCAATGCTGAAAAAAGGGCAGCCGTTGCCATCGCTCGACTTAACTACCAGCAAGATGGCGGACGATCGAAACGTTCATCGCGTGCCACAGATCTAGAGACCCACAGATCTAGAGAGCTGCCTGTGCTCGCGCACAGGCAGCTGTGTCACAAAAGGGTCTCTAGATCTGCGGCACGCGATGAACGTTTCGATCGTCCGCCATCTTGCTGGTAGTTAAGTCGAGCGATGGTAACGGCTGCCCTTTTTTCAGCATTGGGCAATCTTTCCAGCTGTTCTCGCGTTCTCCCATTTTTCAGCAGATGTCAGTGCTGTTAAAAATAATCGTGACCATTTTTTTTACGGGAAATGACGTGCTAAAAAGTAAAGGATTCTCGTGGAGCTATGTCACCCGCAACTATTTTCATAGAAATCAAATCTATTCTTCTTGACTGGCAACAGTCAAAACGTCAGAGTTTGGTGTCCTCACGGCGAGGACACCGCGCGTTAAAGGGTTAACTATTGATCATAAGACATGTACAATGAACTACGAAGTTACTTATAAAAGTTACAGAATTTTATGGTATCGAATAAAAATTTTCCGAGATTCAATTTAAAAAAAAATTACAAACTTTAAATTTTTACACGTGATTCGTACAAAAAAATTCCTAATTCGTAAAATGTGCCCCATACATACATTATGATGCACAAAATTTCAGCCTTTCACCGGTAAAAGGCTCAGAAATATGTAAATAAATTTGGTTGATTTGAACCATTTTTCAGTAACTCTAGAAGTGAGGGGGGGGGGAACAAATAAAACACACCCAATGATCGCGATTCACGGACTGTACACAAATTACAAAAGAAAACATTGATTGCATAAAATACATAATATTTTGACTATTGTTGGTATTGTACCCACTTTGTTTAAACATATCTCTGAGGCTATTTACGATGAAAGGCTGAAATTTTGTACATTATCCAATTAATGTAGGCCACTTCTTACTAACTGGAAATGGTTTTTTGTACGGGGCCGTATAAAAAGTTAAATTTTGTATCTATTTAGATTCAATCTCCTGGAAATTTTAATCGATACCACGAAATTCTGTATATATATATACATATATATTTACTTAACTTTGTAATTGATTGTATATGTCTGATCAATATTATGGAATAAAAGCCAAGTTCAGTGTTTTTGGGTCACCTTGTATTTAGATATGTTAGTATGGAAGTATCTATGTTAATGATTATTCATACAAAAAATGTTTACCGGATGTGATGCAAAATTTTATAATTAGAAGCATCCCTCGCTTTCTGGCCTTAGATCCTTAAAGTTTTAGACTTTATTGCTGAATTTTGTAGCTCCCTTCCTAATCTTAAATTTTAGATTTTCCAAGCGACGTTTACACTGAAGTTTTCTTTGCCGGTGGGGAAAAATTCCTTTCCCAGATCTTAAGACATCAGAATTATCCAAAAAAAAAAAAAAAAAAAAATTAAGTGGGGAGGAGCTGTTGAAAGAGTGTCCTGACCACTCTCCCAAAATTCAAGCTTGATCGCACTTGGTATTTTGCATACTCGTCAAAGGATATAATGAATTGAATCAAAGTATGCAATATGCTGCATTCATTTGCACTAATTTGTTAAGATCCGCGTATTACAATTATTTCCTGAAGCTGTTTAATCTAGATAAGACTAACTGAGGAAGAATATTTCATAGTTTCTTGTTTCAAACCATTTTGAGTTGCACGTTTTAAAACAACTCCCGTCTTAAAAATACCGGCTTTATCTTGCATTTTTCTTTTTTTTTTACTTGTAGCCTCGTGGCAGAAGGTTGTCGCCTTTTAGCGTCTGCTTTGTCACATGGCTCAGCTGCTTTATCAAGGGCAGTCTGTTTTTTTGCGTGGGGGAGAACGTTTTTCTTTTCTTATATTTTTGTTGTAAAATGATATTTCCGCATATCTTATTTCAAAAGAAAGGTTTAATCCAATTTCATAAATCATTGATTTTCTTGAAATGGTCTTGATTCCAGACTTCAAATATTCATTTTCCCTCTACTTTTTAAAAGTGTATTTTAGCATTTTTTAGGAAGCTGATCACCCTCTTTCTAATAAAATGCTCATGAAAATCTTAATTTTTAACCACGATCATATTGCGAGACTATTAACAATAATTATATACACATAATTACCATCCAAGTTTCAGACTGGATGTTCGACATTTCACCTTATTATCTCATAGAAAATGAAAAACGAACTAGTAGAACGTTTTCCTGAAAAATACATGCAGTAGGAAAAATATGGATTAATAGTTGATAAAATTGTTGAGGGCGGAGGGCTTCTTTATAAGAACTTCTGATGGCTCCCAAGAATGTTGCCCACTGATTTACTGTCATTATAAACTTTGAATAAAACTCATATATCGAGAGAATTGTCTATGAAGAATCTACTTTATTTACTTTTATTTCAAACATGGGCATGGGAGTCATGCTTAAGTTTTGAGACTATAATAAGCTGATACAACAGCAATATTTCATTCCGAAGTTATGGGAGAAATATAACATTTCTTCTATATTTTTACTGGATTTACTTTGTTCTATCAGGGCAGGCCCAAGGGGTGCGAATGTAGGCGAACGCCTTAGGGCCCGCGCTTAAAGAGGCCCTGCGCCTGAGGCATTTTTTTTGCTATCACATTAGACCGAGCTTGATAGATAGTTGCGATATATTCCGAAAAAAGTCGAGAAATAAAGCTAATATGCACTAGCAGTGCTAGTAGTAACTTGCATAAGACATGATAGAAAAGAGGCCCCGCTCTTACGGTTCGCCTGTGGCCCCGCACGCCCCTCGGGCTGGCCCTGGTTCTATGAATGTGATTTTTTTCAGCATCAGTATTTTTGTTCTTCTAATTAGTTATAGGGGCCTAGCCAGAAATTTTTCATGGGGGGGGGGTTACGACTACTACAACTCATATATATGTATACGTGGGTGTGACAATGTAGTGAAGAATATACATTTTGTATGGCAAAAAATTCCTCATGGGGGGGGGGGTTATGACCCCCTAACCCCCTCCCCCCTTGGCTACGCCGCTGCAGTTATACATAATTATTGAAAACGGGGTACATTTAATATATTGATACTAATTAGAAGCAATGCAGTAAAACCTGCCTGAAACATATCTATTGAACCAGAACATTCTTCTAAACGCAAGTGTTTGCTGAATAAAATTTACAGGTTTTCAATTGTTAATTGGCCCATTTAAGACTCATTTTACTATATGTCTTTTGTTGTACAACGGTGGGGGAAAAAAAGGAGGCAGAATTTCTTTAAAAAAGTTTGATGATTTTTTATCTTGTTAGGCAGGAGTGCAAATTTCGAGGCAGTGGAGAGGTCAAGCCCCAGTATTTTTTTCTCTTCTTATCGCGTCCCTTTTGTATGCTTTAATTTTGCTACAACAGAATTTGGGATAACAATTTCGGCAAATGAAATTTATTATTTCGATTTTTTTTCCGCTGGGATTTTTGTTCATTTATTCATTTCATTGCGTGCTGGAATCTAAGTTGTTTCAAGTTCGCATGTAGTATGTCCTTGTGGTTTGCCTTAACTGATCATTCTCATTCATCGCAGTTTTAGCTTGGCCGCCACTCAAGAAGTCTGTTTAAATACCTGACTTTTAGTTTTGCAGAAGGCTTTTGAAGTCTTTTGTTTTCAGATCTTTAACTGCGGAGATTTACGATTTTAAGTTGAAGCTAATGCCAAGTGGGTATAATTGACGTCACGTTTCTCTTGAAAACAACGACTTTAAATAATTAAGCTTTTCCAGACAGATAAATTCCTTAATGGATTTTTTCTTCTAAAACTAACCTGGCAGTTTTTTCAAGTTCATAAATTCGTTACACACTCTTTTCCAGAATATCTGATGCGTATTCTCTCTGAAAGGATCCGATTTTTACAATAAGACCCACTCCCTGAAAGATAACGTGTCTTTATACCTTTCACAAAGTTCTGAACCTTGCAGCTCTTACAGTCAATAATATTTTAATTATTAGTAATCAAATCACTGTACATCTTGTAGCAGTAATATTTTTGCACGATATAGTTCCTATTTTTTATGTTTTAATGACACCCCTCCTAGAAATGGAGCGTGGAATATATCATATATTGGATACTGCACTTCTGTAATCGCTCACTCTCTGTATTAGTCAGAAGATTAAAATAATGCTTGAAAAAAAAAAAAAAAAAAAAAAAAAATATTCGATAAGGGAAAATGCTCGCCTGCGGAATTTGCTGCCATAAACTATACGCCGAAATTATATTTTTAGAGGGTTAAAAAATGCTTTCTGGATTAAAAAAAAACAACTACTATTTTATTTTAAAACCAAATTCCCGCCTTTCTCTACACCACTATTACTTACGTTTACAGTATCCAGTAAATGTTAATGTTTCAAGGTGTTATACGTATACATTTTACTTTTATACTACCCGAATGTTCTGTTCTAACAAATTATTAAATGTCATTTTTTTTTTTTTTTTCTGAAAAGAAATTCGTGGTTTAAGTTAAAGAAAACCAATGATTTACCATTAATCGCTTCTGTCTGCGTATGATTTATTGTCAAATTAAAGTAAACTTTAATCTGAAAGTAAAATCGTATAATTGACTGATTTTAGCTGCTCTGATTGTCTCACTGACTAAAGAAGAAATGATTTGAACGCAGAATTTTATACTTTTATAAATAAAAGTTATTTTTGACGGAAATTGGTCATTGGATATTAGTCAGATAACGTAATCGCTTCGCTCGCTGAACCTGCCTCCCGAAACAAACTTGTTTTTCTATATTTATTTGGCAATCTTCATATTGCCAAAACACGGAGATGGTAAATCAACTTCGTTGCAGGGGCGGCCCGACACGGTAAGCAAGGAAGCATGGCATCGGGGAACTGTCTTTGAAGGGGCGCCATTTCGAACTCAAAATCTTTAAAAAAGTGTAAAAGGGGGCGCCTTTTTTACGTTGCAGTATCTAGTTTGCAGGGGGGGTGGCGCCACATACCTTAGGGCACCCACTGATTCTTTGTATAAAGTTCAGAAATATAAAGAACTTGTTTCTTTTTTGTACTGGTCCTCTCAGTTACTCAAACCCGAATTTTCATAAAATTATTCATGAATTACTTTTCAATAACTGGACATTTTCGGATTTTTTTTCTCTTTACAGCTTAATTTTTATGGTACTTTTCTTCTTTTCCCTTTACAAGTCCAATTTTTAGAATTATTCTCAGCAAAGTACTTCCGAATTTTCAAGATCCAGCTCCGAAGAAACAGTGCTTTGAAAATATAAAGCAGGAAACTGCGCTGCTCGCGAAGGTAGCAAGTGCTCCGCGAAAAAATTTCTTGTTGTTTTATCTTCCAATTCACTATATTGAATTCAAATTTACCCAAGATGCTCCTCCAAAATTCAAAGACCCCCCTAAAGTGCTCCACGGGAGAAAAAGTTTGAGGAACTCTGATATAGAGTACAGAGAGGAATTCTTTCCTCCCCTCTTCATCTGTTTTCTTGGTACGTGGACTGTCGTACGCGTTATGCTATTTTAGGGGAATTGCATCTCTTTCCTTGAGATAGGGTAACTTATTCCTCTTGCGGTCTCTATACATTTATTTCTGGATGTGGTTAGTTTGAACTAACCCGCGCTGCTGAAAAAGCAGATTTAGTCGGACTCTGACATAGACACTCCCACGGAGGAGGCTATGGGGGCTCAAGTCCCCCCTAAAGGTGGAAAGTTAGAAGTGAAAAGCATTAAAAATTTTCCCTAATGAATTAAATTTTTTTAAAAATAATTGTCTTGAAATTATTTCTAAAGTACTTTTTACAACAAAAAAAAAGTTAGTTTTTAAATAAATAGTTACTGTTAGTGTACGAAACATAGTTAAACTCTGTTTCAACGATACTGAAAAGATCAGATAATTATATGGCTATAACGAGTTACATTGCTTGTGCGCATGTTGTTCTGTGAGCAAATCAATTGGCACAGAGTATTTTGTCGTTATAACAGAGTTAGAACTATAATCGAGGTCACTATAATCGAGTTTAGCAGAAATTGTAGCCCAGCCCCCCCCCCCCCCCCCAAACTAAAATCTTGTGTGCGCCACTGGACTCTGATATCTCAAATTTCTGGAAAAAGAAAACTCGTTTTTAAATATTAAGGTTTTATGAGAAAAAACAATTTAAAATAACTTTTTTTTGGAGGGAGGGGTCATCCTCATCGCCCGTGTAAGACACCAATTTCTTTGTCTTCCAGGACAAGGATCTAGTGTTTTTAGTATTTTTAAGTACATTTTTCAGGGGTGGTGGGACTCGATTTTGGTTCGTATATCGACGCTTGAATTTCTGTAGGTGGTAATTGTTTGCAGTGTTTGAACAGGGGCGTATCGAGAGGGGGGGGGCTGCAGCAGCCCGGAAATGGGACCCTTTACTTTGCTACACAGCCCCCAGAAATAAAATCTTGGCTATGCTACTGTGTTTGAGTGATGCTGTTGGGGGACTTTTAAATCGTTCATGCTGGCAAAAGCATCTTCCTAATGCATTTTTCTTTCCTTTTTTGCTCCATCCTCTGCTTTTTCTTCTCTGACATTATTATGTCATTTAATTTAGTTTCACGATAATTTTTCAACAGATATGAAGGGCTAAAATCTGACACAGATATTCTTTGAGCAATGAATTACGACAGCAAACCCCGCTATAACGCGTGCACGGGTTTTGGAAATTAGTAAAGGTAACAAAATGCTATGATTTGTTATCTTGAGAGAGAGCCAAAATCTCTGGTCTTGAGCATGTTTTTATTTTATTTTATTTTTATTTTATTTCATGTTAACCTTTGGAACATGGCCAACTGACCGTGGTTCTTTTGGAGACACTTTTTCTGTATTCCGTCTGGAGATAAAAGAAAACACAGGGACAAAAGCGATTTGTAAACACAGCTAGTAGAATATTTTTAACAGTTTTCTGATTGATAATTGCTTTCGTTTTATAAAAAAATTGTACAAACAATATGAATTTTTTCCCTAAGGATTACTATAAAGTAAGATTTTCAACTATCTTTAAGATGCCGTCAAACCTTTGTTATTGATGTAAATGTAACTTCTGCTTGAAGATGATTGTTTCAATTGCTGAATTCCATTTAAAAGGCTCTAAGCTACTGAATACGCCAAAATATTGTACATTTATTTCTGTTTTAAGTATTATATTTTTCTTTAATATTGGGGACCCTCACCCCTTCCTTTCCGTTTTACTTAAAACTAGCCCTATCCCAAGGCATAGTATAGCTCCCTATAATGTGATGCAAACCCTGAACACATCTATGGATGACCCCCCCGCCGTTAGTTTCCGTATATTACAGTTATGATTTACGTACTAGTATAACGTAGAAGTGGTTAACACTAACATATAGTATCTTTCTGGAGCAAGAGCCTTGGCTCCCGACCCCCCCCCCCCCCGACCCCCTACAGTCAATGCAGTCAATTATAGGCGCCCATGAGCAGATCATATATTTTATTTATTTTGGCGGGGACAATTGTGCCTACGATAGGATAAATGTTTATCACTATTAAAAGAAAAAGTTGCAGTTGAATTTTAAAGATCCGGGATCTTAATTATTTAACTGCAACTCTTTATTTATCCCCCGCGCATTCCCAGCCTGAAAATGTTAATTTCAATATTTAAAAAAAAATTCTTTTACAGTAAAATGGTTACAGTGGTTAATTTTTTACATTCTTCAACTTAAGAAAGGAAAGTATTTTGAGCAATGCTGTTACAGAATAAAATTTTAAAAAGTAAATATTTTTAAGAACATTTAAATTGAGTTTGATTTCTCAAATTTTTTTATTTATGAAAATAAACATGAGGTATGATTTTTTTTCTTTGGGGTTTATATATATTTAATGTAGTTTGAAATATTCTTTGCAGGTAATAAGCAAGTTGTATTTGTGAACTAATACAGATTTTTTTATTAGCTCTTTTTTTGACATTTACAATTAAAACAAATAACTGATTTTAATTTTTTATTTTTTTTTTTGAGGGGAGAGGGGGAGGATAGTTGTTTTTAAGCTGTTTTTTTCTTTCTTTTCTTTCTTTCTTTGTAATTCTTCTGATTGAAAATCTCTGATATATATATGCATCATTAAAATGTACTCATTAGGGTTCTTCCCAACCTTTCTGGCCAAGGGCATTGCCCAACAAATTTTACTGGCTGCCCAGCAGAGAAATCAGAGTATCATTTTGAATCCTTTAATTCGATAGAATTACACATTGCAACTTCATAATGCTGCTCTGGCTGATAAAAATTTCTTGGGCGATCACTGCTCATAGATAAATTTGAATGATGTTCAGATTTTAATATTAGTCTTAATTATTTTTTCAGTTTGCCAAACTACTGTGATATTAAGCAAGATGCTTCTGTTCCAAGTGAAAATGTACAAGCCCATAAAATTTTGCCTACTGATCCCAGTAGAATTGGAAATGTACCCTCCCAGCAAAACGAAGCTGAAAAGGTAATTTTTTCCCCTGCGAAATTTGTTTTTCCTATTTAAGTGTTATGGAAGTATTTAATTTAAGTTCATTATTCAAATGTTAAGCTTTCCAATAATGCATTATTTATTTAAAGAAACACTTGAAATAAATAATAAGTAAAATAATATAAATGAGGGATTTAAAGATGCTTACAAGCTGTTTCTAGCAGAGTTGGAAGGCTGCTGCACATAGTTCAGTTTGAGTTGCTGAATATTTAATATTTTGCTTATTCATTTTCATTATTTCCAGATACTTTCATTAAAAATACTTTTCATGTAATGCTTGCTAAAAGCATTTAGCATTTACTCACTGGCACAACTCGATCAAATTTTTGGTCATTTATTGGGGGGTATATAGCCTCTCTCCTATGAGAGCTCCATTTCATATTTTTGCAATATGATTAAAATCAAATTTTTCTAATGGTTAGCTAGACTTAAAACCTTCTAGGAATGCCTTAGCCCCTATTCAGTTATGCCAATGCATGCACCCAGCATAGTGTGATGTCCAATATAATAATTTTCTTGAAACAGTAATATTTGTGAATGAGATATGTCTTCTTCCAGAAATGGTTAACATAGTTCTAAAGAAATATAATTTTTGCAATAGCTGTTCATGAAATAGAGTTTAAATGATTATAGAGACACCCATTTGTTAATTCTTTTATGTTAAGATAAAATTAAAATATTAACAATTTTTTCATTGCTTTTTAAAACTTATTTGCAAAAGATTGAGGCAAGCGAATGCCATTGATGTGGTAAGTGTTAATATAAAAAATTTAGAAATTTCCAATTTTTTGCTTAATGTCCACTTATTTTATTTTATTGATCATATACCTTTTGATTGGATTTTATGTTTTTAATGTGTTTCATTTTGGAATATGAACCACATGAAATAACACATTTTTGTTCTAATAAAAGTATTGGTACTAAGTAAATAGTTTACAGAGAATATCTCTTATGGGCACTTTTGTACTATGTTTTTATTCCTCTCTAAATTATATTACCAAGCATGCTGGTTTAATGGTAGTGTATTGCACGTCCATGCCACAGGTCCAGGGACTTGGCAAGGTTGACCCAGCCTTTCATCTCTTGAGTGGGTCGATAAAATGAGGACCAAGCTTGCTTGAGAGTTAAACACCAGGGGCTTCGTGTCAGGCTGACCACCTGACTGAGGCATATGCTTCCACACCCCAGAGCCCATGGTCGCAAAGGCATGGTTGGACAGCTCAGTCCTTGGCCCTGCATAGGGCCTGTCGTGCCAATGTTTAACTTTAAATTATGTAATTTTGAAAATTAAAATGTAGGTGAGCCCCGTTTCACTATTTTATGCTATTAAAAGCTCATGTGATGTTTTCCTGATTATACTGATTTGCAATTTTTTTTTCTCCCAAAGTTGAATTTAGGTTTAGAAAGTTTAGAAAAAGAAAATGTACAGTCAAATGTAGAATATGTAAATAATATTCCAGAAGAAAAGGTATTTATTTTATTACAAATCTATAAATATTTGCAATGACAATTTTTAATCATTCATTATGTAATGTTTTTAATGTCTCCTCTCTTCTCTCCTTTTTTCTAAGGATACAAAGCAATTTGTTGATCAAATTGTCCATACGGATCATGTATATAAGCCTGCTGAAAAGATAAAGTAAGTTTTTTTTTCCTCAAATATTTATTTCTCTGTTGATAGCTATATTTTAGCTGCAATATATATTTACAGTGAGCTGTTAGCTAAATCAGGACTGTAAAGTTAATATTTTTAAAATATCCTCTTATTTACATAAGTGATACTGTTCATATTTACTTATTTAGGTCATTTATTAGATTAGTACTCATAACTGTGAAACTGTCTTCAGAAATGATTGATTCTCCAAATTCATAAATTTTTCCGGTTGACAAGACAACAGACAATTAACTTAAAACATCTTAATTGAAGGAAAGTTTTTTGACTGTATTAGCACTGCATATCATTTTAACGCACCTTGCATAAGGCTCCGCATAGTAGCTTTTTAAGAGGAAGTCTTAATAAGAGGATCATTCCACATTACTTGCCAAGCTACAATCTTCTGCATAAGTTCATTTAGTAATTGTTATGTATAAAACCTTGATATTTGGTGAATAGATGTGAAAATAATTACTTAATAAAATGACATAAATTAAAACTTGGAAATAGCATGTAATATATTTTATTTGATATTTGTAATTCTTCTGTCAACAACTATGCAGTAGTGTGGATCGATTTTTTTTTTTCCCCCCCAACCATTTCAAAACCTACCTTTGTGAAAAAGATGTTCTATGGTATCAGATAAAGGGAAAAGTAACTGAAAATTAAAAATTTAATATTGCAGTAAGGGTGTTGACTTTCCAGAAAAAAAAGAGTAAAATTTGCTTTTGTATGGAGAAAGGAAAAATACTGTTAATCAGAACCTATCTACGTGCAAAAGATGTTCTATAGTATAAAGACAAAATAACTAAAAAAATTAATTTTAAAATTTAATACTGCTGCAAGGGGGTTGAATTTTTGAAAAAAAAAAAAAAAAAAAGGGAAAAATGACTAAATTTTGCTTTTTTATGGATAAAACAAGATTATTGTTTATTAGAACATACCTATGCAGAAAATATGTTCTACAGTATGGAAATCAAGACAAAAGTAGTTTTAAAATTTAATTTTTAAAGATAATACTGCACCAAGATAAGTGAATTAAAAAAAAAGCAAAAGAGTTAATTTTAGATATATAATTTCAGACTCAAATACGTTTGCTGTGAAATATTAAGAGCTGAGCATTAGAATTCAAAAGTATAAATTTTATAAAGAGTTATTTAACACTAGTACCATGTTTTTGTGAAGTATAATGAATTATTTCTTAAATCACAGCTTGTTCAAGCATTAGTTTAAAGGTTCATTTAATCATGTAACTAAACAACTTGATATGTAATCTGTCATACTTTAATGTGTGTTAATGTATTAAAATAGTAAGCTTCAAATGTTTCTTTCCTTTAAATTATTTTTTAGGATTATATTTGATGTAATATTTATGTTTACATTATTTTTCTTTAGATCTGGTGAAGGAGGTTTGAAAAGTAGTAGATCTACAGAGAAACCCAATTCAAGAGTTGTAAATAAACTAGAAAATAGTGAACAAGCTAAGCCTATGTAAGCAATTTATAACTTCTTCATTATATTACTTTTTTTTTCTGAGCTAGTCCAGTCTAAATACATTCTGGAAGGCATTAAAATAGCTTTTACTGCATCTAATTTTCCCATATATATATATATATATTATACAAGCTTTTAAATATGTTTAATGTGTTTATAATATTTAACATTTTATGTATAATATTTCCATAAATAACTGCACTTTTATAAAGTCAAAAGTTTATCAAATTCTTTTTAGGTTAAGCATTATGATTAATGGAAATTGCCCCATGTCTAAACTTCCTTTAAATTTTCAAATGAGAACACAAAAGTTTTGCTTGTACTTGCCTATTTGCATTAGTAAATATTACAGAATTAATTAAAAAAAAATGCTGTATAAGTTTTACTAGTCTATTTATTTTTGACTTGTTATACATAAGATTTTAAAATGTTTTAATTGATTAACATATTTTCTTCTTCAATGATGCTAGTTGAAATATACAGGGTACTCTGAAATTAATTGGCAAAAATTTAAGGGGCGGCAGAGGAAATCAAGATTGTTCAGAATCGCATAGCAATGTGGGGTTGGAAATGTCATCCTCATGTACCTATTAATAATCATTTTGAACTAATAGAAAACTTTTCTAATAATAATAGGAATAATAATAAACTTCTTTTGGAAAATTGATTGAATAGGTATCATTATGAAAAATGAGGAAATTGTTTTCTAATTTACCGCAGTGTTTCCAAGTACATGGCTTTTATCAGCTCGTAACAAAAATACTGATATAGTCAACTCCGGTTATAGTGAACCTTTGGGGACCATCAAATTTCGTCCACTATATCCTAAGTTTAATAAAACCGAAGTGCCCCTATAGTGAACAGAGATACTCTATCTGAAGCGGGACTAATGGTTCGCGTTCACTATAACCGAAGGTTCACTATATCCAGAGCTGACTGTATATTAGGGTGGTCACAAGAAATCAACTTTCGAATTTTTTGGGTTGCACCCCCCAAAAAGTTGCCAATAGGCTTAAAAATGAGATTGGTAAAGTTTCAGCTCATTTGCATAATATTAACCCGTTCCGCATTGAGGTTAAAGTTTTGAAAAAACGCAGTTTTTTCGCAAAAAAAGCAGTTTTTCCACCATAAAATGGATAAAATTGAGTCTAGGAACATAATGTTGGTCTCATTTCATAAGAAAACTTAATGCCTTGATGAGCTACACATCACTTTTATCTAAAAACTTAGATTCAACCCTCCAAGCGGTTGTGATGTCAAATCCCGTCTACTTTATTCCAATTTTCAATGCAATTCATCTATAATATTAATCATTTATAACACTGTGATATCATAAATATGTTTGATATTAAAGCTTGTATGTAGTTTAGGAGCCTTTTTTTAAAGAATTGCAAATCTTCCTATTAAAATTTTTATTTTTTTATAATTTAAAAAGTGCATGAAAATTTTACCGTGAAAACAACTTTAGATTATTTGCCTATTTCCAAAACGCTCAGGGGGTAACATTCGGATCATATCTAGTCCTGAAAAAAGCATATATCTATGCTTTTTTTTAGGACTAGATATGATTTGAATCCTAAAAGTTGGCTTTTTTATGATAATTCAAAAAATTCTATTTCGTCTTTCCTCCTTTTGTTTTTCTTTGTTTTTGTGTACAAAATAAAGGTTTTATTTTTGAAAAAAATCTGAAATTAAAAGAAAATGAAATTTAAGTGAAAGAATTAACAGAAAATAAGGTCAAAGAAGGCATAAAATTGAGAACGACTAACGTTCAGATATATTTGATTATTAAACTTATGTATCTAAAAACAAGCACATTATAAAAAAAAATTATGAAGTTTACAATTTTTTGTTAAAGTGGCAAGGCTTAGATAATGTAGTTTTCGAAGAGTCTGGAAAAGTTTTTCTACATTCGGATACTACCTATATTAAAAACTGCTCTTGTTCTTCATCCTCGGTTAAACAGGAATTGAATCCTTGGATTAATTTTACTCCCCTTTCAACTGAGTCATTAAAAACCTTAAAAGCTTTCAGTTTTTTCTTTTCTTTCAAATAATACTGATTTTCATACCATACATTGGGATCAGTATTCAAAAATTGCATATTAAAATTAAATCACTTTTAAAACATATTACTGTTCGAGATGAAATAAAAATTCGACTTCTTTGTCCAATAAATGATCCACTTCGTTGAAACATTGTTGCTCTTACATCTTTATCATCATCATCAGTTTCTTTTTCAAGTGCAATTAATTTTACTGCCATGCTTATTTTGGCTTTTTTTTTTTTTTTTTTTTTTTTGCCATATTGTCTTAAAAAAATGAAAATGCAACTTGCTCCAAGTTAAGATACCAAAGATGGCTTGTCATTTTATAGATCTTTGTTTGCAGACTCTTTATCAAATTTTTATTAATGAGCAAGCGATTCTAATAATTTTTAAGTCTTGATTGGGGCTAAAGTCTGAGTGGGAGTGTTGAACCATGCCTTTACATAAATATTTATTTTTAATAAATATTATGCTATTAAACACAAACTAGGAGCTATTAAACAAATGTCTTTAATAGCTCCTTTTTCTAAATCTGTTAATGAGACCTGATGTCTGAAAAGAAGTATTTTGAGACAATAATTTGCCTTAGACATCCACCTGGTATAATGAACAGCACCAGATACTCTGAAAGAAATGTCAATTAGGGGAGACTCTATAAAAATTAAATAATGTTGGATTAATTCTTTAGTTATCCCTGTTATTATTCTATAGTTAGTTATTATTCCACAGTTATCCCTGAGCTGTTGATTTCTTAAATGTTCTTCAAGAAAATTTGAAATTTCTTCCAAATTCTGTATTCTTTATGTAATAGTTTCATCTTCGATAGCAGTTTTGTATTTTGTCTTGTCTAACTTAGACCACCCAATCTGAATTTTTTAAAAAATTATCTGGATGAAGAGAAGTAGCTTTGCCCACTTTTCAGTCAAAACAGATTTTAGGATGATTTCTAAAATATGGTGGCGACAAGGTAAATATAGATGATTTCGATCCTGTAATTGCTGCAGCAAAAAATGCACGTTCCCCTAAGGCAACCAGTGGTATCAAAACACATTGCCTGAATTTTACCAACTGCCTCCCATTCTTCAACTGCTGTAAGTACAGCTTTTGCCTGAGAGTTATTCTCATACTATTTTCAAGCTGAGGAACTCCTATTAACTGTTCTTTATCGCCACAGCTAATTAAAAGCGTTTTTCTCTCTACAATTTCTTTATTAAAAATATGAGGAAGCGTTTTTCCATCCCATTGAACAACAGCACTCTCTAAATCAGAATTTTAAAAACTGCTTTTAATGAGATCAATTCTTGGCTTTCGAAATTCTTGTCTTCGGAGTCTTATTGCAAGTCAAGGGTCCTGCACCGGAAAGATACTATGTATTAGTGTTAAACCACTTGAAATGAAAATCATAACGATAATATAGGAGTTAGGGGAGGCATAGCCCCTCCTTGCCAATACGTGTGGGCATCCATGTCCATTCTAAAAGTAAATAATAACAGGTAACAAAAATAGATTTTTAATAAAGGGAATTTCAGAGGTTTGACTTAGATGTGCTTCAAATGAAATACAAATCAAGATCTTTCTTTTGAAGTGCAGAAATGCAAACTGAATAAATGAATATTCTTGATTTATTTTTTGTTTATTGATGCAAATAATACAAGAAACGGTCAAAAGTATTTAAAATTTTTAATTTATCTTTTTTCACTAATTTTACAAAAATGTAGATTTTGGTGCTACGACTCACAAACTGACCAAAAAAACACTGAATGCCATTATATATTGGTTTTGTTGAGAGTAAAAGTTCGAAACAACAAAATTTTTTATGAAATAAAACATGAACCAGGTTTTTCGAGTAAATAGTTTATACTAAATGAAGGAAAAAATTCATATTTTTGGCAAAAATCGTAATGTTTCGAGAATTCAATCTCGATGCAGCACGGGTTAATATTATGCAATTGAGCTAAAACTTTACATCTCATTTTCTAGTCAATTGGCAACTTTTAGGGGGGTGCCCCCAAAAATAACATTAAAAAATTTTTTCCCCATGTAACTTGTGACCACCCTACTGTATATATTTATATTTTAACATCTGTCTTTTAGATGCAATGAATTCATTCTTTTGAATTCTAGTCAAGTCTGTGATAAACTATTTACAATATTTCTACTTAAACCATTCATTCCATTTAATAGCTTTGCCAGGGTTAAATACAAAACCAGTAAATTCAGCTCAGTTCAACAAATGACCCAAATTAATAAATAAAATGTTGAAATTGTTTGCATATTTCAAGTTAGTCATTTCCATTGTTAAATTTGTTGTTTTTTCATGCTATGTACTGCCTAGTAGGCTTTTTTGAACTAAAATGATGAAAAAAAAAAAAAACTTTCTGGGGTGCGTCTCATTCATATACCAAAGTTGGCAGCGATCTGCTTAACCTATTCATCATTTTTTTTATCAGAAGGTTGTTTTATCAGGAACAGTGTTAAAAAAAACTGTTCTTCACTTGTTTTTATTCTGATGGACTGACATTTTAAATATGTCAAAATGTATTACATTCATAACAAATTTCTTTACCAATTTTTAAGTTGACTAAGTAATTTAAACAAAAACGTAATTGAAGTTTTTAAATATATGGGCAGGGGAGCTCTTGTGATGTAATAATTAAATTCTATCTAAAATGTATGATTTTTCTCTTTATAATTTTAAATATAAGTTATCTTGTAATATTTTAGGTCTGAAGACATTTCCATTAAAAATTCCCAAACAGAACCATTGTCAGAAGAGCCTGTGTTCAAGCCTTCTGATAGAGAGTTGCCTGAGAAAGTTGTTAAAACTTCTAAGCCTACTGCTTCTGAGACTGTAACATCCACAGAGACTGTAGATAAATTGATAGAGGCACAGTATGCATCTGTTGTAGACCAAGCTAAAATTGATGATAGTGTGCATCAGCAGTATGATGGCATGCCCTCATTTGATGAGTGGAAGAAAATGATGCTGGCTGAGCAAGCTAGAGGAGGTTCTTATTCTGTATTTTCTTTATATAAAAAGTTTGTGATTCATAATGGTCCAGCAGTTAATGAATTGCTAATTTAAATACATTTATTGAAATGTGTAGAACTGACAGGTCTTTTGAATTGTAAGAAACCTATGCACACCTAGTACATGGGGAAAAAAAAAAATGTTGGTGTAATGCATGATGAATACAGTTAAACTGTTGTTGCAATTAAAAATATAATTAATAAAATGCTGATTCAGGTACATTGATGCTTGCAAAACTGCAATTCATGTACCTGTGTACGGTGAGTTATTTGAAGAAAAATTATGCCATTCATATGAGAGCTCATTATTCAAGATATTACAAAAAATTTTAATAGTTAATAAAATGCTGATTCAAGTAAATTAATTGAGGTTTGCAAAATTTTAAGTCATAACTCTGAATTGAGAATATCTGAGTAAATATTGCTCCATTCATTTAAAAGTTTAGTTATTTTTATTTTTAAGATAAAGAATTTCCAAAAATTTGATAGATGAACAAAATATTGAAAATTTGTATCACTACCCTGATTGATCTTTCTTATGGTATTGATTGTGTGATAATATTGAATCAATTATTATTGGGGGCTCCACAGATTTCTTAAATTTGTAGATCCCAAGAATTCAAAAGATGAAATATTCAGGGGCTATTTGTTGAATTCCCCCCCCACCCTCCAAAAAAAAAAAAAAAAAAAAAAAAAAAAAAAAAGGTTAAAATGCTCTTTAGAGCTCATCAATGTGAACCCTGTTTGTATTATATAACTTATTATGTAAAACCATATTATGTATACTATTGCCTGTAGGTTTTCGGAGGATTAAATGCTGACTTGTAATACTATGGAATATCTCTTGGTCAACTAACATTGAATACCAGAAAGTTTCCAGCAACATATCTAAATTATACATTTTTTGAAATAAAGTTAAATGCTTGATCAGTGCATTGACTATTCACTTCCATAGATATTTTATAGGGTTTCAAAAAGCTTTCTTATTTAAATTAATTAACATTAAAGACTAATTTTTGTTAAGTTCTAGCTTTGTTCAAAAAGAAAACTATTGTAGTGATTAATTTATAATGAATAATTTCTTATGTGTATTATTATATATGATTAATTTATAATAAAATATATTTAAAGTAAATTTATCTGCATTACTGATTTTCATGCTCAACCTTGATCTTTTAAAAATTATTGCAATCTCTTCAATCTTTCTGAACCAAGAATCTAGTATATAACATATTAAATATTCAGATCATGGGTATTCAACTATTTATAGTAAAAAAGAACAATTGATGTATTATTGTTTAACCCAATAATGGTCTGTGATGTATTTTTAGACAGTCGCAAAATCTGTTGTTTTCAAAAATGCCTAATTTATCTTCCTATTTTCTCCTTAATTTATCTTCCTATTATCTTCCTAAGTTCTCGAATTATAAATCTGATTTCCACCAAATACTCAGTGATAACAGTAAAATGAGGATCTTTCACTGCCTTATTCATACTTTTAGGAAAAGAATTACGTTGTTCATACCACACAAATATTGGAAATTTATTTATCAGTTTTTGGCATCAACATAAACTAGAGAAGTGTGCTGGAAAATGTTGGGTGCTAATGGATTAAAATATAACCCTGATTACTAGACATGTCACTTAAATTGCAATGCAGAACTTTAAAAATATAACAGCTCTTTAATGGCTTATGTTAGCTGAATTTCAGTATTATGGCATACCCATAGAGTTAATATCTTCATAATGGGGTACTATGGCTAAAAGCATACAGTATGAAAACAGAAATGAATCTGCAAAATTTTTTTTACCCAAGTGATGCCTACATCTAAAACATTTTACTTTTGTGCTCTACTATTTTATTTCCTCTAAAAATTTTCTCTAGGCGGACCTGTATTTTAAATTACAGATGAATAATGTTTCCTGAATTACTGAATCACCATTTGAAAGAGTAACTATTTCATTAACATGTTAATTCCCCCCCCCCCCCCCCCCCAAAAAAAAAAAAAAAAAAAAAAAAAAATTGGCTTTTCAACAGTTGCATTACAATTGTATTATAATTTCACAGTTTTGTTTTGGTGTAAACAAAAATGGCCATGTCCTGTGACTAAGTATGAAGCATTCACAAATTATCTTACATTAAAGACATCTCACCACATAAAATCTGGGATTTAAATCTGAAAATAATGAAGAACTTTGTAAATAACACTCATGTATAAAAAATAGTTCTGTATAAACATTTTGGGTGGTACAAGGGGTCCACCCTTTTTTAGGAAGAATTGTGGAGTTTTTGTATTGTCTAAAGCTTACTGTTTTTTATATGTGTGCTATTTTACAAATTTCTTTATTAGTTTTAGCATCTTACCAAAATTGTGAATTGCTATTCAAACTAAAAGAAAATACTATATAAGATTCATAATTAAAAAGTGAGTTTTTTATTTTGTAAGTTTGAAATTTGCTCTAGAATGTTTTATTTTTTTATTACAGGTCAAAAAGTTCCATCTCCTTCACCACCCGGTAAAAAAATATCTAGTCAAAAACGCAGACGTAATTACTCTTCATACGAATGTGGATCCAAAATTGTAGCTTCTAATAATGAAGCTGAAGGAACCAGTCGCATACTGAATGAAATGGTGGATGAGTATATGCTAAATCCTTGCAAGGCGAAAATTTGGTTTGTCATTGAACTGTGTGAAACTGTTCAAGCTTCACAGGCAAGTTTTTTAAGTCTAGTGAAATGCTGAACAATAAATTATAAAATAAATTTCAAAAACTTGTTTTGTACATAAAAACTAGCTTTTTGTTATCTGTACTTTAAAAAAATACACTTTAAGATATAGTTTCTTTTGAAATACCTGTATCTTTTTGCACTTTCCTATTTGGCTATCAGTGATTTGTAATGTAGCTAAATATATTAAATGCAGTTTTAAAAAAATCTTATTTATAACTGTCTTTCAAATTCTTTTAAAACCAGATTTAAAGATTAACATTGGATATTAATGCAGAAAGAATATTTCAGTTCTTTTTAATTTAAGTTTTGATATGTGATAATTTAATGGGTTTATTTAAACAATTTGTGTATTTCAAAACTATAATTATTTCTCAACTTACTTAAATTTATAATAATATTACTTGTATTAACTTTTTTTTACATATCCTGTAGATTGAACTAGCCAATTTTGAACTTTTTTCATCTTGCCCGAAAGAATTTGCCGTTTATTCCAGTGATAATTTCCCCACACGAGATTGGGTTCCTTTAGGCACTTTTACTGCAGCAGAACTGAGAGTTCTACAAAGCTTTGAATTAAAGCAAGAAGGTTTTGGAAAATTTATTAAGGTAAAATATTTATCATAGCTGAAATGTCACAATCTTGTTTTGAAAGTAAATTTATTCCATTTGGTTTAATATGGGGAAAATCAGAAAATAATGAATAAGTCAAATTATTTTTCCCTCCAAACCTGGAGAAGCTTGAAAAAAAAAATATTTTTTTCTTTTATGATACACTTTACTATTGTTAATGATTAAAAAAAAAGTATGTAAAGCTGTGTAGCTGAGAAATCAATTAATGGTCTCAATTAAAATGATAAGTATCAAAATTTGAAATGTTTTGCTTTCTAAGTTATAGAATGTAAAAATGTTGAAATTTCGTATTAAAAAAACAAAACACCTTATTGAAATTTTTAAATATCGATGATTTTAGTGAAAACATGCTGTGATGGCCTTTTACGTTTGAAAATTTTTGCTTGCATTCACCATACTGCAATTTCAGGATTTTTGGGTAGAGTACAAGAGCACAAAATGCATATTTATTCATAAGCTCATGATACTCATATGTATACAAGTCATATAAGCCATAGTTGGCTTCTTTAAACTTAATTGATAAGCATCTGGTTAAGATATTCATTTTCAGCATGTGCTGCCACAGCCTGTCAATCTCTTGGTGTCTCACCAGTGAACTCTGCCTTTGTCTACATTATAACAAATTAGGGTTTTGTTATTAATTTCTGGTCAAATTGGTGATTAGAGGGTAGTGTTATCTCTTAGTGTGATGTCGTGGAACTACTTTTTGCAAAATTCCTGAACTTGTGGTGCTGTACTCTCTCTTCTTGCACTTATTTTAACATATTCATGTAATCCAGATGTATGAAATCTCTTGTATATAATGTAGATATTTTGCTACTGTAAATAAAATACTCAAGAATGTAAAAAAAAAAAAAAAGTTTATCCGAGTGGTAGATGAGCATTTAATTAATCAAAATATATTTAAACATTTATAAAAATGTTTCTTTTTTAAGCATTGTTTTAGAAACTTTTAAGTTATGAGAAATGCTGTATTTTCTTTTGCAGATTGAATTACTAAGTCATTATGGAGAAGAGCATTATTGCCCATTAAGTGTCGTTCGCATTTTTGGTACATCCATGGTAGATGAATATGAAGAGATGGAAACCTTAGCTAGTCGTCCTGATGTACCAGATGATGACCTTGACAGGCTGGGTAAGAATTTTAAATTCAATATTATTTATTCTTAATTGTTTTTTTTGTGATTAACCTCTCAAAATATTAGCTTTTTCTGTTTATCAAGTTATTTTTAAGGAAGCTTTGTTTTTGCTCTGCTTGCTGATTTTTGTTTATTAATACTTTTTTATTAGTTTGAAATCTAGAAAGGAGTGTCAACTAAAAGCATGAAATTAATTATTGCATTTTGAATGCTTATCACATGGATGAATTTCTTTACATTAAGAATTTTACAATTGTTAATTTTCTCTCTTTGTAGAAGCAAATGCAATCTTCTTTTATTTATAGCAGTCTTAATAATATATACTAAATATTTACCACTGTATAAAACCACTTTTAAAATAGCTCAGTGTTATTAACGATAAAATATCTTAGAACTCGGATATTTGCATTATATAGATTTTAAATTAGAGATATATTTTTATGGCAGCCATCTGATGTTGATTATGTTATTGGGGCTGTTATATTAAAGATTTGTTAGCTTGAAATATATTTTATGCTTTGATGATATTTTGCTGTACTAGCTGTTACATTTTTACAAATTTGATGAAGAATGAACTCTTATATCTCCCAAAAAAGGAACTTGTTTTAAATTAAAATGGAAACTCTGTATGGTTATAATTTTCAGACATACCTGCTGAAGATGCAAAATCTACAAATATATTTGGTAGTGCAACAGATGCAGTAATGAATATTGTGAAAAAAGCAGCACAAGCACTTGGTCAGCAGCCAATAGATGGTATGTTTTTGTAAAAGTCCTGTATTCATTAAAAATAAATAAAAAATCTAATGAATATTTCTGTTTATAAATGTATTTTGTACTGAATTTAGAATTCTATATTAGTTATGCATAACCTCTAAGTTAGATGTAACACAATTACATTGGTGTTAATGGGTAAGCTTACACAGCACAAGAAAATAAATTCCCCACTCTAGAAAAATTAGATTTTTTATCACAAGAATAGGAGATGATTCCCGTGGGGAAAAGGTGGAAGATAAAGCTTTCCCCAGAAATACCCAAAATGCCTACCCAGTTATGCCAAGCACAGTTATGTAATTTGAGAGGGTGATCTTCTATCATAATAATAACGAAGACTTTTTGGGGGAAATTTTATTCATACACATGGCCAAAGAATAGAGGACAGAAAGGGAAGCAGCCCTGCTCTTCTCAATATTAGAGATCTCTGTGTTAACCAAAGATAAAGGGGACAAACTGGAATTGCATAATATTACTTGCTCTGTGCCTAATATTTTATCTGAAAAGTTCTAGGAATTCCCATAAACATTTCATGCTTAGACATTTTAAGCTTAGAGATGTGAATCTGAAATGTATATTGAGCTAAATTAGATTTAGTTAAATTTGGGGTACTCTCCTTAATCTTGGAGGTGGGGGGGGGGGCGACCTGGTAACATTGTAAATTAACTTGGATTAAATCTGTTTCATTTTATTCTCACCACTAAATATTCATACTCCAGATCAAAGTGTGATTGATATCACATTGTGTAACCTCAGTGTAAATTAATGTACTCAGTTCATAAAGATCTTTCAATTTGTAATGACTTAACCAATTTTTATTCCAGTTTGTATTTTTATTATTACTCAAATTCAAATGTTTTTAAGCTAAAAGATTTTCCAAGTGTTTTAGATTTTTATGCTTTCTTTTTATATAGTTTTAGTCCTACCTTCTTTTTTTTCTTCGTTTTTTTTCTTCTTCTTCAGTTTTGTACTTTACAGTTTATAGTAATGAAAGGAAAGTCATGAAAATTTTGAAGTAGAAATAGTTGCCTGTGTGAGGGCATGAAAATTAATTTGATGGTTTACTAAATGTGTCTTTGTTAGAAGCTTTTTACGTTAGGAAGTAAGAAAACATAAGAAACGTGCCCATTTATTCCTGATAATAAAGATCTGATAATAGATTAGTAAAATTTTGAAAAGGCTTCCTTGTTATATTTTAAGTTAATCCATTAAAATTACTGAATAGTACATAAGATTTTAAACACCAATTTCTTTTTGATGGTATACATGCATGAATAATTTTTTTTAAAAAGTAACTATCTTAGAACAGAAAAATTTTACTAATCAATATTTTAAAGTATATTTTAAATATGATTTAATAGAAATTCTGCTCTTGGCCCACAATGTTTAAATTACATGTGCTATGGATTAATTTTTAGCTGATATACATTTATTTTTAGATTTTGGCTTCTTGATTTTTATCATTTGTGTATGCCATTTGCTTGTGTGAAAGAATTGCATCTGTGTTGAAACTCATGTGCATGTATAAAAATTAATTTTGGTTTTATTTAATTCACTAATCAACCATTTGCCTATTTATTTATTAAATAATGCTTACTTATGTCTGTATAGATTTTAAAGTTGTCTGATGACATTTAAAGCTTGTCTGTTTATTTTAACATTTACATCATGTAAATCATAATGTTGCTTTAACAACATTGCTTTATTCTTTTAATGATATATTTTAAAGCATAAATTAATTTTTAGAGAAAGTTTATCTTTTTAAGAAATTATTTAATTTTATATTCTGATTGTATACTTCAGATTTACATATTGCTAGATGCTATTGTGTGTTATGAATTCATTATAGAACTATACAATCTCAATAATTTTTTTGTTGTGTGTTTGTGCATATTATTTATTAATAATCTTTTTTTAAATATCTATATATGTGTGATTTAATTTTTACTGCAGGATAAATTAAAACTGTTTTTGGTTTTAAAATTCTGCTGCATTTTGATCATACATCAAAAACTGTATTTAGTTGATTACAGTGTATAATTCAGCATTTTGTCTTTAATTTAAATCACTATCTATTATTCATCAAATTTTCTAATAACATGTGATACTTAGATAAGATATAAATATATTCTGTGTTAGTCCGAAATCTGGCGGATGTTGACTTTCACCTGTGAATGTCAACATTTACATCGTCGCTTGGTGCATGTCCAAAATATTTACTGAATATCCTTATTTCTCAATTATACTGACAAATGTTGACATTCACCGTGCACTAATGGTGAATGTTGAATGTCAGAGATGTGCATTCCCCCCCCCCTCCTCCGTATTTCAGAAAACCGTATTTCTCTCCGTATTTCATTGCAACAAAACATCCCAATGGTGATGTAACATTTTTGCCTCTCTTTCTGAGAGAAGTGACCAATCACGGTAGAATACGGGGTTCATCACTCTGTAGAGAATTTTCACTGCGGGACTTATCCCCTAAGAATTTAAATGTCATGGTAGATTTAATGGAGAGCCAGGGATTTTTTTTTCTTGCATGTAACTTTAGATTCTAGTGTGAGAAGAAGAAAAACTTCAATATTAGTTGCCTTCTTAATAATGATAGAAGTTGTACTTGGATAAATATTAAGCATTGAGATTTTAGTTTTGCATTTAGCCAATGAAGAACCTGGCATTTATACTGTAGTGGACCTTTTTTCTATAACCATGGGGAAATAACTTTCCCCAACAGAATAAGAATATTTCTGCTGAGCTTTCTCTTGACCTCAACTTCTCTTTCGGCCTCTGCCAGAGCATATCAGTGCTGTTGACATACACCGGTAGTAGTCCAAATGTACTAGAATGTAATCAAATATTTGGTCTTTCACAAATGTATTTGGTATGTGTTAACATTCATCGGTGAAAATCGACATTCTCCAATTTTGATTCTTCACAGTAACATATATATTAAAAATAATCTAATCCTTCTTTAGATAAACATTTAATAAAACAGATGTAATTGATTATGGGATTCAAATAATTTAATTCTTGATATAATTATGATAATTTTGGCTTATTTCCCCTTAAATATGTAATTGCAGAATTTATGAAAAAAAAATTTTTTTTTTTCACATTTTGTAACTGTGAATTTTCAGTTCAAAATAACAAAAATTGAATAATGATTCCAGTGTTTTCAATGCATTAATATCAGGAAGTTTCTAATGTTTTCATGTGTTGAAAATTTATTGTTAACAAGAAAAAATTACAAATACACTTTATTTTTGAAAATTAAGCAAGAGATCATTAATGATATTTCTTGTAGTGTTGTATTCTAGCTAAATTTTATTAGTTCTTTACTATTTTTGTAGAATTATAAAATAATAGCTTATTAACTTGACAATACTTGTTGATATGAAAATTTAAATATTGTTTTATTTTAAAAAATAACATACATTTAAAATAAAAATGCAGAACAACCTGATAATATCTAAATTACAGTTTATACTGAATGTGAATGCCTCATTTTAGCTTACAATAGACACCCAAATCATTATGATGAGAAGATATGCAGAAAATTACTGATATTTTGTATATTAAAAATAAAAAATTAAGAAGTTTTTCAAGTTAATTTTATCCCAATAAAAACAGAAAACTGTATCATATTTTTGAGTTACAGGATATGATTTTCTTCTGATAATATGCATTATGTGCTTGAAAAATCCTTATTAGTATGCTTATATTATTAAATGGTTCGGAATATCTTTGAAATCATTTTAAATGTTGAGTAATGTATCAATCTGTAAAATTTATAACATTGAAAAATGTTAGCAATTTTCCTGATGTCTAAGTCACTGAGTTTTGAACTAATGATTTTTTAAAGCAAAAGTTCTTGGGAAAGAAAAGAAAAACTGATTTGTTTTATCGCTCATTTTAGAAAAGAAAAATGAAACATCATCTGACATACATAATGTGTCGGAGTCCAAGACTTGCAGGTAAAGCAAAAATGTTTTTCTAAATATAATAAAATTGTAGTAAATTGATACTAAAACATTCAACAAATAATTATTTGACCAATAATAATTTTGAAAGTTTTAATGATCCTTTTATAAAGCAGTTAATATTAAAATTGATTATCACATTTATTTATCAATAAAATGGAAATTATTCCAGAAAAAAAATAGTACATAATAGTTTTAAGTAGTTTTTAGATTAGAGCTTATTGCCACCAGAATGGGCTTGCAGTATGTAGTTTAGGTGCATGATCATTTCCAAGACATCTGGATCTTAACTGACAGTCGAGCTTCAATTCAGCACCTCTCTAACTGGGGTATTGTTGGTGACCAGACTAACATGGACATATTAAATCTACTAGACATGCTTTCACATGGTCATACCATACATTTTTAGTGGATCCCTTCGCATGTTGGGGTTGAAGATAATGAAAAAGCAGACTCCTTGGCGAGGTCCACTTTTGAGGAGGGTGTGAGTCATTGTGGGAAGCTCACCTTTAGAGAGATTTCTTCCCTGGCAAAAATAGAATTGAACAAGCTTTCAAAAACCCCTCCTAACAACTCATGGTATTTCACAAAAAATCCGGGTGGGCCTTTCCAGCTTAGACCTAGATCCTGCCAAACTGTTTTCTTGCACGAGTGGCCATACTAGAGCTCTCCCCCCTTTTCAGCAGGGTAAAAAAACTTACCTTGAGTGCCATTGGTGTTCAGCAGACATGGCCTCCTCTGCCTATATTTTGGTTTGTTTGGATTTTAACAAAGTCCTGCTGGATCCTCAAATGTTTTCAGATGTTTTTCGATTCATGGGGATTGTCTAGCCCTGCTAGATGGTTTTGAGATTAGTAATAACAATGTAATTCGACAATTAATTGTCGAATTACGAAAGTTAAACTTTCAGTAGGACAGACAGGAGTAAAATTATTAAAAGCAGATAAAAACACATTAAAATCCGTCAGTAGCACTTTCGGTGGCAGCCACCACCTTCTTCAGCTTTGGTCTAAATTCAAAATGCCTTGCTCTCTTCCTCAGTATGGCTTTCCATCCAGGATCTATCTGCGCATGCGTCATGTCATTTATATTAATTATTTTTGCTCTCAGCCGATGTCTAACAAGTAACTCCGACGAAATCCAAGAAGAAAAGACAAAGAAGACCGACGCCACCTCTGGCTCTGATATTTATAGCAATCATCATACTCTCGTACTCAGACTTTGATTGCTGCAACGAAAAGTTGGCCATGGGGTTGATGTTTAAGTCAGCACCCTTTATTGACTTCGTAATTACGGTCTCAAAAAATTACTTTGTAAATAACGATGTGTATATTTTAGTAAACGAATATTCTTCGCACGTCCACTTGAATTTAATAACTCCTTATTAATTATTTGCAAGATGTAAAACACATCGTGAACGGCCGTAAAAATTCTTGTTCCTTGAATCTGGCAACGTCAAAGACACGGGAACGCATGTATCTGCCGGGATCGTACTGACTCCAAAAGAAAATGGCTACCCAGTAGTGATTGTTGTAAATCAAAAGAAAATTAGTAAAAAATTAAAAATGTTAAAATTTATTAATGTTAATATATTAATTAAGGGAACTAGAAGATCGTTATATAAAAAAATTTGTCAGCCACAAAAGAAAATTGTCAGCCACCAAAAACACAAAAAAATATTAAATGTAAAATTCATTATCAAAATCATTAAGGTAGTTTTCAACATATGGGCAACCATTATGAAAGAAACTATATCAGGTATTTCACTTAGAAAAATATGTATCTGTCATTTAGCGCGCAATTAATGACAAGCACATGGATCTCTAAATTACAAATCCAACTGACACAAAACCCCCATAATGTCCTCGCATACCCAAAAACTTAATTTCTCTGGGCAAAATTATCTTAAATAAAACTTACATTATTTTCATTTTTCAAAAAGGAACTTTTAAATACAATAAAAACCCGTTAATTTTCCACTTAGTCCAAATGTTATTTATTCTCTACGACATAACACATGCGTCATGTCATTTATAGCGCCATCTGTCGTTATAATCTGTAAAGCTTCCATGTTTAGGGCATAATAATTATTTTTGTAATTGGAGAGTTTTTGGCTATTGTTAAAGTCGATTTCTATGGGGCGTTCCTGGGCTATTTTTGAGAGGGCAGTAGTGGTTTTATTGAATTTACCACACCACAGTGACATTAAATTCAAGCCAAAGCCTCTCAATTACAAAAACTCTCCAATTACAAAAATAATTATTATGTCCTAAACATGGAAGCTTTACTGATTATAATGACAGATGGTGCTATAAATGACATGACGCATGCGCAGACAGATCCTGGATGGAACGCCATACTGAGGAAGAGAGCAAAGCATTTTGAATTGAGACCAGAGCTGAAGAAGGTGGTGGCTGCCACTGAAAGTGCTACTTACGGATTTTAATGTGTTTTTATCTGCTTTTAATGGTTAAACTTTCAGTTTTTTGCATTTTTATAAGTGATACAACTGTGTTCACTGGAAATCGATGCCACAGAGGACTGAAATCTGGTTCTCTCTTTTAAAAGGGGAGAGATAAATTGTTGAAATGAATCGAGTCCATTTGATAAAGCTTCACTCAACTAGTAAAAATTTTCATTGAACAAATTTATTTTATAGTAAGTGATTTTATCAACCGGACCTGACTAGTCAGTATATTATAATGAACTATTATTATGATCTATTATGAACTTAATTATTGAATTGAATTCTTGTTCTATTTCTAGTGTGGTTGATTCTTCTACAGAGAAGTGTGCTGAACCTTCCGATGATAAAGATACTTTGCCACCTGTTCACAGGTTTTCTGTATATCCTTCTATGCGTCAATCTCTCTTTCGCCTACTGCACCGTTGCGATCAGTGTGTATCTCCTCACATTCGTTATTATTCATCTGCTCAGCCTCACTGTCGATTCTTTCAAGCTGCATTGGGTCCAGTCATGTTTCAGACTTTGTGCGATTTTTTCAAGGAACATCCACTTGCAATTGCACATGAGTCTCCAGTACCTGGGAAAAAGGACATAGCTGGTGGCACTTTTACTATATCACCTACAAAGAGTCCACCTCCACAAATTATGCGGATTCCTCCTGAAGGGGATTCAACACTGACCAAACTACTGAACGATAGCTTGTCTTCTGTGGATCAGTCTGAGCAAAGTATAACAATCAATGTATCTACGTTAGCTTCTAAAACAAACAAGTCAATCCCACTGCAGGATAAAACCATGCTGCAGTCTTCGATTAAACCTACGCAAACATTACAAAATGGTCACAGTAGTGCATTCAACAAAAGCATCGATGTTGCAACTAGTAGTTTGGCTGAAGGATCGGCTATACCCATAGCTAGCAGTGTAAATGAACAGCTCACTAAAGCTTCACTGATTATGCCCGAGAAAACTGAAAGTTCAGGTATCTCTGAGAAAAGCATCTTGGAAACTGCTACTGTTATCACTGGGGATTACCCATCATCCAGTGAAGGCCTAACGGAATCTGAGCAGCAGCAAATTAATGAATTTCTCTCTGAATCAAGTACTGTCACAACCGACGATTTAGCAATCGAAGTAGTTCCAGCGACTGAAATGCCATCTTCTTACAAAACTGGTGAAGAGAAGCTCATAGATATGAGAAATGAAATTCAAGGGAAATATGAATCTGCTGCATCAATAGGATCTGCATCTGCTGGTCAGAAAGAATCTGTTTTTATGCGAATGAGTAATCGTATTAAAGCTCTAGAAATTAATATGTCACTTAGTAGTCTGTATTTGCAAGAATTAAGTCAAAGGTATCGTAGGCAGATGGAGGAAATGCAGAGAGCTTTCAATCGCACTATTGGTACACTTAATGATACTGCAAGAAAAGCTGCTGAAAAGGTAAAAATCTTCTATGTGTGCTTATTTAGCTGTTCATGCTGTTTATTTTAATTACTATGAGATTAAGAAGTTTTAAGAATTGAACATTTCTATAAGACTGTAAATTACCTCTTTAGGTTCTTATTTATTCATGTTGCTTTATTATCTCAATTCATTAAAAATGTTTTTTTTTAAACTCTAAAGCTAATGTCTTCAGTTATGTACTTAAAAAAAATTAATTGTGCATATTGATTAGTGATTAAAATGATTGAGTAGTAAAAATAAATTTATTTGACTTTTTTAAAATTTTGTTTTTGACCCTTTCATGGCTGTTCAGAAGGTTGATTTAATGATTTCTTTCTGCACAGTAAAGAGTGTATTTTAATCCTAGATTCAGTTGTTTTTAGCCTTTGTTTATACAGGGTTCATATGGTTCTTAAAAATATGTTTAAATTTTGACATTAGCTATGAAAGGTCTTTGCCTAAAATTGAATGGGAGTTTTAAGTGCTTAAAAATTTTCATGTTCTTTGTACAAATAAATTTATCGTTATTAAGTTATATTTAGAACTGTAACTTAACCTTCTAGTGGGCGTGCACACAATATCAGCATAAAAGTTTGCGCATATTTCCTAACTACACTATTGTAAAATATGCATTTTAAAGAGTATATAATATTGAAATCATACTATAATTATCTTAGGGTTGATAATTACAAATGCTAAAAACATTTTTTTACTTACTTAGTGTATCTCTCACGTATGTGCGCCTGCTGGAAGGTTAAAAAAGGTGGGGAGTAAGAATCACCTGGAAGGAAGTCTAGCATTAGCTATTGATATATTAATATTTCTCAATGCTGTCACACTTTAAGTAAAAACAGAAAATAAACTGTTTTAATGTTTTTTGATTTGTGTATATTGTGTAAAACCAATCCTCCATTATTATACTGTATAGTCTGATTAATATTATAATATTCAGCTTGTAAGCATATGGCTATTTATTAAGTCATAATTTCATTTTAATAAGTTGAACTATATATAAATATAGAAAACAACCTTTAAAGTCTTCCCCTGTCTATATTGTATTAAAATAATGTTATCTCTGGATGTGAATTTAGAAAATCATACGGATTTAGCTGAAATATGTTTTTAAATGCAATCAATTAAGTTAAAAGTGCTATTTTAAAAGTCGTATTTGTTTTAATGTTAATTCTCCCCCCCCCTTTTCCCTCAAATCAAACCTCAAAGTATTAAATTTTCTCTTACAGTTTAAGAAACTATGATGAACTTTCTAATTTAATGTTACATTTTATTTAACTAGGATCTTAAACAGCAAGAAATTTTAAACAGTCTTCAGCTACAAGTTGCTAACCTGTCTGAAACAGTAGTTTTACTTCTGAATGAACGATCCTCCCTATTTCGCCAGGTAACTAAAGTGATTATTAATTATACAATTATTGTGAAATTGTAAGTTCTGTTATATATAATTCTGATGCTTATTTGTTTTCATAATCTGAAATTATGATAGTTAATGGGGGAAAAAAGTCAGTAAAAGAAAATGCTACTATTTCAGAAATTCTATGTATGTTGAATGGTTGAGTAAGGGTCCTTTTATTTTGATTCAAATGAAATTTGCTTTGGTTTAAGCAAAGTATTATGATTTTAAAAAGAAATCTATAAAAAATATGTGATGAATTTCCCTAAGCTGTAAAATTTCTCAAGGAAATGTACGTTTTTATTTTCAGGAATCTTCTAAAGGACATTTGAGTGGCAAAATTGGCTTTTCTTTCAATCCTCTTCTTGACTGGCCTGGCTCTCTGGAATTTTCAATGATTTTCTACAAATTCTATCACAATATTAGCCAAAACTTACCAAAATCCCTTTTTTCTAGCTATAGTTTTTTGTGAAAATTATCGATGAGGTTAATTTCGTCTTATTTTCATGATGGGATAATTTAACGGGTAGAATCTAATGTACATTTTCTTTTATTTAAATAGAGAAAAAAGTGATCTTAAAAAATTCTGCAGAATTTAACTGTCATGGTTTCCTGAGTGAAATTGTAAAAATTATTATAGTTAGTAGTTTTATATACTGAATTTACATAAATTCTTTTTCAGACAATGGAAGCACACTTTTGCTTGATGTTTGTTGAAGCTATTGTTATGATTACAATAATGTCTCTTTGCGTTCGTCGAATTTCTAATGTTAAACAGAGTCCTTCTGAGAGCAGAACACCTATTGTGTCGCCTTCGCGTCTCTCCAAGCGAAGAAATTCTGCGGATTCTTGTTCACCTCCTATTGCAAGAAAAGTTACGAAGCGGTCAAATAGCGAAGAAAATTTGAATGCAGGTATATACAAACAATATGATTTTTTATTTCAGTCATTGTTTTATGATTTGCTAGGGTATTCAAAGTCTAAAAAGTAATAAAATGGCTTTTATGGTTTACTTTGAAAAAAATTTATAAAAATATATTGTCATTATGAGTAGTTCCTAAAGAATTAATAGTTTTTATATATACTATTTGATAAAATTTTGGGCTTGTAGATAAATATAAAATTATAAATCAACTTTTACAAACATTCATTAAAAATTGCTTCCTAGTAATTTATAGCATATGACTAACTTAAAAATATAGTTAGAAAATCTTTGGACAAAAATATCCATCTGAGATACCAAGATTAATTTTTATAGATAAAAATATTGGTTGAGATTTAGCTGTAATTAAAGGTGCTACTAGCTGCATTTCAAATTTTCATTGTTTATTTTGTTATCTGAAAATCTTATCCTTTTATTCATTAGCTGTATGAAATACTACTTGTTCAGTCAGTCTAATTAAGTATTTATTCAAATGTTCATTTCTGAGTATGTCATTAGTTCTGTTATCAGTTCTTAGTGATGAATATACAAAATCATTTGTATTTTGCCTTCCTGGCTCATTTCAAGAGTATTTGCAAAACAACTGAATTACATGATTAACAAAAATTGGCTATTTATTTTTTTCTTAAACATAAAGCTAATACTAATGTACTAATTAGGTACATTATAAAACATTTACTAGGTTCTTACTCTCAAAAAATGAAGAATAAGTATTTTTGCATTATTACAATATCAGTTCTGGGCATTTTAAAATAAATTTTTAAATTTACCGCCAGTGTATACTTCTGCACATTTTACACAGCAGAGAACATACTTTAAGTGAATTAGTTCAAGTACATTAGTATGTGTTTTTTTGTTCGTATTTTTGTTCTCAAAGATTTTCCCTTGAACCAACAGCAGTCAGCAAACATTGCTGAATTCTTTTGCAATTGATAACGAGATTCCATAGTAGGTATATGATGGTGAAATTGTTCACCATGCTCATTGCTAGTTGCTCCTTTACTCTCTGGTAAGACGTTCAAATGAGTGTCAGAAATGAAGCTTTGATGTCACGTTGATGTCGAACAACTCAGTAGATGTCGAAGAAACAAAATTTGTCACTTAAGTCTTGGTATACAAATTAAAATAAACTAGTGCCATCAAGGACCCAAAAAAAATTCAGTATGATTCACAGTAAGCTATATTTAAATACATTAGCCAAACTTCAATAACATTAGCCAACAAGAGCACTACACACTGAAATAAATAAAAATGTGCTTTTTATGAAACTTTTAGAAGAAAAATTATAAACGGGGAATTGCACTGCAAAGTTTTTGGAGAGTGACATCCTTCAAATTTTTTAAAGATTTTTTTTCTAAAAGTTTTGTAACTGATACAGGTTTATCAGTCTATAGCACACCTGAGTGGCAAATACAGGGAAGGGCCTAGGGGCTTTGTCTGCCACAATATATTTAAATACATATATCATTAGCCAACAAATATCTCTTCTGTAGCCTTGATCCTTGCAATTTGGCTTTATTCTTTCTTACTTAATCCAAAATCATGTGCAAGATTATTCCATGCTGTTAGTGTACTCGTATGAGGCTATGAATGTTTCTCTGATGGAATGTAATCCGTGCCAGTCTCATTTTCAAGACTGTAAGATAGCATGCATTCTTTTATCATTTAAGTGATAGTTAACTGGTTTCTGGAGTACAGGAAGTGCACCATTCTGAGATACTGGCCTTGATGCAGAACTCATGTTGGCATGCTTCTGCTTTTTAAAATTAATTCCTTTTGCAATCAGTCTACACATAAAAATAGCAATCCTCTAAACAATCTCTAGGTTTCCTTCATATCATTGAAGTTCTCTTTCCTTTGATACATCCTTGAAATCGAGTAAAACAGTTTAAAAAACCAAAATATGGCACCTATGATTCATATCATAGATATATTATATCTGGGTGCCGCTATATTTTTCAGGTTCATTTGTCTAGGAAAACAAAGCATTTTGAAAGCCAGTAAAATAATGGTACGTGATGCATTTAAACAAAGATATCTCTTAAATGAGAACCAATTTCATTTTACTACAAATATTTTTTAAATTCCTACATGCAGGTCTACTTAAATTTATTAAAATTTCTCAATAAAAGATTTCTTGTTTATCAGTGTTGTTATTGTTGCAAAATTTTACCATATCTTTTTCAGGATTCTTGCTTTGCTCTGAATAGAACTTACAATCATAGTAAACTGTCATGCATACTTGAAATAAGCTTTTTCCGCCCCATAAAAATTATAAATAAAATAAACATTCATTAATGTCTTGTATAGCTTGGCTTTTAACATTAATATCAAATAAAGCATTAAGTGTGTTTGAAACTTCAATATTTCAAACTATGTTTAAGTAATACTTAATTTATATCTTTCAGTTTGAATTGTAATGCAAGAGATTATTTTCTAAAATTCTTCATTAGATGTAATTGGCTGGTTAGATAGGTTCTTTTAAAAGTAAAACTGAGTTCATTAAATTATTAATTCTTAACATTTTCATGCTGTCATTTTGAAAGTTGAAAAAAATGGGAAGCCTGTTCACTTTGGGTAAGGTTAATTTATTTTTATATCACAGCTGATATCCCACTGTGTCATGTCTGCACCTAAAAAAAAAAGTTTTATGTGAAATTTTAATTCTAAAAAGCAAATAAAGGGTTGACAGTTACGGCTCTAGTTTGTGCTTCTCCTCTGTTCTACTGCATTCCTCACATTAGCATAATTTTAAATGCTTGCTGGAGATTGTGCTTGCATATGTATGTAAGAGTTTTTATTGCTTATATGTATAATGCATGAAATAATTGTTATAAGGTAAACAATGTTGCTTCAAAAACTGATTTTTGCAATTAAAGTTCTTTCCTTTCAAATATGTTGATGATTTGAGGTACTTCATCGCATTTTCAATTGGTAACTGCATTCTTTACGTATTATTATATAATAAATACATAGTTACATAGCTGCCAAGTGTTTTGTTTTATATGGATTTGTTCGATATATGCACATCATCTCTCTACACATGTCAATTTAATTTTGTAAGATTTTTAATTGTATATTTAATTATACATTTCATGACCACATGCTGTGTTCCTTATTTTTTTGTTGGAAGGTTGGCAGCTATGTAGTTAGATCATGGAAAAACTTTTAAAACATTCTACTGCATATATTGCAATTTTCTTTTTTTCTTTCTTTCTTTTTCTTTCTTTTTTTTTTTTTTAACTGTCGTAAAGTAGTATAATTGTAGTGAGCTGCTGGAAGATGCAAAAAGAACTGTAGTATTATATGTTATCATGTCACATTTATTAACTTTCAAGAAGTTTAGTAGTCTACTAAGTTTGACTATTTTCTAAAAATAAATCAGTTTTCGAATTAAAAGTGCAGAAAATTACAAAAATGACTAAAAATTCAAATGTTTATAAACTTCTTACAATTTCAAAATTAGGTTTTAAAATTGTTATTCAACCAAGTTTCATGTTGTAAACTATATCAAGGTTTTATTAATTGTTGGTGGGCTTTCAGATCGTTATGTAGAATTTTATCTAAATATCCAGAAACCCATTCTTACATTTCTATCAATTTTAACATTAATAACACATTTTGTCCCCCCTAAATTTTATTTATTATAAGTTAAAAAACTATTGATGCAAATGACTACTAGGTTGCAGCTATTTAGACAAGACATTGTATAATTATACTTTCATAGTAAAATATTTATTGAAGTATTTATTTTCAATAACATTTTATCTTTTAAAAATAAACACATGAAACAAAATTGTACACAAACCAAAACAAAAGTCTAAAAAAAAGTAATAATAATAAATTTGTGCTGCAATAAATGTAAGATTCCAGTTAGCTATTTTTTAAAATGTGTGGGGTGAGGAAAGAAGTATTTGAAAATGGTCAACATTCAAAAGAATATCCAGAACAATCAAAGATAAGTAATTTATTATTGGTTTTACCCAGTTAAGCAATTTCTAAAGAAACTCTGTTGTTGTACGTGTGCTAGTCTTCAACATTTGTTATAAAAACTTAACAGCTTGACAAAATTCACCTCTCTTCAGATTGCTTGAACTTGAATGCACATGAATTTTTGCCCATGGGATATGTTAAAATTAAGATATGTTGTGTACTTCACTCAAATCGATGTTATAAAAGAGCCATTGTTAATTTTTTTGATAATTGTTAATAATTTTGATTTTTGTCTTGCCTTCTGTTTCCTGTTCAGGCTTGAATATGCATCTTTTTTATCATTTTAAAAGTTTAAAAACAGTGTAAATATTAATTGCCACCTAGTATGTCACCATGCACATTTTGTCACTTAAGTATATTTTATCACTTTGAATTTACCTAAAAATTTATCTTGTAATATTTTTTTCTTAGTTATAGAAAGTATTGCATAGATCGCATGTTTTAGAAGTTTCTACTTAATGACACATTGGACCAATTAGTAAGGAAGTATAAATGTGTAATAATTCATTAAGGATTTTTAAATTACTAATATATTTATAATACATTCACACATTAAATTGCAGAAAAATAGGTGAAAATGCCATTTATATAGCAGACAAAATTTCAATTCCAGTTCTATTTATTATGTTTGTACCATCAGTACCAATTTAGGTATTTATTCATTGATAATTCATGATTTTTCTGTTCTGTGAATTATTATATGGTGGAAATAAGTAGCACCGACGTTAAATAAATTTATTTAGGAATATTAAAATTAAAAAGCTGCTGAGTGTCATCGTGCGAGTTGAAATTTTCTTAATTGCATTTTTGTGTTGAGATTTAAAATCTCATTTACTCCACCACCCTTTATTTACTTGATTTAATTAAAGCAAATTTTGCATTATTATTATTTTAGATAAAATAAAATGCTTTTGTAGCTTTCCCATTTTTAGAGAAATTCACATTAATGCATATTGTAAGATTTGTATTATTGAGTTTGGGAACATTGTTTCTGTATAATTATACTTTCATAGTAGAATATTCATTGAAATATATAATGCTGCATTTTGTCTTTTAAAAATAGATATGTGAACAGAGTTCTGTATTCAAAATAAAAATCTAATCCAATAGAGTTTTTAATTCTAATTGATGTATAGACAAAAGAACAGTGTTGTTTTATTTTAGTAAACACTCTTTTTTACTGCAAATAGTAATTTTTGTTTTAAAGAGAGAGCTCATAATGCATATTAAAACATAGCCAAAAATTTCAAAAGCTCAATGGCAACACTACTCAAACAGCTATTATGTTGGCAGTGATGTTGTGGTGCCATTAAATGTGTTACAGAGCTGCATAAAGTGATCTCATTTAAGAAAAATTATAGACTTTAAGCCATAAAATATTAAACATAATGAAACTAAATTTTTTTAAAGATATCTATTTTTTTAATAATAATTATTCTTTATATTAATAAAGTATGATTAATTCATGTCTTAAATTATTTATAATTAAGATTTTTAATTTTTAGTTCCAATCCCCTGAAAATAAATTTTGGGTTTATTTAAATCAGTAATTATGAAGATGTTAGCTAGTTAAAAGCAAACCTGAAGGGAAGCAGTTTGCATATTCTACCATTTCGCTTATTGTTATATTCAGTTTCCTACTAGATACTGATAGACTGTTCTCTCAACTTATATAGAACAATGAAATATCATATCTAAGGGGGGGGGGGGGAAGAGTCAAGAAATATACCGAGCAAGTAAAAAGTACTTTTTTGGAAGTTTATTTTGGAAATTTCAAAGTTAAGTCAAAAATAACTGTGTAAACTCTTCGTAAAAAGTTTAAATGTATTTAAGCATTAAACCATAAACACATGTGTCTAGTAGTCTAGTGATCAAATAAAGTACATTTAACACAGCAACACCGAATCTGGAAAGGTTACATTACACAATATTTTTTTTAAGGAATATTTTTTATGTGATCCATTTTCAACCATAATGTATGACCTCCCTAGATAAACAGAAATTTGTCTTGGCAGAAATACCTTCTAATTTCTGATGGGTTCAAAATATCTGACTTTAGCAATGAAATGTTTTGTGTTTTAGTTTTGTTGAATGCAATTATTGCTGGTTATGATATTTATAAGAAAAATTAAAAAGTATATTCAGTTTTGGTTGTAATGGTAGTTTCTCACTTTTTTTAAAGATGATCAGATTGTTGAGCCATTACCAGTATTGCTAGATCCTGTATTAAAAGTAAGTTTGAAAAGTTTTTTCTCAGTTATTCTAAATATTCTCAGTTATCATTGTTCAATCAAGTATTTAATATGAAAAGTTTCTGCATGTGTTTATTATAAATGCTATTTCCTAAAAGTCAAATGTATGGTTATCCACCCTATTTCAAAATGTCAATATGCAAAACAGATTATTCAACAGTTTTGAATTTTTAATTAGCTAAACACAAAAAATATATTAATAAAAATTTCAATGTGTGTGTGTGTGTGTGTTGAGTCTAATAATATGTTTTAAAGCAAACGTCAAAGACATAAATATGCAATTTAAAATTTATAATAATACCTTTATTCGTGAAACTAATCTCTATTATTTTCCAGCTCCTTAGGCTGTCGGTCAGGCAGTGCACAGATGAGAAGGATTCATCTTTTGATGCAATGAAGTCATCAAACCATTTTCGTACTTCGTCCACTGTGCAGAAGTATACAGAAGACAAGGCATTGTTCATCGACTGAAATAAATAATCTTCCGAACAGGCTATGTTAGGGCTATATGCCAGGTGCTCCAAAACTTCCCATCTAGTTTTTACTAATGTGCTCTTGGCCGGTTTTGCAATTTGATGGGCTGCAAACTGTTGCCAGTAAGTGGACATTTACAATCGATTTCCTTCTTCAGTCGCAGCAATTGTTGTTTAGAGCATTCAGCACTTACACTTTCACCAGGCTCCAGTAGTTTGTAGTACACTACATCCTTCATATCTCACCAGACAATGAAGGCTTCATGTTGCAAAACTGGTCTTAGTACAGTTTGGCTGGGAAGTTTTGGAACATCTGGCATATAGCCCTAACATAGCCTGTTCGCAAGATCATCTATTTCAGTCGATGAACAATGCCTTGTCTTCTGTACACTTCTGCACAGTGGACGAAGTACGAAAATGGATTGACAACTTCATTGCATCAAAAGATGAATTTGTCTACACTGCTGGAATCCATGCACTACTTAACTGATGGTGTAAGGTGCTAGAAAATAATGTGAATTACTTTGATGAATAAAGGTATTATAAGTTCTAAATTCTATATTCATTTATTTGACACACTTTAGAACTTATTACTAGACTCAAAACACAAACACATAATATTATTTAAACGAATAAAGGATCACTTTTACCTTTTTAAGAACACCTAGTTAAAATTTTGTTTTTTTAGGCTTGTATCAGGGTGTCGACAGATCAGGGAAATCATGGAAAAATCAGGGTACTTTATCGATCTGGAAAAATCAGGGAATTTTGCAAAAATATTTAAAAATCAGGGAACTTTCGTTTTTGCCTAGTGAATTAGATCATTTTTAATTGTCAATCTGATGCGCAGCTCCGTTCTGGATAACACAATACGCAACTGATGCACAGATACAGACATTTTACGAATCCGTAACCAGAATACAGATCATACGAGAACATAGAAAAATGAATCCGAGACTCAAGTGTAAGCACTATCACTATACAAATCCGAAAAGCCGCATGTATTCGGACTCGTTCTAAGATGCGGATCATACAAGAAACCGGATATATGAATCATATCGGCATGTGAATCAATTTCGCATGTGAATTGCTTCCTGAATAAAGCCATGGTAAAATGAATGGTAAAAGATGATTTAGTCTTCTACTGCGCCATTGTGTTTTTTAAAGTGATGGAACATTTGAGTGATGCCTGCTAAGCTCCCCCGCAAGACGATTTTTTTTTTAGAGATAGTGCTCATTTTTAAGCTTTTCTACATATTTTTTAAAATTTGAAACGATACATTGATTGAAACAAAATAAGTTGACTAGGTGGCCAGTTTATTTTGATCAGTCATCCTTACGCTTAAAATTGAACACTATCTTTATAAAACGAGGAAACTTTCTGCTACATATTGTCTTTTAGTGTTCAACTAAATTTTATGTTTGGATTTATGAAACTGAACTAAAATTTTATTAATATTAAGCATTTTTGTGGTTTTCTATTATTTATTTCCCTATATGAAGCATTCACCTGTTGGTGCATGATACACAATGGTGATTTACGTGAAAGATTATGATATGTTATGTATATAATTAGTTCTGGAAATTTGATAAAGATAGTCAGGGAAATCAGGGAACTTTTTTTCTCAATTTCTGTAGCCACCCTGTATATGCTTATAATTTAAGGAGGTGGTCATAATATAATTACCTGTGAAAAAATTGGGATAATTATGACTGTCAGTGGAGGAATTATGACCATTTGATTTCTCTTGATGCTTACACAACTTTTGTTGGAGCAATTGCACTTTATTCTTGTTTTTAATAGTAATTAAGAGCTTCTCCATCGGATAAATAACTGATACAAAATGTGTATAAAGTTGTAATTTTTATTTAATAAATAAAAAATAGCCTCTTGCCATCACACAAGATGTGTTGAAAACCACTCTTTGCAAAGGTATATTGAGAATCGCTCTTTGTAAAAGGATATTAAAAATAACTCTTTGTAAAAGGATATTGAAAATCACTCTCTGTAAAAGAGGAAAAGTGCTGCATTAAGTAATATTGACAGCCTTTTAAGAACAAATTTTAAAGTTGAACTAAAGCCATAATAAAATGTTTCAAGATTGTTCAAAAACAGTTACTGTTCCAGAGATGTCCTCTATTAGAACATCTTTCTGAAATCTGGCATTTAAATATGTTAACAAAATCATCCTAACCATTTAAAGGGATGCTTTTTAAAATGTTTATCAGTTTCTCCCTAGTTTTCTCTTCTTATCCATTCCTCCAATAAATCAGTTATTATTAAAAAAAAAAAAAAAAAAATCATGACAGCACTACATTATTCAAGGGTCTTCAATTAAGCTAGAAGTAAAAACTTATTTAACATATACCAAATAATGTAGTTATGCAATGATATATGCTTGAAATAATGAAGTGTATTTCCTTAATTACTTGTGTTTGTATTATTTTTCTGTTCGTTTTTATTTCCTTTTGCCAATGCTAAAAGATAAAATTTACAAAAGAAATGCGTACTTAAGCTTCAACTTTTTAGGATTTTCATAGTTCTATAACTAAGATTCTTCAAATCGGTAAAAATAGTCACTGTCTGTTCACAAATATTAAAACTTAAAAAAAAATGGTGTTTAATGTTTTTATTTTTAGACCATTTTGATGAGCTTTAATGATTTTTTTTTTTTTTTTTGAGTAAACATAAACTTGTTTCTATTTTTATTAAATGACTCCAAGGTTAGATTCTCGTGACCATAAAGTTATTTAAAGTGAGTGCAGTTTTTGTGTTAAATATATTAATCAGACAACCCATGTAAATAAATGAATCAAAAGTAAGTCAATTATTACAATTAAAAGTACTTTTTCTTATGATATATGTTGTACAATATGTATACTTTAAGGAGTGAAAGGGTAAATTTTAAAGATTTGATAGCCCCTTAAATTTAAGTGTTAAATAATTTTATTTTATCCGTGATACTCCAGATGTAATCTTAAATACTTCATTTTGTGTATGTTGAAGCATTGATATCGTGGTGCATTTGTACGCAAATAATGAAAATAGAACTGGTCATTTTCACAAAATTCATTCAAATTCATTTGTTTATGAACTAAAATTCAGGGACAGATTCAAAAATTTGTTAAATCAGTTAATTATTTCTCCAAGATCAAAGTTCTTAATATGAAGAATTTTTCTATTAGAAAAAGGTAGGTCTAAGAACAAACTAGCTCTGCCACCTGAAATTCAATTGACTAATACAACCTTTTCATAAATTATTTAACATAGATTATGATTTCTTGATGCCAGTCACAATAGTCTTAATTTTATTTACTGAACTGGAAACTTTCTTTAAACAAAATGTCTGAAAGTTTTTGTTAAGAGAAAATCAAGTGCTACACATGTAGTAACCCATTAACCAAGCTAAATTAACATAAATAATTTTGATAGAGTACATTTCAGCTGTCGGAATGGCACCATACAAGTTCTTTTTTATTGTTCATCAAGTTGATACCTCGTGAATTCACATGAATCAAAATTATATTGTTGATGAGCAATTCCTTGATGTTTTTCTATTCCTTATCTTTTCACGAATTTAGTGCATGCTAGACACAAATTACCGGACTTTAAAATTATAACATTCATTTCAAGATGATCAAATCTTGTATAAGTCAGTCAACTTATCTTTATATACACATCAAATTGTCAAGTACCAAAAATAGGAAGGTTAGAAATAAACTGCCGTCTAATATAAATAGGATTAACAAAAACACAAACTGGGTATTGCAAAATATTTTTCTGCTGCTGCCACTAAATCACAATACCTGGAGGGATTTACTGGTAAAAATGTTGGTTGGCTAAAATGTAAGTATAAAAAAATTTTATTAAAGAAATATAAACTTTTTTTGTTCTTTGATTAAACAAGAAGTGATGTAGATAAGCAAATTATCATGTAATTTTATTTTTCTAATTAAAATAAATTCAATAAGCATAACTTCAAAAAAGCATTTGCAACACATTAAAGTTATCTGAAAATAATTTTTCAATTATCATTCAATAAATTGAATTTTGTATATTAAACATATTAGTAACATTCATATATCATACTTTCATCCAGATTAAAAAGAAAAATAAGAAGCGCCATAAAGGCATTCACCGCAGCATTTCTCATCCAACTGTACAGTGCAAACACTCAACTAGTCTCTGTACTGAAAAGCACCATATTCACTCTGATGGATGCATGCTATCAAATGTCAAGCCAAAACAACAATCTAACAAGTTTAATCATTCTTGTGAAAACTGTGATAACAATATTTGTACTGCACTAAAGACTTCAGCTAAAGAACGTCGACTGAACTATATGCCCTTTCAGAATCTTACCAATGGTTCAGCCATTGGCACAGTTGCTGACAGAGATAATACACTTAAATATAAAGAGAAGTTCAGTTTTAAAAAGTTCCTGAAGTTTCAGAAAAGGGATTCAATCTAGTCTTGTAATATTTTGTATGAGGTCTATTTGTTTTCTTTCCTTTTGCTCTACTTTTATAGACTGTAAATTATTCATTTTTTAGAAAGTATTTATGCACATAAATACTTATTTAGAAAATTTTGTTTCATTTAAAAAAATTGAATGTACATTTTTCTTCCTTGTTTATTTATTTATATATATTTGAACATTTAGCTTATATAAATAGCTTGGCAAGAAAAGAATGTAAATTTGGCATTTGTGTGCATTCTTTTGACTCTTTCCAGTAAGTACCAAAATGGATACTATTTTGCCCCATTGGAACTAAAAGTATCACTTTAATATATGTCAAAATATTTTTTAACACTTTGAATAAATTTTAATTTATATTCTTAAAATTTTAGACAAAGGTGATATACTGATTGATTACCTGCATTAATTTGTTGTATTAGTAAAGCCTATTTCTTTTTTATAAAGATATTTTTAATAGTTATATAAAATGTATTTTGTCTTGGGATAAAAGTCCAACTGTTTAAAATTGACTTTTTTTTTTTCTTCAAAACATAACTAGGTAGTTTATCTTTTCTCTTAACTTGAAACAAAAACTTTCCATTTAAAATAAAATGTTTATAAGTTGCCTCAAGCATCTCCTGAAAAAATCGAAACATTGGCATGACATCTTTATTTCTCTCTCTTATCCGAGTAAGGTACTTAATTGTTTTTTAAAATTCGGATAGTCCTGTTTTTGAACAAGGAGAAACTAAACTACTCAAGTTAAAATGCTTTTTTCATTTGGATAAGAAGAAATTAAATATTTTTTATAGTTTTAAAAAGAAAATGCACACATCCAAATGTTTTATGTTTAATGATTGAGTAAAAATTGTTTTAAAACTGTCATTAAATTAGTGTTTTATAAAATATAAATGTTCATTTCCTTTATTGATTTTACTTGGTTCAATACATCTGCCCACTCAATATCTTTTTTAATGTTAAGTAATTACCAAGAAAATATACATCTCATTACTAAATAGTGTATAAGCTTTCCCAAGATCTATATTATAGCTAGTCTCATTATTTCAAATTTTAGAGTTTATGAAAAATTATTTTATTGCTACTTTATTTTGAAGCAGTTGAAAATTTGATCCCATGAGAAAAATTTCTGTTTTAATTGTTGTGGAATATAGAAATAAATGGACCTCAGTTTAGCACTGGTATCTTACAAAAAGTGTCATTTTTTAAAATTTCATGTCATGCATTTCTCTTGATTGTATTTAACACACTTTATGTAATTGTCTTGAACAATAATGTATTGCGAGTCCTAAATCTTCAGTCAGTTTAATGTTTAGTGCATGCAGAATAATTCTTTTATAGCTGAATAATGCCATAGCTGAATAAACAACAAATTGTATAATACATCTACTCATAAATAGGCTATAAGTACTTCAGACATTTTTGTGTCGTAAAGTGTAAAGCATTGAGTGAACAATAGCAAATAAAGAGCAATTTTCAATGGATGCATTTAAGAAGTATCTGTATTTTATGTTTATTTTTGCACTTATTTCAAATTATATTTCAGTTTGTTGTTAATTTATTATTTATTGTTGAACTGAAAGTTATAGTTATATTACACTTAAATATTTATTTTGTTATGAAGAAAAGGTAATATTGAATATTGTATTTCAAGTTTCAAGGGATACAGTGTATTATTTTACATTTTTGATTGCTAAATGAATGTTGATGAGACATATTTATCACTACATTTGAGTTCCTCAGTTTGGATGTTCTCTAAATTGAGGTGCTCAAACCCTGGAAAGAACATGGCTATAGTTTATAAAATACCTAAAATCAATGTTTAATTTTACATTTAATAGGGATTCTTTGTTTCTCTTATCTGATGTTTTCAGTCAAAGCTAAATGAAATTATTTTTTAGTGATTAAAAATGGCCAAACTATTCTCAATGCTCATTAAAGAAATAAATAAAATTTTATGGAATTCAATAAAACACTTTTCACATTTTATCTCCCATGAAGACATCTTTTTCACAAATTATGCATGTTGAGATTTTCAAGTATTTGATAATAATTTGAAGAAAACTTATGAAACTTTCGTAAATGCTATTTTAAATTGAGTCTGAACATTTTATCCATCTTATTCAAAAACTGTAATCAAATGAACAACATTTTGTTTCAAATCATTCAAAATTATGTCATAATGCATTAAACTCTATAAAGTTTTAAATAAAACATTTCATATATACATAGATGTATTGAATAATTTTCTAGCATAAATTGTTGTAAGCAAAGCTTGGAACTTTTATTAACTCTTTAATAAAATTGTATGAATTTGACTTGATTTTTAAGAATTTACTGCCATTGTTAGCTTGCATATGAATACAGTGATTGATTAAGTAAGGAATAAGTATTTTACTATCATGTTTAGATATAATAATAAAAATAGAAAATAGCTCAATAAGTGCAACTTTACAAGCACAAAAAGTAAGTTTAGTATGTGTAATTTTGTTATATTTATATTTCCTTTTTGTTTTAGTAATCTCAAAAAAAAAAAAAAAAAAAAAAAAAAAAGGGGAGAGATTCATCAACACAAACTTTACTGAGTGTATTTATTTATTTTTTTAAATAATAAAATAGTTATGTTTAAGTCAAAATGTATTAAAGATTTTTAAAGTCTATAATTTGGTTTCTGTTTGTAGTGTAAGTGTACATCTGAATTTCATTAATTTATTTTTATAGCTATTTATCATGCTATATAGAATTGAAGATTGTAAAATTTAATTTATGTTTTTACATCTTGAGATGTAAGTGTACACACATATACATACATTTGTACAGTATTTTGTTGCAAATGCATTAGTTGTATCAGACTTTATTTTATTCTGGATTCAAAGCTGTAAGCCTGAACAACAGCTGTATAACAGCTCCAAATAGTACATTAAAAAAAATTAAATTAAAAAAGTAATTTTTTCATCAAAGAAAGCACTCACAAATTTTTTTCAAGATACATAACAGTACAGTATGCATATTGATATATAAAATGCAAAAAGATCTCAGAGCACTACTTTCTTCCTGTATGAAAAAAGTTATTGTATAGAGCAGGGCTCAAAATAAGATTTTGAAGCTGGCAGCAAAAAATGCTGTGAGCTTTTGTAAGCTGGGAACAAAAACTATTCAGCTCATGACAAAATCTTACATTTTCGTTATAATGATAAATTGTAGTGGCAGTTCTTTTGCTTTACTTAAAAAAAAAAAAAATTAAATTAATAATGCAAGGAGAAGAAAAAAAAAAGGATATGTTTCTTTCAAATATTTTAATTTCATATGAAATCTTAAAATTCATCTGAGACAGAAAAGAACAAGTTTTCAAAACTTGCCAAGAACTCTTAATTATCTCAGTTATTTGGGTTAACCTCACGGCATTTGCCATGGTTGCAGTGACTTATTTCGAACCTTGGTATAGAGTATTTCTGAAACAAGAACTACTTTACTGTGAAGAATCGGTAGTGTTCATTTTTTGTGATACTAAGAACTTCTATACCAAAAATATATATATATATATATAAATTTACACATTAAAATGTTTATTATCGAGCAAAGCATTTTGTGATAATTTTTGTTTATCCAATATGCATAAATCTGCATAAGTTAAGTTTCATAGTTTTTTAACTTGGATAAATTTCAATTATCTGTGTCTTGCTTCTCAAGTTGGTAATTTTCCTGTGGCCAGTGACTTCAAATCTGTATTATAAAATAGTTCATTTGTAGATTGGTATTTCCCTTGTCTCTCCTTCATGGTGCTACTGCTAAATTTGTGATTTTCCTTTTCAAGTGTATTGCAAATGTCATTTCTTTCTTCACCCTATTTGTTAGAAGTATAAAATAACTGAGTTGGGGACCAGAAAACAATAAGATAAAAATGATATTATTTATTACATTTATCATAAAATGTTTTTATCTCTCTGTTTCTTTCCATTTTAGTGGTTATTGCTTTATGTTCATATTTAAATTTTGTTTTTAACATGTTTCCCTTTGTAAATACAAGACTTTGTCTTGATGGGCAAATAAAGTAAAAAAAAAAAAAAATGTGTGTGCTTTTATTACTTATTTTTGACCAAAATGCATATTATTTTAATACTCTGGAAATTTATTTTTCTTTTCAAGATAAAGCTCAGTGTGTGTTACATATAATTTGCAAAACAATTGCAACTATTTATTTATCTGCATTATAGCTTTTATGAATAAAAATCAGTTATACAGATGAGAAAAAAGAAATTCATGAAAAATTTCTTCGTATTAATATTCTGCTACTGGTCAAGAAACATGTTTAAAGAGCATAGGTGTATTCTTGTTATGCCAAATGATAAGTTTTAAAATGGCAGTTAAAAAGGGCAGTTTTTATCATTTGCATGAAAAAAACATTTAATTGCATTCGGTTTATCTTTATATGAAGGAGAAAAACAGCTTTACAGACAAGACAAAGCTTCTGTACATGAAACGTCTAACAATAATGAAATAATTATTTTTCGGAATTAAAATCAAATGTTTATGGATCTGACTAAAACTGAAAAGATAGCACAGTGATTGGGGCGGTAATTTTAAAGCTCGGACATAAATGATAAAGTAAAGTTACCGGAAAGTAATGCTGTTTTGTATGTTAATATTTTGCCTGGCCAAAAGTACTGGTGCTAATTATACAAAGTGTGGCTTGTATAGAAGTTTTTCAACATAGCTACTAGATTAGAGAGCATTTTTTCAAATTTGTAACGTGTGTGTGTGGGGGGGGGGATAGGGGTCCATAATGTTCTTTTAACATATACCACTTAGTGGTGTAGACGTGAGGAAAAAATTTGGGGGAAGGGAATTAACAAGTATGTGTAATTAGTTAATGTAATTATAGTTAAAAACAATAAATAAGACTAACTAAATTAATTTTAAATGACTAATTAATTTTAATTTCAACTAAATCAATGTAAATTATTTATTATTTGATTGCTATTCTTTGGTATAGTTAAGTTTAGATTATAAAAATAATATAATTTTGAATAACAGTACCTCACAAAAAATATAATTTTTCCTATCTACAACCGTCAACAAAGTAAGTGTCTAAGTGTCTGTTTTATTTAATTAATGAATCCTTTGCTTCCTAAGGATAATTTTCCCCTTTTTCAAACATTTGGGAAGACACTCCTTGCTCAAGAGTACATTTGACAAGATGACGTGCATTCTAAGGGTATATTTACATTATTTAGAAATTACAAAGGGGCTGCAAGGAGGGTGCAGTTGCATGCCCCAAATTTAACAAACATTTCATTTATTCCGTATTGTGCTTTTTAATACATGAAATTCACACTCCCAAAAGAAAAGCTGAAACAGCACCCCTGAAGTTTAAGTAGGTGGTTTAAAAAGCTCCTTTTGGTTGCTTTTCTGACGCAGATTTAAAAGATGAAAATTTCAATTAAAAAACCATTTGAATGCCACCTTTGAAAATAAAAAAAGTAGGAGGATTTTGTCCACTGTCATCTTCTCCTCAACTTACCTCATTCCTTTGCAGCAGTAGTGTATCAGTAAAACTCCTGCTGTTAAATAACACTCACGAATACCTAAAAATCAATTTCGGGAGGGTGGTCACCTTTCCTGAAACTAAAAGGAAAGTCTGTTTTCTTTTTAATAAATTGTCTTACTTGTTAAACTCTTTATATTAAATGGCATCTATCTCACTCACAATACATAAACTGACATTAAATATGTTTGCTAGGAAGCCACTGGGGAAGAATCTTTGTAACACAGTTTGTTACATACTTCCCCCAGCCCGCATTTAGTGCCTTCATCTTTTTCACTTATCTCCTTTTGGCAGGAACTTGAAATACCCTGTTACAGTGATTACTAGATTTTTCAAAAATTTTGCTGGAATGTTACAAAAGAGGAAATAATGACAGAAAAAAAAATCCGATGTGGACACAAAAGGACTTCCTTGTACATCTGTTAAATCATAAACATTTTCAGTGCATTTCATCAAAACTTATTTTGTTTAAAAGTGATATAATACTGCAATAACACAATAAGGTTGGTCGATTTATAAATAAATATTTCAGATATCGCCAATCTGGGTTCAATTTGAAAGATTTGTTTTTGACACTTAATTGGGCAATATTTTGCCAAAAGCCCACAAGCTTGAGTTCATTCACAGATTTTTAATGAACTGCAGATATACATTGGATGACCCTGAAAATAAATTACTCTGTTGATTGCAATCAAAAAAGAGATGCACAGTTACATGTTACAATAGCTCTAAACACAAAATTTCAATATTCTATGGTTAAAAGCTTTAGAGTTAGGCGAAATATGCAATTATTTTTGGAGTTAACTTTGGCAATATTTTGGCGAAACTCGTCAAGGTTGATGAGAAATGGCGAGATTTTGGACATGGGCCAAACAATGACATACTACAAACATAATATAATGAAGATGTCCATAGGCATTAATGTATTGAAATTCTTTTGAGTGGTCCTGTAAATTAACTCTCTTATCCCAGTAGATTGGAACCAAAAATCGAGGTTCACAACTGGATGTTGCAACAATCTTACCTATATCTTAGCTGAACCTTAGAGTACGCACAGAGAAATGATTTTTTACCTCCGGTGTAGCGTTGGCCGCACAGTCAATAGCCGGAAGGGGGCCGGGTCTTGTACTCCCGTCGACGTCTTCATCTGTACGAAAATCGCTCGCCGCGCGCCCTACACGGCATTCAATAGCGGCCAGAACCGGAGGACACATGGACTTCTCGTATGCCGACCGTTCTCGACAT